>JABSTQ010009280.1:0-569943 GCA_013358835.2 Ixodes persulcatus | reverse complement strand
GGGAAAACTGAATTGGTGTTGAGGTCACGTGGCGTGAATTTTCCAGCTCGGGATAAGTGAGTTTCGGCGTCTCGCCGCAGCGGGGCGCCCGTTACAGTACTCTCCTTGACGCAGCGGGGTGGCCGTTGCGGTGAGCGGACGTGTTTCCTGGTTCTCCTCGAGCATCCGAAGCTAAGTGCCAGTTTTTCTTCTTTTCTCTCTCTTTCTTAGAGTTGATAGGAAGTGACTATGCGGTAGCAGTGTTTAGGTTTGAACAGCAGCAGTTGGATTAGTAGAGGCTACTACGAAGTTAGTTTCGTAGCTGTTTGAATTTTTGGCGGGAAGTGACGGTTTGTTCACGGTCTAGATATGGGTCTAGATTTGGGTCGGCAGGACAGGGTGGGGACGAGTTGGTGCAGTGTGAGGGGTTTGGGCGTTGGTGTTACCTAGAGGAGACCGGTTTCGGGAGTCTGGAGGAGACGAAGAATAGTACATAAGAACATGTGCAGATCTCCCCCCTTTATTGATAGCAACTCACCGGAACAGCTGGACGACCCAGAACTCCGTGGCCGATATATACTGCATATAAATGATCTAAAGGCATCTACGCACGACACACGTTTAGAACTTGTAGTTTCAACTCAATCGCCACAGTTCGGCGACGTCACCGACACGTCACGGTGCAGTTCTCTTCCGATGTAGCTTGTTGGCGATGGAGATTAGGCTCCTCCCACCGGCGACGTCACGATGCAGTTTCTGCACCGTTTTTTTCCAGCATAGACAGATTGAAGTGCACAACCTCTTATTACTTTGTACTTTACTTCAAGTATTTTTACATGTACTTTACGCAACACTGTAAACAAGCAAACACTGTCTAAAAAATCAAGCTCAGGCAGTGCTAAACCTCAAAATATAATTTATGCATTGGGTGTACATCATTGACAAAAAAGAACAACAACAAAAAAACAACAACAAAAAAGTACAAAACAGTTAGGCACGCAGAATCAGAACCAGCTATTAAAGCATTTCTGTGAAAAAACAAGCCGATTCATATTTGGCTAGCAAAATTTCGCTAACGGATCAAAACCTATGTACTTTTTCGATACCATAAAAAAAAAAAAAGAAAAACATATGAAAGTAACTTCGAGAGTGATTCGCTACTTTTTTACGGTAATTAGTAATTTTCTCAATTTCTTTCCATTGAAGTAATTTATACTCCACCCAAATTACTTTTGAGGTCAATACTCAGTAACGTAACTTAATTACTTTTTTTAGTAACTTCTATATGTCTGATTTTAGGCGACCTACCAGACTGATAATCTTTCGATTCAGGTAAAATTTATGCGACTGAGGTAAACAAATAGATGTTGAGTTGTATAGACACGACATTTTGTATGTTAATCTAGCTTTTTATTTTACTGTTTTATTGATATTGCCGCGCGCAGGGTAATGCCGCGCGCAGGGCCGAGAAAGCAACGCTCGGTGACGGACCTCTAGAAATTCTTGTTTATTCTTGTTGCGGACGCAACTTCTTTCATTTATTCCTGTTTTTGTTGTTCTAGAAAGTGCGTGTTCATTCTCGCCCCGAGCGCGCGACGCTCGAGCCGCTTTCGCCGAATCTTCGAGATAGTGACGCACTCTAGATAAGAGGCCGCCCGCGACCTTGTCCAGTCAGTTTCGCACCAGCGTTCGACTCTGCTGTCTCGCCGACTTCGACGCCCGCGACGCTCTACTGTTATCTTTCGTTTTCCTTTTATTTTGGGCTCAAGTTCGCCCGATTAAACGTTTATACTTCGTTTCAGCTTCGGTCCGAGCGCGGCCGATGTTAGAGCCGAAGGGCCAATCAAACAGCGAAGGAGGCACAACGTCATGGCGTGCTCCCTGCAGTTGATAGGACAAGCCGCTATTCGCCGTCTCTCTGCGCGTGCTCCTACGCCGGTTAGTCCTATCAAGCACAGAGAGCACTCCATGACGTTGCGCTTTTTTGCGCTGTTTGATTGGCCCTTCGGCTCATAACATCGGCCGCGCTCGGACCGAAGCTGAAACGAAGTATAGTTTACTCAGTTATTCGCCGCCTCATCACTTGTCATTCGTAGCATTTTGGTGGAGGTGCTGGGTATGAATCCCGTGCAGCGTACCCCTACAAGAACTCGATCTGCAAGCCCCATTCCCCGACGACCTTCCGTCAAAGACTCGGAGCATCGTGCCAGCCGCCGACTTCAGGGGCAAGCTCCTGAACTCGGACCACTCCCGGCGAGAACAAGGCAAACGATAACGACAATGGCTTCATCGACGACGCAAACCACAGCAGCACCCGCCGTTGTTTACCTGCCCGTCATTCCACGAAGTCCGACTCCCTTCCACGGCGAGGTCTCCGAGGACGTGGAAGACTGGATCCAGGACTACCAACGTGTCGCCTGACATAACGGATGGACCACGGAACAGTGCCTCCAGAACCTCTACTTTTCGCTGGAGGGCACAGCGAGGGACTGGTATGAGAACCACGAGGCTTCCCTTACATCGTGGGATACCTGCGTTGCTGAACTTAAGCGAACATTCGCAAGCCAGCATCGACGACAGCGGGCGGAGGACCTTCTGCACACAAGGACCCAAGGCCACAACGAAAGCGTCACCAGCTTTGTGGAGGACGTGCTACGTCTCAGTGCCCGCGCCGACCATATGGCCAGCGAGGAAAAAAAGCTGCGCGTCCTGATGAGGGGCGTGAAGAGTGAAATCTTCGGCGGCCTTGTTCGTCATCCCCCGACGACAGTAGCTGACGAACATGGAGCGGGCTTTGCAAGCACGACCGAGCCACTACAATAGACTCGCCGGCTCCAGTGCTGCTTCGGCGATTGCATCGTCGTCACTTGACCTGGGCAGCCTTGGTGTCGACAACCTTCGCCAGATAATCCGCGACGTCGTTCGGGAGGAGATCAGGAAGGTTCTGTCCACTGCCGATCGCCCTGCCTCGCTTTCTTTGACGGAAGTAGTGCGAGAGGAGGTGCAGCGAGCCTTCCAGCAGGAGGCTCCCGTCGACCTGCCGCCACCCGAACAACCGACGGTGAGCTACGCCGCCATGGCCCGACAACCGCCACCTGCTCCCCGTCAACCTCCTGTACCGCAACGACGAGACGCACCAGCACAACCGTACCCCCGACGTCTCGATGATCGACCTCAGAACGTCCGGCGAGAACAACCGGCGCCCAGGAAGACTGATGTGTGGCGGACGGCCGATCGACGCCCCCTGTGCTACCACTGTGGTGAAACGGACCACATCTACCGACGATGTGCCTACCGCCAGCTGGGCCTGCGAGGGTTTGCGCCCAACGACCCTCGACCAGGGATTTCCCCAGACCCCCCCTAGGGGGGGTATACACCCCCCCCCTAGTTTTCCTGGACACCCCCCCCCCTTGAATCTAAAAAAAAAGGAAAAAATAAAATTCTTTTTTTTTTCAGATTAAGTAGAAAACACCACCTCTCAGGTGTATATATAGAGAAAGGGAAACATACATTACGGGTATGAGCATTTGGTTAATAGACGTCTGTAATTTAGCTATAGTAGGTTACACGTCAAGAAGGTAGCGGCAAATGCCCCTCAAAGGGAATCATATATCCCTCCGCCACCTCCGCATCCAATAGCGTCCCATCGTTTCCGTGACGTTGCGGCCAACGCGCGAGGAGGGTCTTGCCTTTCTGTACATATTTGCTTTATCTCGACTTTGACTTGGCATTGTGGAAGCCACGAGAGGGAGATTAATCTTCCCCCTTCCGATGGAAACAAAGACAACTTTCGGGGATTAGCTTCCCCCTTCGATTGATACAAAGGCTGCTTTCAGGGGCTCGGTTCCTTCTCCGATGAATACAAAGGTCGCTTTCTTAAAAAGTGGGGGTCGGAGACAAGTTGGTACCACTCTGTGGCCATTATCTATCCATTGAAGCGGAACAAGGAGCGTTTCCAGTGAACTCTTCTTTCGATTGCGGAGGGATTTGAAACCGGCGCACCACGCTTGTGGGAGGAGCTTCTCCTACCTTCTTAACTTGTAACCGACTATAGTGGACTAAAAGAGAAACAGTTTTATATTTTATCTAGCCTCGCCTCGCATCGCCTCCCCCCCCCCCCCCCCCCCCCCGAACCATTGGGACCCCCCCCCCCCCCCCCCTTGATTAGAATCCTGGGGAAACCCCTGCCCTCGACCACGTCTTGGAGAGCGACCTCGGGACATCGAGGACTACCTCCGCCGCTCTTCATCTCCTGAGTCGTTCACCATCTCCCCGACGCTCGCCCTCGCCCTTCCGCCGGTCTCGCCGAGACAGCCTGTCACCCATCGCGTCCCGTCGGGAAAACTAGGCGCGGCAATGCCGGGAGGTGGTGTTGCCGAAGACGAACGATGCCAAGATCCTCCAAGATTGTCGGAGCGCTCCCACTCTAACGCCGCAACGCCCCGAAACGACGTTTCTGTAACAGTGTCGAATAACCTCAACGTTATCATCGACGGCCACGAAGCGACGGCACTCGTCGACACCGGAGCAGACTACTCCGTTTTGAGTGGGAGACTCTCTCGTCGCCTTCGGAAGGTTACGACGTCGTGGGACGGGCCACAGATACGAACCGCCGGCGGGCATCTCATCACGCCTGTCGGCAGGTGCACTGCTCGCGTTGAGATCCACGGTGAAACCTGCCCTGTCAAGTTCGTCGTTCTGCAAGACTGTTCGAGGGACGTCATTCTCGGAATGGACTTCTTGTGTGAATACGGCGCCATCATCGACCTTGCTGAGAACAAGCTGACGCTTCGGAAACCTGTTCCATCGGCGGAAGATCCCAAAGCGACGTTAGCTGCGGTGCGAGTCCTTACCAACCACGTAAACCTGCCGCCGCTGTCGAGTGTCCTTGTGCCCGTCGGGACCGAAGAAGCCACCTGCGGGGTAGCACTATTGGAAGGAAGCGTACAACTTCTCCTCGGACGAGGGATTGGCATTGCAAGGGGCGTAACCGAGCTCCAGGACGGCCGTACCGTAGCCCTTGTCACCAACTTCCGGCAAGAGTCACAGCACCTTACAAAGGGTACAGCTGTCGGCTACGTCGAGGAAATTCAGAACTCGGCCGCGATCGCCGTGATCTCAGAAGACGCCTCTCCGACGCAGCACAAGGGAACCACGCCGTCAGAGCTTGACATCGACCCATCCCTCCCAGCCCCACAACGACGACAGCTGACTGACGTTCTCGCTGAGTTCAGCTAGTGCTTCGCCACATCGTCAAGGCTCCGCCAAACAGCGGTTGCGAAGCATCGAATTGTTACTGGCGATGACGTGCCCCCTATTCATCAGTCGCCGTACCGAGTTTCGGTGAAGGAGAGGGAAACCTTTCAGAAACAAGTTCAAGAAATGCTTGACGACGATATTATCCGGCCTTCAAGCAGTCCGTGGGCCTCTCCAGTCGTGCTGGTGAAGAAGAAGGACGGAACTCTTAGGTTCTGCGTGGACTACAGGCGGCTGAACGCTGTTACAAAGAAAGATGTCTATCCGCTTCCCCGCATAGATGACACCCTCGACCGTTTACGCCACACCCGATACTTTTCGTCGATGGACTTGAAGAGTGGCTACTGGCAGATTGAGGTGGATGAACGGGACCGCGAGAAGACTGCCTTTGTCACGCCCGATGGACTCTACGAGTTCAAGGTAATGCCCTTCGGACTCTGTACGGCGCCGGCGACTTTCCAGCGGGTCATGGATACCGTACTAACGGGACTGAAGTTGCAGAGCTGCCTCGTTTACCTGGATGACGTTGTGGTTTTTTCGCGCGACTTCGACGAGCACTTGAAACGGCTTAGGGCCGTGCTCCAAGCCATCAAGACCGCAGGGCACTGTTCGAGGCGGGGATTAAGCCGCACGTCCGGAAGCTTCCTGGCTCGTGACGACGACCATTCCCCGAAGTGAAGAACCCAGGGGTCCAGTGGAGGTGGGAGAATTGGTAACGTAACGAACGGTTTAATTACATGGTAGCGATACAGTCGTCAAATCCAAGAGAACAACTGGAGCCGCCTCACGCCCCGCCTTATATAGGGTCCGTTTTCTCCCTCACTCTCCGCCAGGGCAGCAGGTGCGACCGCCAAGTGCGTTGCAGCAAAGTCCGCCGCGTCGTAGCCAGAAGTGCGTCGTAGCCGTGGTTCTCCGCAGTTAGGCCAGGCCTCTCTCCCCTTCCGGAGCGCACGCACCCACACGCACACACACACACGTCCCGTTGACGTCACGGACGCGTTGAGACTCGTTTTGGGCAGGCTTCGACAGGTGGGCGACAGTCCTGAACACGTCGGGACTCGTTTCGGGACTCGTTTCCGCAGCGTTGAAACTCGGAAAAGGTTGCCGAAGGTTCCATTCTTAACAGCAGACACTCAAGCCAACGAAGTGCCGCTTCGCCTACGGCGAACTTAAGTTCCTTGGCCATGTCGTCAGTAGCGACGGAGTACGCCCTGACCCCGCGAAGACATCCACCGTAGCCGAATTTCCTCGACCATCGGACAAGAAGGCCATCCGCAGATTCCTGGGACTGTGCGCGTACTACAGGCGCTTCGTCCAGGACTTCGCGAAAATTTCGGCGCCCCTGACACATCTTACGAAAGACGCCGTGAAGTTTCACTGGGCGGAAGAACAAGAACGGGCGTTCGACGAACTCAAACGAAGACTTCAGACACCTCCGATCCTCGGACATTTCGACCAGCACGCCGAAACCGAAATTCACACGGACGCAAGTAACTCCGGACTAGGCGCGGTATTGGTACAGCTACAGGAAGGCACGGAGCGAGTCATCGCCTACGCAAGTCGCACACTGTCAAAGGCGGAGCAAAATTACTCCACGACGGAAAAAGAATGTCTCGCGGTTGTCTGGGCGATCACAAAGTTTCGTCCGTACATATACGGGAACTCGTTCCGGGTGGTCACGGACCACCACTCGCTCTGTTGGCTTGCACACCTCAAAGACCCTTCAGGACGCCTGGCTCGATGGAGCCTACGACTGCGAGAATTCGATATGACCGTGGTCTACAAGTCAGGACGGAAACATAGTGACGCCGACTGCCTGTCCAGAGCCCCCGTCGAAACGCCAGGCTGTACCGACGTGGATGACGACGAGTGTTTCCTAGGTGCCGTGACCACCGACGACATGGCAAGACTTCAACGAGACGATCCGGAGCTCCGCGCCCTGATTGAGCATCTAGAAGGACGAGGAAGTACCGTTCCTCGTGTCTTTTCACGAACCCTGCCGACCTTCGCTATTCGAAGAGGTGTACTTTATAAGAAAAATTTCGGAACCAGTAATTCGCCGTGGCTTCTGGTAGTCCCTACCAGCCTTCGAGAAGAGATTTTTCAAGCCTGCCACGACGACCCGACTTCAGGACACCTCGGTTACAGCCGGACACTAGCCCGACTATGTGCAAAATACTACTGGCCCAAGCTTCCGAAGACCGTCCATCTCTACACGCGATCGTGCCATGAGTGCCAGCGACGCAAGAAACCGCCGTCAAAGCCAGCTGGTCACCTTCAGCCGATTACCCCTCCAACCAAACCGTTCCAGCAAATTGGAATGGATTTGCTGGGTCCTTTTCCACCTTCGACGTTTGGAAACCGCTGGATAATTGTCGCCACAGATTACCTTACACGTTACGCCGAGACGAAAGCCCTTCCGTCGGGGTCTGCTGTCGAAGTCGCCAAGTTCTTCATCGAGTCCATCGTCCTCCGGCATGGCGCCCCCGAAGTCCTGATCACAGACCGAGGGTCATCGTTCATGGCGCAGTTGACCCAGGAGATCCTTCGTCTAAGCCAGACGGACCACCGTCGGACAACTGCATACCATCCGCAGACGAACGGGTTGACGGAGCGGCTCAACAAGACGATCGCCGACATGATCTCCATCTGCGTCGACGTGGAGCACAAGACATGGGACGAGGTGTTGCCGTACGTCACATTTGCCTACAATACGGCCGTACAAGATGCCACAGGAGTGACGCCCTTCCAGCTGGTGTATGGCCGGAAGGTGACGACTATGCTAGACTCTATGTTGCCGCACAAAACAGTCGACGGCGGAAGCGATGACGCCCAGGTGGTTGCTCAACGGGCAGAAGAGGTCCGCCAGCTGGCCAGACTACGAATTCAAGACCAGCAACGTGTCGACGCCAGCCGATAAAATCTTTGCTGGCGTGACGTCCACTTTCATCCCGGGGACAGAGTAAGGGTCTGGACACCAGTTCGGCGACGTGGGCTCAGCGAGAAGCTTCTCAAGCGCTACTTTGGACCCTACAAGCTTCTTCGCCGCCTCGGGGACTTAAACTACGAGGTGCTTCCTGACGGAACAAGACCCTCAAGACGACGCCAACCACGACCCGAAGTAGTCCACGTCGTGCGCCTCAAGCCGTATTACGAACGATAGAACTTTGAACTCTCGTCAAACTGTGAACTGTGAACTGCGGCTCGCGATTCTGCTATCCTTTTGTTGTGGCTCTGTGCTTTGTGTTGCATCGGGACGGTGCACTTTTAAAAAGGGGGATAATGCCGCGCGCATGGCCGAGAAAGCAACGCTCGGTGACGGACCTCTAGAAAGTTCTTGTTTATTCTTGTTCCGGACGCAACTTCTTTCATTTATTCCTGTTTTTTTTTTTTGTCCTAGAAAGTGCGTGTTCATTCTCGCCCCGAGCGCGCGACGCTCGAGCCGCTTTCGCCGAATCTTCGAGATAGTGACGCACTCTAGATAAGAGGCCGCCCGCGACCTTGTCCAGTCAGTTTCGCACCAGCGTTCGACTCTGCTATCTCGCCGACTTCGACGCCCGCGACGCTCTACTGTTATCTTTCGTTTTCCTTTTAGTTTGGGCACAAGTTCGCCCGATTAAACGTTTAGTTTACTCAGTTATTCGCCGCCTCATCACTTGTCATTCGTGACAATATTAAATAATTCAATTTCTTATTTTTGGTAGCTGAAAATAAAAGTGGATTTTACGAACGATAAAAAGCTATGACGTTTCCCGTTTCACGATCGAAATAGTGCCTATTGCGAAAACAACGCGAAAAATATATATTCAATTTAGCGGAACCGGTTCGAATTGTTATTTTTGCTCCCCGGAACTGAACCGGAACTGAGCTTAAAGCCTTGAACCCGAACCCGAACCGAACCGATAAAAATTTCGGTTCGACACTCTGGCCCGGACAGCCACTTACCAACACCTTCAAGATAAAAAGGCATAGTGCTGATAGGGATGTCGTCATCAGCGAAGGCCAACGCTGGGCACATATTGGCCACGACGACTGCGTCAATGTTCGGCTCAAACCAGTCTTGTACACGTTACTAAAAAAAAAGTAATCGATTACAATTACTATTACTCTTGGCTAAAAGTATTCGATTAGATTACTTGATTACTCGACAGCAAAACTAATTGGACATTACTTTAAGAAGTAACCGTTACTTTTCCGATTATTTTATTGTGTGAAGACTTACATCTTTAGCGCTCATAACACTGAACTACTTTCAACCTATATATCACGTTTTCACAATTAATGAAGAAGAAAAAAACGGTTCCCTCTTCGTGGTCGTTGCACCTTCTTGGAATCTCTGGTTCCAAATAAAAGGTATTTTGTTTTCTTGCCTTATATATTTTCTTGTACTGGCAACCAAGAGGCCCTTACACTCTTTCGCACACACAGGCGCTTCTCGAGATATTATTCACATGTGGATGAACTCTCATGTTATACAAAATAGCAGCTCCAGGATTTGTAACGGACCATGCATAGTATCCATCAGCGGAAGAGATCGCCGCGACCACTTCTCAACTCGAAACCTTGCTTGTCACAAAGACCACGTAGGGGAAATTCGGGATTTGACGTGTATTTGAACTGGCTTCGTTATATTTTGCATCCACTTTAGATATTCTTGGGTTCTGGTTCTCCTACGGGCTGCGAGTAGGTACCGTAAGCAGGATTGTTTTTTTTTTTTTTATTTCGGTGTGTGTGTGTGTGCGTGAGGGGGCTAGTTTGAACGAGGGACTTACAAAGCTACATTTTGCTCCCTCAGACTTCGCCCTGAATGGCCTTTGTCACGCACTGGGGCTTCCCTGGGGCTTCCCACTCCCAGTCCCAGCTCAAAAAAAAAACAAACAAAAAAAAAACGGACATTCCACAGAAACTCCATACAAAGAGGTTGACTTTGTTTCCTACAGCTACGCAAAAATCTTTCTTTTTTCCGTTCGAAAAAAGATGCAAATTTTATTTTTGTCATTTCAGTAAAAAAAAAAAAAAAGGTGTGTGCGGGGGGGGGGGGGGGGGGGGGGTCCCGTGGAAAATTAGTAACGGTTAGAAGTAATTTTTATTACTTCAAAAAGTAATCAGATTACTCTTGTGATTACTGCCAAATAAAAGTAATCAACTGATTACAAAATTACTCCAAAAAGTAATCGATTACAAGTAATTTGATTACTTATAATGCGTACGGTACAAGTCTGGCTCAAACTTGACTCGAAACCGAGTGCTGACGCTGCACTCGGTTCCAATCTGTGTCCAGCGATGGCCCTCGCTGGTGACGCGAAAATGACAGCACTACGGCCTTGTCTTCTAGGTGGTGTTGCACTCACGCGCTTTGTTGGCTGTCAGTCAATCGCTCCAGGCCATCCGCTGCTCTTCAAGTCACGTAAACAGGAAAGGGAAAGATACGAAGGCGCGGCAGAACAGACGGACAGCCAACAGGCACACGATTGGCAGGTGGCGTGTGACGTCAAGTCTGGCGAGCACCGATGACACAGAAAAGCAGAGGAGGCGAGGAGGAAAGCCGTGATGTTTGCCTGGTGAATGTCCAAACAGAAGACGGTCTGCCGGACTTCAACTTTCACTTCATATGACAGAGAAATGTCGCCTCACGCATTCTGAAGTATCCTGTTTGGACTAGAATGCGACGACTTCAAGCTCCCACCATGCTTTTAGCGCACGCGATCGAACTTGTCGTTCGACGCCATCTTATTTTCTCGCCGGAACGATGGAGCAATCCTTGGGTTTCGGCAGAGTACGGGAATTAGCAAGATGAATCCATGACGTAATGCAGAAGTCCTCGAAGCGCGATGACGTTTGTTGCTCTCTGTGGAAAAAAAATCTCCGTCGTGTAAGTACACCATTAAGCGCAGTTCACACACTTGCAACCGAGTACGACCGAGAGAGACAAGACCGGTCTTTAAGGCTCTTTGAACGACGCACATCCTGCTCCGCAGCAGCGCAACCGGTCCTCCGCCGTCGTAAGAGGCTTAACAACCGGTCTTATCTCTCTCGGTCGTACTCGCTTGCAAGTGTGTGAATGGAGCTTTAAAGGGTAACAGCAAAGGAAAAAAAAGTGTTTTTTAAACAGCCTAATTGGGACAAGCACGTCACAAAACAATGCTTCCGCGAAAACAAAAAAAACATTACAGCAATATATATTGCGCGAGACTGATTTTAGCTTCCGGCTATTTCGTCCGTTTGAAATCGCGCGCCACGAAGTTGGTATTATACCTCACGGAGTGGCGCGCTATAGCAACTCTTCTCATTGGCTAAGTGATTGATTGACAGCTTAGATCTTGGTTGTTAAACCTTTGTGATTTGTTCTAATTTCCTTTTGAGCGGCATATTTTTACGTTTAAAGTATAACCCATGTAATGAGTTGTTATTATACTTTACAAAAGGTTTACAAGACGGGCACTTCCGTCTGGATTCCTACCATAAAAAACAAAAACATGACCGCCTCTGTCTCTGCTCCTGTCTGTCTCACCTACCTCGACTAGTCGTTTCGCCTAAGTGATCAGTGTCTCCTGTTGACCCAGGTGCTTGAGTGAGACTTCCTGAAGTGAAGTAGTGTGTGTTTAGCAGCTGTCGCAGGGGTTAGTGATAAAAAGCGACGCGGGGTTTTAGCTTTCATAGCGCGGTTTGTTAGTTTCGTTTTCTTGGGGTGTTCTCTTTGCTTTCGAAGCGCATTGTCTTTGCTTTCTCAGCCTTTTTTTTTTCCTCGCGCGTGCAGATGCCGTTTTTTTTTTGTTTTTGTTTTTCAGATGTCAACTCCTGTAAAGCGGCGCCGTTGCTCTGTAAACTGCTGACCGATTAGTGATCGCGACTGCGAGCCTTCTAGCAGCCAAGTCGCCCGAAAGATGACAAGCTGAATGCTATTTCGTTGGAGGCAATCGGGCGTTCGCGTAGCGACAAACATGTCTAGGTGTGTTCTGGTCCTTTCGCTCCGGAGGCCTTCGAGATTCGCACCGGGTGCACCGAACGTCCGCGACTGAGACTCGGTGCGGTTCCGACGCTTTTCCTACCGAGCGCGCCGAGGGCTCGGGAGGCTTAGGTGGTACGCCGTCTTCGTTGCTGGCCATAGAGTTCATATATACTAACTCTAGAGGAAAAGGTCCGCCATTTTCCCATGCATTCTGGCTGCTGCAAGCGGCGGAGCATGGAGGCAGACCTTTGGGGTCCCACACATGGTTACCAACTGCCTTCGATTTCACGAATATAATTATATTATTAGAGCAGTTTCATAAACTTCAACAATCCACGTACTCACCGGTGGAAAGATATTCGCGTCCCTTTCGAAGCTCTTTTTTTTTTGCATAGCGCTCAGGTGTACGGCATCGCGTCAACCATGCGTCAACGTAAAACTAAACCAGATAAGCGGCTTCGCGCTATGGTCTTGATATGCGCACCACGGGAAAACGAAAAATGCCAGATTTCCGAGATTTCAACAGAAGGGAAGGTGCAGCCTAATGAGTGTATTGCTTTTTATAAGCGTTAGAATAGCCCAGAATTCAGTTTACAACGTTGAATTATCATTTTGCTGAGTTTTCAGCCTTCGCGATTACCATTGCGACTGTCGTCCTTCAGCTGGCAACATTGTTCTCTCTCTCGTATCCTGTCGCGCTCTTTCGCGATCTTTCACTTGGGACCCCAGATGTTGGCGCACAGGATTTGCAACTCCTCCCAACTCACCTTTACCCTCCTGTTGCTGGCAGCCGTCCTCCGCGTCGTTTCTTCGTGTGGCCCAACAAGGTAGAGGGGCTTAGAGTGATAAACCGGAAGTTCGGAAGTGGCACCCCCCCGGTTGCCGCCATGTTGTACGCAAATGTGACCACTCGTCACGTGACCTCCCAAGAGCCGTGACGTAACCGGTAAGATGGCAGCGCCCAGAGCTGGCGGATCCGCGTTTGTTCGGTGCGCGGTAGCCGTGATGTGCAGCTGCTTTCCGATGACTTCGGGCTTCTTCGTGCTGGCTGACGCAGGTATAATGTGAAAATATGAAGAAATGAGACTTTATACCTTTTTTGCGCAAGATCGCTGTGGATCACCTGGATATTAAAGGAGCGGTGCAACGATATCCAATTGGAATGTTTTTCACTTTACACAAGCTTACTGGCACTAGTGGAACTCAAGGTTACTCGCACGCAACGCCACTGGCCAAGAAACTCCTTTGTTGCGGTGTAATTTCAAGGACAAAAGCGATCATTTTCATTCAATCTCTCCTTTGCAAAATTTGATGACGTAAAGTGAGGATCGCAGTACACCCATATGACGATATTTGAATGCTGTTCATAGATTGGACCCGAGCATTGCGTGGGCACTCGATTTGGGCTCGTGATAATTACTAGCTCGAGAAGCATTCGGGTAGTGGCCCGTGTCCAATCGCTGCAACGACGACAATAGCCGAGCCATAACAATGTCTGGAACTCAGCGCGTGTCCTGTGCTTTGCCAACCCCAGCGCGTGGCTATGATCAACATTGACGGCATATAGTCGGCTCCAGATCACGTAGCCGCTTGTTCTGGCTGCGAGTTGAGCGGGTGAACGCTGCTCGTTTTTCTTTAATTTTTTACTGGGACTTCTATTGTGTGGGGTGAAAAACGAACGCGTGTTTCATAGGTCATTAACGTCAGGGATCCGTTCTAAGCGGTATTTGCGCAAAGTACAAAAATTGTTCCATCGCCCCTTTAACACATGTGAGACAGCATCAGCCGTATCGCCGTACCGGTGCTCGGATTCCCGGGTGAGTTCGAGGATCGATAGAACTTTGAGTGCTTTTAGCATGACATTTTTGCATTCTCTTAGCTTTGTTTGTGCGTTGGAATGTCTGAGAATCGACGCGAAATGTATGCGTCTGACGTAGGGCCTAGGGGAATTTGTTTCAGCCCTAGGCAACTGCATAATCACAGCAACTTTTAGCGAGGAAGCTCCTGCGAAAGTTGAAAAATGTTGACTACCATCCCTTTCTATCTCTTCAATAGACTTTTTTCAAAAGTGTGGGCCGCCTATTCTGTGTTTCACCGTAACTTGGAAAAGGGCGACCGCGACAGCCCCGTCAAGCCAATCAGAGAGACGGAGTGAAGGTGTGTGACAAGTCTGTGCAGATGAGCCCTCTGATGGTATGTTGTCATGTGCCTCTCTCCAACGTGAATACTGACTGATCGAGACTGTAGCCTTCGCTGTTTGCCAAATTGTGATGAAACGAATTACAGTGGCTACTACTTTAATTACCCAAGGCCTTCATACTTTGGGCATTTGTTCGACAAGAATGTTATGTCAGCCATCACTGTGAACTTGGCTCAACGCCTATTGGACTCGAATGCTGCATTAGCGTTCGACGTGAACTCAGGCCCATTCGTGTGCTTTACGCCGAAAAAAATTGGTTACAGTTGTGTTCCTTGATAGGGTTTTGCAAAGGGTCTATTGTGTCATACGTATAGGAAGTGTCCTGCTATATAAGAATGCATCAACTAATACTATTAAACTAGATGCTCAGAGTTGTGTTTGTTTTTTTCACGGAACAAGTTGCTGCTATAATTATTTCTTACGAGTGTACTATTTATTTTTGGTAGCTGGGCACGTTTTGTGCTCATTAATATCAGTGTGTTTTGCTGTTATTATCATGTGTGTAGTTTCAAGTATCCTCTCTGCAATGCCTACAGAGGCCCTTGGTGGGAATAAATTAATAAACAACATTTTCACATCACTGGAGTTGGTTTTCGGATGCGCCACATGTTCAGGAGAAGTGGAACGAGTGCAGCCCAATGCAACAAGTCTGCCAGTCTGGTATGTCCAATTAATATTGAGGGGTCAGAGATGCGAGTGTCTTCAAAAGGTCCAGCACGTGCGGTGAACACAATTCTTTGTGTAGAGACTCTGAAGGCGTAAAGGCGAGCGGAAATATGTTTATTTGGTTAGTGTATCAATTATGTTTATTTCCACTTGATTACATAATTATTGGTTCTTCGCAAATGGTTCCATAACAAGTTCTTTCTGCGACAGTCTCGTGTCAGGCGTTCAGTCGTAGTACTTGTGCTCCTTGTTGTCGGATGACGCTCCTGGCATGTCGGTGTTCAGTTTGGTCAAGTGGCAACTTTGACCGACAGATGCCGTCTTGTAATCATACGTCATGTGCGGCCACTGACATTTGATGCACTGAAGCTGCAGAGCTGGCTTCTAATCCGCAAGTTTTCCTGGCAGTTTTCTGCGTCAATGCAGCAAGCTCGGGCATGTATTGCTTACGTGGCTGTGCCTTTTGCTGTACCGTTGACTTGATGGCTGGCAACAGGCAATAGTGTTTGTTTGCTATCCAAGCCATTTCACTTCCATTTCGTAATGTCGATTTTTTCTGCATCCCGCGACTACTGCAACTTGTTTAAGTCTCGTGTGGCAAAGTGAAGTCGGGTGATGCTTGGTGTCCACTTTTGAGAACAACCAACCATTTTATTTCTTTAAGTCACTCAGAGGCATTCTCCCTCAAATTTGGAAATTGTGTGCTTCGTTGCGTGGACACAGATAATTGGTGTCAGCAAATTATTAGGTATTGTCCTTGGACGACAACCAACACCAAATTAATTGTCCTTGCATTGCCGCTCACCTGCTTTGTCGTGCTTACCCCCCGTCGAGGTGTTGGGGATCAGGAGCTTCGGGGTAATGTCGGCACAAGGGGCAAAGGCCGCCGAAGATAATTCTCAATGTCCCGCGGACGCTCCTTGAGACGTGTTCGAAGGTCGTTCGGCGCAAACTCTTGCAGGCCAATTCATTGGTACGGGCACCTCTAGTAGACATGGTCGGCCTCATGCAGTGGTAGCAGAGTGGTTTTCAGTCGACCATTCGCAGCAGCTCCGTCTTCCTCGGTGTACTTTGTTCAGCGCAAACCTACACCGCTTCTTCCCGATGTCGGGAATGCATCGGCGTTGGGGTGTCTTGTTGAATTGGCATTGAATACTAATGGGTAGCTGGTGGCGGTCGTCGTGACTTTGTGGCATAAGTCGCCCTCGGTTCGTCAGATGCTGCTTCGCTCGAAGAAGTCTCCGGTTGAAATGCCTGTCAAACCTGTTCCGAAACAATCTTGGCAATCAAACAGCTGGGCGACTGATGGCAGGAAGTAGCTTCCTGATCTCCTCCCGGACAACGTCTTGGATGTCGCGGATGCCTGGCAGGATGGCGTCGAAGTTGCAGCTGGACGACTCGAGTGTCGAGAAGCTGGGGAGTTGTCGATAGTGACAGGCTCGGGCCTGCAGTGTACATTCCATGTTGGAAGACTCGGTGATATGAACCCTTCGATTGTTGTCGTGGGGTTGCGGACAAGGCAGCCGAAGGTGTTGTCCCTCACATGAGGGGCATGGGATTCTTAGCTTCTCGTCTTCTGTAGCACCAGGGTTGGCGTGGGTGCTCGATCAGGCGCAAAACATCCTCCACGAAGGCGGCGACGCTCTTGTTGAGGCCGTGTCCTGGACATAATCAAGAATTCGGGTCTCTCTTGTCAATGTTGGCTGATGAACGTGCACTAGCTCGATCTTGCAAACTTCCCACGACGTTAAGTAGGATTCGTGGTTCTCAAACCAGTGCCTGGCAGTTTCTTCCACGAGAAGTATAGGTTCTGCAGGAGCTGGTTGTCTGTCCGCCCACTGTGGCGGGCGACACGGTCATAAATTGCAATCCAGCTCTCGACGTCTTCATACACCTTGCGTGAAAGGGCATCGGAGTGCGACGTGCGACGGGCATGCAAACGATGGTAGGAGCGGACGCGGTTTGCTGCTACAGGTTTGTCATTGTTGGCTTAGTCAGCTTCGGGTTTTCTGGCAAAGGACCGAATTCCGGTGGTTCTTGCTGGTAGCAGCGACTGACTGGGATTTCAGGTTCTTCGTGGTGTATTTCCGAGATTCGTCCTTGTGGTACTCGCTCGTCTTGCAGTTTTTCTGCCGGGCTCGGGATAGGACTTGGTTCACAGCTCGACGGGGTTTTAAGAAGCGGGATAGTCCGCCACCCCTGTCCGTTATCGGGCAACTCAGCTGAGGAGCCGCCAGGGTGCACGCAGAGTGAAAGGCTAAGAGTAAAGTACCCAGCACCTTCACCAGAACATACCATGACAGCCGAGCATGACCTGGAACTTTCCAGAATAGTGAATATTGATAAAAGATAGGACTGGGACAAGGATCCGTGACAGTATAACAAAACGGACAGAACAGAGTCTATCCTGACCACTAAAGAAGCTGCATTGCTTTAGTGGCATTCTGTCCGAATAAATCCTCTCCTTCGGGGTTTGGCGACTGCCGTTGACGAACTGAGCTGAAATGGATGTGGGACCCCTTTTTTGGTAATGAGCCGCTGCAGACTGTCGTCGCAAAGTGGCGTGAACTGGTGGACTGGGTAGGTAACACGCGCAATGAAATGTCCATACGGCTTCAATTCGCGTACGAGTGTTGATGAAACTTTTATGTCGACGAAACGTGCGACAGACCAGCGAAATCAATACCAACTGCAATACCTGTGCTCCGTGAAAGTGCACGTCTACGCCGGAAAATTTTGGGAAGCAGCACAGTATCATCTAGCACGGCACGGGAACTACAAGCTTCAAGGCAGCTCTCCGGTGCGCCGCACAACCAAAGTGAGCCTTCGGTAATTTGAACGAAGCGGCACCACGATTGCACACTGCCAAGCACTACTCACGTAATTTCCGTCGCTAAACTGTGTATCCGAATATATTTCACACGCTTCACTGCAGACCTCGAAGATTCCGATGGTCAACGAGAACACAGAAACGTCGGCTTAAATTTTTGTCCTAGCGCTATCCGAATCAATTCGAGATCCGAGCAACGTAGGGCAGATTCTCTCTACCGTGGCAATATCCCCGTCGGTCACCAGCGAAATGCACACCGTTCCTCCTTATTTTCACGTTATACCTACGTCAGATACCACGCTGCACTCTGAAGTCGCTTTCGACTGGCCTCATTAGACGGCTTCCGCGTCTGAAATCAACTCGCCGACACGGACGACAACGAACAAAGCATCCGACAAGCTCCGGCCCAGCTGGGGCCAACCGCTGCCTGGGCGCTGCCATCTTTCCTGTGACGTCACGTATTTGGTTTGGTCACGTGACGAGTGGTCAAATTTGCGTACTGGCAGCGGCCTTATGGGGGTCACTTTCGAGTGCAGACCGGAACCCCGGTTTATCGCTCTAAGCCCCTATACCTCGTTGGTATGGCCGAAGACCCAGTTGCTCGCAGCGGCCAAGAAGCTGCCGCTTCGATTCAGGGTCCATTTTGCGCGCAGTTCGCACAGAACCAACGTTACTAAGAACACAGAAGTTACAAAATGCTGGTGTACGCACACAAAACGCACCGGGAGTCGAGACGCTGCGTACGTCGTTCAACTCCGCAGCCAAGTCAATCCAAGAGCAAACCCAAGAGCGAGGGGCGGGGCGTATTTCTCCGCCCGTGCCGAAAGAGCAGGAGTTTCAAACGTGGAGAGGTTGTGACTCTGACTCAACGCTCTGACTAAATTACATCCTGTGGCGTAAATATTGCTAAAAATGTTTTTCTTCGCTGAAGATTTGTTTGCTGACATGCTTGTCCCAATTAGGCTGTTAAATGAAACCTTTTTTTTCAGTAATTTTTTAAGGCCCGTTGACACACTTGCATTTGACTCCGACTGATTGAGACAAGACCGGTTTTTAAGCCTCTTAAGCGCCGTTCACACACTTGCAACCGAGTCCGCGGCAGCGGACTCGGTCCTGAGACGTTGCAAGAGACTTAAAAACCGATCTTGTCTCTCTCGGTCGTACTCGGTTGCAAGTGTCTGAACGGCAGTTTAGGACGGCTTATGACCGGGTGCGCAGCAATGCATTCGGTCGTAAGCCGTCACAAAGGGCTTAAAAACCGGTCTTGTCTCAATCAGCCGGAGTCAAATGCAAGTGTGTCAACGGGCCTTAAAAAATTACTGAAAAAAAAGGTAAAAAGGCTACAAGCGCAAGTGTGTGAACGGGCCTCTAGGAGCTCCACCATGAGAGACACATGGCGGCGTGGGAACGCCGGTTCTCGCATGCAGTGCTGCGCAAATTTAACTTCGATCTAGCGAAGATTTAGCGGGACCCCCAAAAATCTATCGTGCTTTAACGCCGAAATTGTGAAAAAAAAAAGAAGAAAAAAAAAATTAAAGAAAAAAGCTTTCATTCGGGGAAGTATACGATATAGATTACTCGACAGGCTGGGTTGTGATCGGAGAGTCAAGACTTCACCACGTAGTTCGACCTGAAGGCACTGGATCAGTGGTTTCAGGAATAGCACAAAAAGTAACAAAAAGGATTCATCTCGTGACTGCGTTAAATTAAAGGAACACTGCAATTCCAAGTGTATGAAAGTTTTCTTAAAAAAAAAAAAAAAAGATCAAACAAATATAAGAAGGTTTAAACCAGCCATTATGCTTAGCATGCGGGGAGAAAGGGCAGTTGGAAAAGTGCAAAATTCCGAACTAGGCTTCTCAGCTTATCGATAGTAATTTGTTTGCCTCAAGTGCCTTTGTATTCCGCTTAAGACTATAATAGGGTAATATTTATACGTTTTTTTATTGTCATAAGACAATTTTTTTAGATGTTTTTTTCATCTCAATTCAAGTACGAGTTTGGGATCAAATTTTGAATAAAAAAGTACGTTCTTGGGGAATTCGTGAAATAAACGGCAGCGCAAACGGCAAGTTTAACGGATTTTTTGTTTTCTAGTTAGAGATAATTGAAGCGGCCGAGGCGAAAACCTACGTTACCTCCCCCGTCAGGTACTGGACGTTTGACCGCTCGCAATTCTCTTACCTATCACACTACTGTACTAGAACTCTTCTATGATACTTTTAAAATAGATTTAATTACGCTTAATGACTTGAAAAATAATCTTGTATTTCAGAATAATTTTGAAAAGAAAAAATCGAACTATTTCCCTTTGATGATTTTTGGCGAAGTTTGGCAAGTTCTCACATGCAACATTTTAAAAGTATTTAAATGACCTTGATATCACTATAAAACTCAAACTTAGTTTTTTTATTTTAATGCATTAGTGCCCACATGACTGGGAAAAGCTGACGCCATCCGTCTGCGGACAGAACAGTGGAAATGGAAGCGCGCCGCGTAGAGAGGAGGAGAGTAGGGAAGGACAAAGGCGAGGGAGAGTCGACGTCACGGGGCGGAAGCCAGTGCGCTCGCGGGAAACAGCTGAACAGCGAAAGCAGCTTCAGGCAGCGGATGCCGCTGCTCAGCGTGCAAGGTGGGCGAACGAGACAGAGGAGCGGAAGCAGCGCCTAGCTCGGCTGGCCGAAATGCGGCGCAGAAGCGGCAAGCCGTCACGGGTCTTGCGTACAACAAAGGCTGGGACGAAGCGAACTCGGCGAACCCGTTTCGCCGAAAAAAAAAAAAAAAATAAATAAGGGAAGAACCATTGGTGGATCCTTAGGGAATGCGTTTGCATGACGCTTGGGAAACGCCACACTGACACACTCCCTTTGGGAAACGCTAACACTGATCCCGTAACGAAACAATAAAGAGGAAGCAAAAAAATATTCGAAGCAAAAGCGAAAGCCAAAAGAGAAAAACTTTCAGCCTTTTTACTCTGGTAAAGAAGGAAGACAAGCGAAGCTGTACCATGGTGGGAATGAAGTAATGGCCAGCCGCCAGTCGACAAGCCAGAGTGGAAAGGCTGGAAAGGTTGCCGCCATCTATGAGCGACGACAGCAACCAGACAACCGTCAAACCGGTTGTCTGGTTGCCGCCGTCGCTTATAGATGGCTGTAGCTGTCCAGAGTGTTGTGTCGACATTTCTTTGCTGGCGGACACGATCCTGGGGAAACTAGCCCTTAACAGCTCCGCTGTAAAAGTGGAGGGGTCAGCGTTAGCGTTTCCCAAAGGGGGACGTGCATGGTGTTTCCCAAGGGTCATGCTAACGCATTCCCTAAAGGCCCTGTCACACTGAGGCAACAGTTGGACAACTCTATCCGGCAACACGGGAAAGTCGTGTTGCCGGCGACCCTGTCACATCGCGGCAACAACAACAGTCGGGCAACATGTTGCTGCCGGCCGGCAACCGTGCTGCCCCATTTGTTGTCCGACAACCCTGTCACACTGAGCTGACGGCGAGGACAACACGGGGAACACTCCGCCATCTTGATTGTTTACCTTCGTTCGTGTGCGGCGCGGAATCGCTGATATGTGACACTACAAAGTGCTAGTGCGTTCGAAGGGCCAGGAATTACCACGGTACGACATCAACCAGTGACTGTGATTAGAAAACTTGACACGGGAAGTATTTTCCGCTCTTTATTTTATCAAAACGTTCTTCATTCGCTGACAAAGCAGATAGCCCTAACCGAGGAAAGTGACATCGCTGATACATTTTCGGGATTTACGCCACCGTATGAAGTGTTTCTGTCCGGTTCTTTCATGCAATTCCTATTTCTACTGTAAAATTGAGTTAGCACCGGCAGTACCCCAAATGTCTTTTGTAGCGTGGTGTTGAGCTGAACTGACAGTGCTTCAAAACTGCGACACCGACACGATCGGCCTTGATAACAATCGGTGGAATAAATATTTTTCAACGCTATCTACTTGCCTACCGCCTGCTATGGGATCGCTTCATTCCCCCAAAACGTCCTGGGTATTTTGAAAACAAATCAGGTGTCTGGTAGCGGCTGTTTCCAAGTTCCAAGCATCAACAATCATGATCAGAATGGTCGTTTTAATGCTTCGATTTTTTAATCTTTGGTTTTCTTGGTGATTTTTATTATACTTCATCAGCGGGTGAGTAGGCATGCCATTTTATTTTACTATCAGTAATGTGAGCTGGTCTCCCGGCAGTTCTAATTTCAAAACCTGTCTGAACGTTCACGACCGTAGCTGTGACCATTTCGAAAATCGCTTTCCGTAACTACGGAGCAAAAACATAATCGAAAATATTTTAGCTGCACGCCAGCCCTAATTATTGTTAAATAACGTTTTCCAAGCCTTTATTTGAATAAGACGTTATTGATAGGGGACTAGCTCTACCATCGAAGCTATCTATGTTGTCGTGTTGCCGGCCCGAAATTCGCTCAGCCAGCGATCAGGGCAACACGCGTTGTCCAACACAAGTTGCTGCTGTTTTTGTTGCCGAAAGCTGTCATACCGAGGCAACATTTTAGTTGTCGGCCATGTTGTCGTGCTGTTGCCCCGATGTGACAGGTTTGTCGGACAACATGGGGAGCGAGCAACAAGTTGCCCGACTGTTGGACAACGTGTTGTGTTGATGTTGCCGTCGTGTTGCCTCGGTGTGACAGGGCCTTAAGGACCCACCGGTGGATCTTCCCCCAATTTTCTTAACTATCAAGCAATCGCGACTTCATTTTTTTTTTGTTTTTAAGGCGATTGAAAACACTATGCCGCTGGCTTCGAAATATAAAAAAAAAATCTCAACGGACGAAAGTGCTAGTAGAGAGAATAAAGTATTCTTACTCTCAATATGCGCCCAATTGCGGCTGCGTTGAGTGTGTTGGGAGGGATCGGGATGATTGGGAAGTCGACAATAACTCGGAAGAGTTTTTTTTTTTTTTTTCGATGCTTTATATTATAACTATTAGCCCAGAGAAGTTCGCGTGGCGCCCCCTTACGGCGAACCGGGGTGACGTCACGGCGAGGAGAGAATTTTCCCCGACTCGCCCCGTTCGCCCTGTGGAGGCTGTGACGCCGTGAGCTGTCGGCGCACTCGTTTCTATTTAATTTTTTTTTTGGGCGTGTTTTTCGTAGGAAGTGTAAATTTTTAGATGTGGCTTTATTGAGGTATGCCCTGTAGCTGCAGGCGAAACTTCAACCAACATTTCAGGCAGAATTGACAGGGCAGGCAACGCATGAATCGCAGCTGGTTTATGGAAATAAAGAAATATGGCCACATTTGCAGGAGCATCACTCTAGATTTACATCTCATACACGAAATGCTGCTGATGATTGAATGAATTGGCAGCTTATGTATACTTGTGTTTTTTTTATTTCTTTTTTATATCTGTTTTTAAACAAGATCGCCGAAGCAGAAAAGCTGCACACTGCTCGAGCAACATATTAAATACGGTCTGGGCCATGGAGAGAGAATCACAAGTGAGACAGCCCAAGTACAGGGGCAAAGTAAAGAAAGAAGGAACATTGATTTATATACATTGCTCGCATTTGACCGTTGCTGGATTCGGATAGTATTTCAATGGACTACACTGGTGGTATCTGTGGACTTCTTTATATCATCCCTCAATAAGTAATGTACAACAAACGTAAGCGAAGGTGTCTAGCTCGTTATTAGTCCTTTAGGCTCTAAAACTGAGATTTTAGCTGTATCGAATTGTCCTGAAGCTAAAACACCAGAAGCGTTTCTCACGCAGACTGTCACCCTTCACAGGTTCCACATTTTCTGCTACTAGTGCTGCATCTACCACTGGACAGCCGTTCGAATGCTTGCTGTTCCTCCTGCTTTCCTCTGTTGTCAGAAAGTCCAGCTGTAGGGAGTTTGGAGGCTGAGGAAGCTTTTGGGAACCTGCAGCAGCCTCTATTTTTATTGGAAATGAAAATTGAAACTAAATGGTGTATTCTCCGAATAGCCGAGGCTGGAATGAAGAAAGAATGCCAGGAAAAAGTATAAACATTCCAAATTACGGTACTATTGATGTGCATATTTTCGGCAGCTCAATAGATATCATACAGGCAAATGGGAGCGATTCGGCCGTTTTTCCTGCTACCATACAAACTAATTTCGAGTAATTCTGCATCTTCTAAAAAATATGCCTGCATACGTGTATGTACAGTATAATTATATTCACGAAGAAGCTACATTTATGTAAAACAACCCTGTTCCATGGGCACTTTAAAGGCCTTCAGACCCAGTGCCTTTAAAACATCTGCGAACCAGCGCATGCAGAGTGGCACGCGCAGAGTCGGGGCCGCGAGCTAATTTGCCGACCGCCCAAAGGCCCTTGATATAAATTCCATTTCAAATGCCTGCAAAGCGGGATGTAATATTCTCTTAAATCATGAACAATTCACCGAACCCTCGCAAGATTGCCTTGTGTCGTGTGGACGAACGGGGAGGTTCATCAGCGGAACTGCCTCGGCCAATAGCTTTCAGGATTTGTAACCCAATTATAAAGGTAAAAGTGACAAGCAGGCTTATTTAAATGTACGGAAGCACGTCAATATCGGCCTAACCCACCGTTTTGTACACCGAGTAAACGAGGTCCCACTCCTCGAAGAGCTTGCGGCACACATCGCCAAACCAGGAAACCGGGGCAAAGAAGCGAGCCGGATGCGAGATCGCGGAGCGGAGTCCTTCCCCTGACGTCACGGTACACCTCACCCAATCAGAGCGCGGCGACCGCAGCGACGCTTGTTTTCGCTAAGTCAAGAAGGTAGTAAAAGCTCCTCCCACAAGCGTGATGCGCCCGTTTCAAATCCATCCGCAGTCGAAAGAATAGCTCACTGGAAACGCCCCTTGTTCCGCTTCAATGAATAGATATTGGCTACAGAGTGATGCCAACTTGTCTGCGACCCCCCCCCTTTTTAAGAAAGCGACCTTTGTATTCATCGGAGAGGGAACCGAGCCCCTGAAAGTGGCCTTATACATCGGAGAGGGAAAACTCTAATCTCCCTCTCGTGGCTTCCACAACGCTAAGTAAAAGTCGAAAGATAAAGAAAATATTTACAGGAATGCCAAACCCTCTCCCGCGTTGGCCACGACGTCGCATAAACGATGGTGGCGGAGGGATATATGAATCCCTTTGAGGGGCATTTGCCGCTACCTTCTTGACCTGTAACTTACTATAGCACTGCCATTTCCGGGACAAAATTAGTCCTGAAATCGGGACAAAATAGAGACAGGACATGCCAAAGCATCGGGACACTTTCCGGGACGATGTACGCTTCTGTGAGTACGCTCATAGTGTTTATTAGCGTTGAAATATGCATACTCTTTTTTTTTTATTATTCCAGAACACACGTTCTATTCTCGTGCGTTCAAGTAAATGGTCAGGAACATCTCAAGTGTTTGTTTGAAGGTGCATTTCCTCTTTTAACAAATTCTTAAAGTCGGGGAACGATCGCTCCACATCCAGATACAAGCGGCAAAAATCCGAGGGCTCGTTTGGCATCCAAGTCACAAACGCCGTTTAGAGTTTATTTCATAGGAGCGCGTGCGGCACTACCGGTCGGTGGCGTAGTATATAATCCAGACTTGTGCCTATCTCAAATACTCTACTCAAGGTACTGTATTTTAAATACTTTTTCAAGTATCTTAGTATCTTGCAAATACTTTTGACCGAGAGTATTTGGTACTGTATTTTAACGGTGGCAACCAATTCATCGAACGACGTTTCATCGACACGCGATGTTTCATCGACACATTGTTTCATCGACAAATCGTTTCATCGACAGCTCAGATTAGCTTTTTTTGTTGTAAGTTGCATGAGATTGTCACGGTGAGGCGGCGTGTACGGGTCGGTCAGGTGGGTTAATGTTTTTGTAATGAGCCGCCGCAGTCTGTCGCCGCGAAGTGGCGTGAACGCGGGTGGTGGGTTAACGCGAACGGTGGGTTAACGCGCACCCCAGTGATACACACGTGACAAAATGTCCCTACCAGGCACATATCCAGGGGGGGGGGGGGGGGGACCCATGGGGCCCTGCCCGGCTCGGCCTGGCCCGGCCCCCCCCCCCCCCCCCCGTCCCTCGAAATCTTCCATTTTGCTGGGGCCTCCTCTCCCCCTCCCCCTCATACAGCGTCTTGTCATGGGCGCCCCCCCCCCCCCCCAAATCAATATCCTGGCTACGTGCCTGGTCCCTACAGCGCGCAATTCACGTAACGCGTGTCGATGAAACGTTTGTGTCGACGAAACGTGTTTCCATGAAACGTGTGTCCATGAAAAGTTGTCCACGAAACGCTATTTCACAAAACGAGTTTCGACAAAATGATAGGGACCCATATTTTAATCACATTTTTGAGTGTCTTGTACTCATTATCTCAAATACATTTTTGACATTCCGCCATTTTCCGAGTTTTTCGGTATGAAGTGGCATCGACGTGGCACGAGGGGACGTGAACATTCTTTCCAGCAATCAAATCCTGCTGCTAGCTCCGATAAGCTACGGTGACTTCTCGCCTGACAACAGGTGTCAGGCGCGACTTTCCCGAACGATCGTTAGTCGATCCGATCAGGCCTTGGACCTCTGACTTAACAGCGCATCTGAAGGCTGGCTGACACGAGACACCGTGGGACTCGAGGCGGCCGCATCAGCACGGTAACGCCATATAAAACTACTCTCATATTCTAAAATTATAAAAGCCACCTTCTCGACACTCCATTCGCTGCGAAACACTTCCTTTGCTTTCCCCTCTTCAATACTCTCACTAACTCAAGCTGTCACACTTCTCATGATGGAAGACGAAGGTTATGTCCTACCGTGGCCGTATCTAAAATCTTATTTTGAACATGTGTTCGAGAAAGGCAGCAATCTGCAAGTGAAATGCAAGCTATGCCTCCCGAAGACGAAGATGCTCTCTTTTGGCAAAGCTTCAAATTCCAAAATCCGGAGGCACCTGAAGATACAATTTTTATTCTTACTTTCAGGCTTCAGCTCTACACATACAATTGTTTAATGTTATCTCAAAGCATTTGCATTCCAGACACCTCCTCTGTGTATTTACTTCGCTCTAATTGCAATTAAGATAAAGAACCTATTGAGGTTAGTATTGCATTTGGCGATTGTACTTCCTTTTGTCAGGGTCAACCGCGAAGTTATGCGGTGATGTCTTCCAGCGCAAACGAGGACGGATATCCGACGAGAAGTTCGAGAATCAGCATCGGTTGCGTGCTAATAAACAATTCTGGTAAACCAGATTTGCGCAACTGTATAATTGTTTGTCACTGACGTCGATACAATTAACGCAATGCGGGAGTATCTTCAAAAGCAAGTGAATTACATTTATCAGTATTTGTACTCTACTCAAGATACTTTACAGTGAAAGTAACTTGAGTAGTGTTTTAAATACTTTATGAAGCAGGTATTTAGTAACTTAACTACTTTTATCAAGTATTTCGTCCAACACTGAGTGTATCCAACGCATTAGAAGGCAGGGAAGGCAGCCGACTCATATAAGGCAGCACATGCTGTTTGAACGCCGTTAAAGCCGTTAACAAAATAATGCCACGCTGGCTCCTTGTCGATGGAAAAATAGTATCAATGGGTGAAAGGCACATCGTATACCGGCGTTTCAGTTAAGTAACTGGACACTGAATAGAAAATCGGGACAATATTGAATCTTTCTAGACGCTCAACGTAAAATCGGGACACAAAAGTTGCTAACACTGTTATTGGGACACTTTTCAAAATCGGAACATGTACCGGAAGTCACAGCTCTACTTAAAACCTCTCGAATTTCGAGGAAGGGCTACTGAATAATATGCTCTCGTGCGGTTTAAGATTGAGTGCGCGCTTCATTCGTATAGGATCCTCATACTAACTCGCTCGTCCTGTCTCTTGAATCCGTCTGGAATCGCTCTGCTAGTTTATCCTGTCTAACTATTCTACAAAGAAAAGCAAGCAAGCGTCTTTTCCAGGAATGGTTATAGGTAATGATAGCACCAAGGTACTTATGGGAGGAAACGAAAGACAAAGGAAAAAAGTACATGGATGAGATTGATGGGTCGACATTGTGACTCCCATTACCTTACACTTACTGATATTTAGTTTCATTAGCCAAGTGTCACACCACATATAAATTTTATTAGGATAAGATTGATGAAGTAGTGGCGTCACTAGAGTCAGCGCCAACCGGGGACGGTGGCCCGCCGCGACACCCTAGCACACCCTGCTCTCGTGGCCCGCCGCGACACTCCCACCCTTTTACTGCCCAGCTGCACCCCCCTGAGCGCTTCAACTAGGGCATTTCGCCAGCCCCCTTAGTGACGCCACTGGATTGAAGGCTAGATTCATCGGACAAGTTAGAAATCTATCTTCATAGAACACAATCAACAGCGAAAAGTCTTATAGATGTGTGACGGAATCAGGATGGTCGTTAATGTAGATGAGGAAGAGAGAGGTCATGCTCATTAGCGGATACATATTTGGTGCGACCATGCAAGAAACCTTCAATTGATTTCAAAGCATTAGTATCAAGGTTAAATTTGTTAAGTATTCAAAAGTAGTGCTTGATGCTACAGGGTATCAAATGCCTTAGCAAAGTCAAGATAAATACCACCAACTGCGGATGACCAGCCTAACAGAAAACAGGTAGTTTTCCCAGTTAATGAAAACAGAATCCATGCTCACAAAGTTTGAAACGCGAATGCCGGGAAACGCAGGCGGTGAAGAGTCAGTGGAAGGTAATATGAATGTATTATTAAAGATGACACAGCAATCATGAAGTGGCACGAAAAAAAAACTGCAGTCGGATTTTAATAGGATGTCTTTTGTGGCGCGGGGGTTAACGACATTTCAAAACTTAGGCGGGTTAGTAGATATCAGTAAATATCAAACAAAAAAGTAAAAAAAAAAAAAAAGATTGTGCTTAATTGGCTCAGAAAAGAGCTTGTTTGTATTCGGCTGTGACATACAAACAAAAACACCATCTGTTATCAATCTTAGACTGTTTGCAGCAACGAAATATTAGGTGTTTCTTATTTTGAAGACGTACTTTAACGACATGTTGAACCACCGTGACCGACCCGAACAAGGTAGTCGACGGGGAGGTATATATTTTTCTACTAGCATATTCTAAATTTTAAAAGGGGGACTAATTTTTTTTTTTTTTTTTTTTTATGAATCGATTGTTTTTAAAATTGCGGGGAAAAAAAGCGGCGAAATGTTTCATATCGGCGTTTTTTCGTGGCGGCCGCCATGTTGAATTCTGACGTAGCTGAGTTGGGTTAAAATAGCAAATCACATTTATTTTTCGATTAGAAGGCGCTATAATTCGAGGGGTTCGTGCCAAGAGTTCTAGTTTTCTCTTGGCTATATTTTTTTGTTGTATTTACGCTTAAACTATTCACTTTAGTTTTTGACGCCAAACACAACTACGTTATATTTCAACATGGCAGCCGTCACACGAAAACGGTCAATAGTCCCGAATTAGTTTGGACGTTTTAGAAGGGAGGGGGGAGCTTGACTCCAGAATGAAGTGAAAAACAGAATGGTTGCTTCGACCCGGCAGTAGAGATACCGATGAGACAGATTCAGGAGAGGTGGTCAATACAAGGTTCAAAGTATTAGCTGATGAGCTAGTAATGCGAGTAGGCTCTTCTACGAGCTGATAGAGGTTAAAGGTAGAACACGTGTCAATGAAGGCTAAGCACTCAAATGAACTAGTAGTCACAGTAGGGCAGGATTTGTTCCAAAATATTCCAGGAAAATTGAAGTCCCACAGAGAAAATATTGGGGGCTTAGGGAACGTTTAAAGAACCTTGCCAAGACAATCAAATAAGTTATCACAAAATATGGGCGCATTTTGGGGCGGACGCTAACAAACACACAATATTATGTCTTTGTGGTTTAGGCAAATGAACGTACAGGGAAATTCAAGAGGTGAAGGCACGAAAACGTTGTGAGAATTAATGTCATCCGATACAGCAATCAAGATACCACCACTCGTGCGCCCACAGCGATCGTTCCGAAGAGTGTAATCCCTCTGACAGGAAACAATTTATGGCTGTCAACTCTAATGGACAGCCACGCTTCCGCAGAATGACCACATGGGTCATTCTGCGAACGTGCGCTAAACAACAACAATATTTCAACAATAAAAAAGAAAAAAAAAACACCTTTCATATCTAGTCACAGATAAATTATTTTATTTCCAACAGACCAAAAAATACAACAACGTTACGGGGGAACCAAGCATCTTTCGTAGCTGAGTGCCCCCGGAAAAAATATTTGCAACGAGTACCATTTTATACGTTGGAGACTCAGGTCATCTCGGGATGCCATACCCTCTTGTCAATGATAGACTGCTGAGTAGGCGAAGACATCGCATCAAAAAGGAACTCTTCACAGCTTCATCACGGCAACGAAGTCTTTGGTCTTGTCAATTAGCCTTCGACGGCATCGCTGTCAGAAAAGTGAGACCTGAAAAAAAAAGTATATATATAAATTTGTTTTATCTCCATAATAGTACAGTGGCGTACAAAATTAGTATTCAATTAAAAATATATTTCTATCCCCCACCCCCACCCCAGCCCCTAATATTTTAAGAGAACGTTAAATTAGCCGTGTGCATTCAGGATCGCACGACTGCTGAAACAAAGGCATGCGAGTAAATGAGTTTGGTGTAACTATAAAGTTGCTGGACTTGACCGCATTCTATGTTTTCGAGAGAATTACATAACAATAGTCTCTTCTTAATAAGGAATATTCTTGGATTGCATCCGGTTGTGAGCGGTGCCATAGTGGCATGTTATTAAGGTTGAGTTAATTCTTAGGTCGCAAATATGCCTTTTCCTCTCAGCTGCATTTTAAACCTCCAATATAGCCAACTTACTTTAAAAAAATGATGATTTTTTGCTTACATGCGGGCTCTACAGAATCGAATTTTATTAGTTTTAACGTGTGCTAACAGTCTGAAGTGACTGACATGGGACATTATATTGATTGTACTCAAATTTCGGATAATCGTATTTATCAGCCATTGGCCTGTACAACCTTAACTAGAATGAAAATAAACTCAGTGATCAATCGATCGATAATTGAGAGGGGGTGACGAGTGGCATTAAAAAAAAAGATTTGCGCTAAAATGATATCGGGTGGATTATTAATGAAAGGACATATTTAATGGAAAATTACCCGCGAGTTACCAGCTAATAATGTTTCTCTATTACACGAATAACACATCAAAACTTAAAATGTGTTTTGATGGCAAAAATAAAATTAGAGAAGCATGACGAAGTTTTGCTATAAAATAAGTTTAAACGCCTACTATCTAATAATAATAATAAAAAAGTTTCTACCGTGCCTCCAACAATTGAAAATTTAACTGTTTTGAAGATACACACGCAGCTCAGTTCTAGAAAAAGAGATACCTCGAATATATAAAGATTCCAAATTGAGATTCATATCTCAATAGGACTAAAATACTCCACGAGAAAAAGAGAAGCATTTAAGTGACTCATTAGTCAAATCCACAACACTAGCGTAGAACTGTGTTTGCTAACACATTTAAATACATATTTATATTAACAACTAATGTTTATTAGGGATCTGATGAGAGAGAAAAAATAGAAACCAAACCAAACAGCCACACATTACCTCGAAAGAGACAGTCCAAGAAGCTTGGAGAGCTTGTCGGCTGTTGCACTGTTTTTCTTCTTCGCACGGAACGTCGCTGCAAATTCCTGGAGCTTATGAGAGTGAAAAACGGAGTTTTCTCGCTTTCGGAGCATGAATTCACTTGGAAGCATCCACTTGTTTTCGAGACACTCTGAAATTGCGGGCCTTTTTCTGAAAAATAAAACAAAAATGCGCAAGCAATTTTAGTGATGCTCCTGCCGAATAAAATTAAAACTTGATTTTGAGATATACGAATGCTGTTCGTTCTGTGTTGTTTCTTGGTTTTCAGCAAAACCGACTCACTTGGTTTTCGCTGGATTGAAACGCGAATCTCGAACTTATTCATTCACGTTTGCTTCCAGCAAAACCGAATCTATACTTTTCAGGCAGTTCGCTATTCGCTAGAAGAGTTGTGTTTACAAAAAATGTCGAGGCAAAAACTGTGCTAGGGTCTGGTCTCTTTTATAGAACTAGAACGAAACATAACAAATTTATTGTGCTTCATCGCTTCAACACTGACTCTTTTATAAACTTATTTTTTATTTGTTAAATGTATCGATGAATGGAACTGTCTGTCCACGGATGCTGTTAACAGTGACAAGGCATGTGATTTTCTTGATAACTTTTTTAATACTTAAGTGTGTTTGTACTTTTAAAATGCTTACGAAGCAGCTTTGGCCTCACGGCTGGCAGTATGTTAAAACAAAAATAAAATAAAATAAATAATCAAACAAAAATAAGAATTAACTTAATTATTAAATTATTACGCGATTTCATTTTTTTTAAGAGTTCAAGGAGTTGAAACCTTAATTTGCTAGCAATAGGATGACTGCCGTATAATTTGGGATTGACAAAAAATTTTAAGAACGGTTAACTGCCCTCTCTTCTGCATTAATTTTGGTTAGACCTGGTTTGCGCCGTTTTGCATCATGTGAGGCTTCCTATATTGAAACTTGATTTTGGCTTTGTGATATGGAACTTTCAGATTTAAAAACGTATTCACAGGAGGCAGTGCTATACTCCGCGGCAACGTTTGTTGGCAATGCAGTGGAAGGTACAGGCACGCGTTCCCTCTCCCATTTTGAGCGCTGAATAAAGCTGTGCGCGGGCTCTCCTCCTCTCCCCAGAAATGCCAAGAAAAGTTGTCGCCGAGTGTAGCAATACCGCCTAGAGGACAAGGCCTGCGCGTTTCCTCCTCTAAACGTCATCACTAGTAGATCCCCTCAGCGCCCCCTAGCTAGCCCGGATGAGCACCATCGTCTGCAACATCGCCTGCGACATCGACTGCTCCATCGCCTGCTTCAATGGTTTGTGTAACAGATAATGAAACAGATGCTCACGCCGAGTGTCTGTTGCTATAGCATACGATGAATTTAGACGTTCACGTGGAGTGGCAAATGCATGAGTGAACATGCCTTACTGCTGTGCGAAGAGCTGCAAAGCCCTTCGCTGGATGCTGGACGCTGGCACTGGACGCCATTTTTGAGGGCGTTGTTTATACCCCGTTCACTCTTAAGCAGATAATGCAGTCAACGCCACAAGCACGAGAGTTTGCGGTCGCTGCTTTGAAGCGTTCTTCCTCCGAACGAGCACTCGCGCCAGAAATGCACGTCCATAGCCTCCTCTATACTGAGAAAGCCTGGCACATCGACGACGGAGCCATAGGGTGCGCTGCCGCAGGAAAAACAAGAGGAGGAGCGCGCGGAACGGTGACAAATAAGGTAGCGCAGAGCAGAAAGGGCAGAGATAGTGTGCGAGCGCATGGGTCATGAGCGGCCGCTCCCCGAACCACGTTTGTTTTCGTGTTTTCGTCAAAAGCGCGAGCACAGCGCTTTTTGCGTTCCTGCCTCGCACGCGCACTCGAGCAAAGCAGCAATGCACAAAGCGTCAATTGGCCGCTCGCTCTTGTGTGGCGCTAGCAGGCAATCTCCCCTCTGCTCCCGATTCCCCGCCCCTCCTTTCGCAATTTCGGCGGCCGCCTCTTTTCGCGACGTGCCAGGCTTTCTCAGTATAGAGTAGGCTTTGGCACGTCTCAAAACCAGGAGCGCGGGCTAGCTCGAGCTTGTAGCTTTGGCTGCAGTCTCAGATTAAGTGTGAACGGAGTATAGACAGTGTACAAGACAGCTCGCGCCGTCTCGTGCTCTGCTCGCGCAGACTCACAGCGGGGTTGTCGCGCGTGCAGAAAGATTACAGTTCCCAGGATGCATGCAGGCAGCGACGGTGTAACGAAGCTTAACGGAGAGGTCGATCTATACATGGGTTGCACGTGACGTCATATCCTTCCTCCTTTCTGGTGGCCAAAACCTGCTGTTATACTTCGTTTCACCTTATGTGCGAGCTAAGGCAAAGCTGGAAGCGCGAGCACGAAAGCTCCGTGCCTTCAGGCTTTGCTCGAGCGCGCGAGCTGGGCAGAAACGCAAAAAGCGCTGGTCTCGCGCTTCTAGCTTTGGCTTCGCTCGCAGGTAAAGTGAAACGAAGTATAATGAAGCTGTGCTCACTCGTTTCCGCTCGCTCGCGACGCTCGTGTACTGCTCGTAGAATATGCACAGTAAAGGCTACGCTCGAGGAAGTTCGGCCACCAGAAAGGAGGACCAAATTACGTCAGTGCAACCAATGTATATGCATCCTTACTTTGTACAAATATGTAAAAGTAGATACATAGCAGAACATGGTATGTCTTTTGCCTTTGTCTGTACCTCGCTTAAAGCGTAACTTTGCTCAAGAGTTGACCCAAAACAAAGGTTTTATATCACTTTAGTAAAGAAAGCAAGCCTTCGAAATTAGATACCCACAAAACTATACACAATACTAAAAAAAAAAAGAAAGAAATTGTACCTAGAAATTTAAAGGCCCGTTCACACACTTGAAACTCCTTAGAACCAAGTGCTTTAAAACCTCTTATAATCTCTGACGACGAGAGAACACGCTGGCGCCATTTATGGGATGACCCTGGAACTGCATTTTACAAGAGCGAAGGTTTTGCGGTATTTGCGAAATCAAATGTACGTACTACCAATGAGAAACGGTCGTTTATAACGTTGACAAAATTTTTTCGAGCCAAGAAAGAAAGAATAATGCGCAAAATAAATATAGAATATACGGGACATCCAAGGGTTCCACTGCTACTCGATATTTGGCGCCAGTGTCTTCTCTTGTCGTAAGAAAGTTTAAGAGGTTTCAAGGCACTCGGTCCCAAAGGGCCGTTGAAAAGACAAAGAAATGTTTTTTAAACAATCTGGTTGGGACACGCGTGTCAAAAAATTAATTTAAGGCAAACAGAAATAATTTTAGAGCAATATTGACGGTGCGAGACGCGATTTAGTTGATAGTCACCCCCTTCCCACTTGTTTTCTCTCACGGTATTTCGGGCGCGTGGAGGAAAGGTGGATCGGCTTCGCCTTCACGTTGAGGTGGAAAGAGGAAATGACCATCTCGTTGAGGTCGAAAGAGCGAATGACCATTCCGTGACGTCATGGACTTTGCGCGCAGAATTTCAAATAAATCTCTCACCGTCAATATTGCTCTAAATTTTTTTTTTCGCGCAAAATATATTTTTTGGCACGCCTGTCCCAACCAAACTTTAAAAAAAAAAAACAGTTTTTTTTTTTTAATTTTCAGGGGCCCTTTGAGAAGTTGCAAGTGTGTGAACGGGCCAAGGACGCTGGCTTAGTTCAAAATTGCCCTAACCGCCAAAACGAAAAGCCATGCAGAGCGGAGTTACTTTTTAAACAGCCGTAATCCCTAGTTCCAAATTGCCATAATCGCCAAATCGAAAAACCGTATAGAGTGAAATTACTCTTTAAACTGTCGTAATCTTTGACTTTGACGCGGATGGTTTTTCTTTTCGTTATTTTTCTTCTTCTTTTAGATTCGTGCTGTATTTGTTGTGTACCACATAGAAGGCCTTGCGTTGCTTGTGAACATGTAAAAATGAAGATTATTTTTATTAAAACGTATGACAAACCCCCCCTCCCCCCCCCCCCCGCCCCCGTAAGACAGCTCCCCCCCCCCCCCCCCCCCCCCGGTCCGATCACAACCGTAAGGTTGAGATCGGACGTCAACAATATCCTGCCCATTCAGTTCCAGTGGTATTTATGTTTTGGTTGCTATTTGTGTTATTTATTTCTGCACGTAGGCGAGGCCTGCTTCGTTACATAAAAAGGCAAACAACAACAGCCATGGGAAGCAGTTCCACAAAACTTTATGCTCTGGTGCTATCCTTCACGTTATCCCACGTTATACGTTGTGGTGCCTGATATATGAAAATCACGAAATACTGGAAGTTTAAGTTGTCAAGATTTTATGGGGAATGGACTACCCCTTGTTCGAACCCTGCATACATGGTTCGAACCCTGTACTTTTTGCTTCAGAGGCCAGAACAGAACCTCAACGCGAGGTAGTCGTCCCGGCGATGCGAGACAGGGTGAAATACAATATTGCGCGTTTGCATTTCGGTCTACGTGAAGGTGCGCTAGAAAGCATTGCGTTCGTTTTGTTCCAGCAGAAATCAGAAACGAAAACATTTACAATGGACATACAAGGCACTTGCGCATAAGAAGAATTGCGCGCAGCTTTGCTCATGGTCAAAACTCCCGTGTACTCGTCAGTAAATTTGAATTTCAAAACAAAGCGTTCGAATAGAAAAGACGTCTTATCACATGATAGAAATATAATGGTTCTGTAGTGAAGTTACTGCACATAGTTTGAAATCATTGAATACCTTACTCCTATAGTGGTAGAGACGTGTTTTAGGCTCTCTCGAACCATATATATGCGAAGGGGCGAACTAGTTTCTGTAGAGCACTTACTCTGGCGTCCTCTTAAAAAGTTGCATGATGAATCTCGTGGCCTCAGCTGAAGCCTCTTTGTACAACTTGTCGAAATGGTAGCGCACATACATGACGTTGCTTTTTGTATCTTCCTCGTCACTTCCGAGGAATGGTGAGTAGCCACTCAATCTGCAATGAAACGTCGAAGATATGTGCACTGGTCCCCGATTACGCTTCGTTCTTAGATTCCTGAATGCGTAGTCGGTTCAATTGAAGTTCCTAGATAAGAGGTTCCTACAAATAGCGACATTCTTTGAAGCGCTGCAGATTTTAGGTGCAGATTTTAGGAAGCGAATGGCGGCGCACAGCAGAAGAGTGAACTGAATAACGCCATTTTGTTCCTACGGAATGTGCTTCGTCATTCGTTTAGTTGTCGTTACTTGTAAAAAGAAGCATCAAGAGACTTCAGGTTCAATCAGTGCGTTTGGCTACTAGGCAATAAAAGGAAGACAGAATAGTACAGCAGATATACTCACAAAATGTAGGTCAAAACACCAACACTCCAGATGTCTGTGGCGTGACAGACTTCATTACCTTTCAGTACCTCCGGAGCTGAAATCAGAGTCAAGCGATCATGAGTAATGCTTAGTGTTGTTTATCCTTGCCTCAAAATTTTACAGCGGAGCTGTTAAGGGCTAGTTTCCCCAGTTCCGTGTCCGTGGACAAATAAATCTCGACACAACCCTCTGGACAGCTACCTCCATCTATGAGCGACGGCGGCAACCAGAATTTCGGCTTGCCGGTTGTCTAGTTACCGTCGTCGCTTATAGATGGCGGCACATAGTACAGCTCCGCTGCTCTTCCTTCTTCACCAGAGTGGAAAGGTTGAACGTTTTTTTATTAAGGCGATAGCCTTGTGTGTCTTATCGTTCAGTCGACCTTCAAAGTCCTTCAGCGAAAGCACGTCGGCAACACGAAAGGTATCAAAACGTTTACGTGACCACTCAGTGGATGACTAAGCTAATTAAGATGATGACTCAGCACATTGAGAAGGATGACTCACCACATTGAGAAGGATGACTCAGCACATTAAGAGGGATGACTCAGCGAGTAAATTATGTGTCTGTCTTTAATGCATCGGCGCTTGGGCTTTCGCCTTCAAGTCGTATTAGGGATAACATACGAGACCCTGTGAATTTTTGTGAACGTTTTTCACGCATTAAATACTGGAATTAAATCCTTGCGCTGAATAAATTCGCAAGAAAAATTACAACTACACACATGGAACATCCCCCAAGCGGCTGTCATAAAAGGACAGTGCACAACATACTCAGTGATTGCTTAAAAACCTATTATGTTCAAGATTGCTTACTTCGTGATTCCTTCTTCGACGTTAATATTGCCTAATGCCGCGATTTTATTGGCAGCGGAGTCATAATAAAGGCCCCTTCACACACTTGCAACTGAGTAGGATCAACAGAGACAAGTCAGGTTTTTAAGCCTCTTGCGACGGCTTCGGACCGGATGTGCTGCTGCGGAGCTGGTCCTTAAGGCCCGTTCACACACTTTCAGCCGAGTAGGACCAACATAGACAATACTGATTTTCAAGTCTCTTGCGGCGGCGTAGGACCAGCTCCACAAGAGCGCATCGGGTCCTACGCTGTCGCCAGAAACTTAGAACTGGTCTTGTCTCGGTCGGTCCTACTCGGTTGCAAGTGTGTGAACGGGCCTTATGAGGATTGGGAGTCGCCACGCCCTTCGTTTCTTAAGCTGTCAGTGATTGGGGATTAAAGCTGTGTTGAATAGGAAAAAAAATTTAGTTTTATGCCTTGCAAAAACACTACAAAGCACTACAAAACCATTCTAGAGGGGAATCGGTGGCCGAGTGCGCTAACGCACACCAACCCGGAGCACGTGGAGCGAAAGCTCGCGCTGCAGAACTCAGCAGGGATTTCCCCAGACCCCCCCTTAGGGGGGGTATACACCCCCCCTAGTTTTCTTGGACACCCCTCCCCTTGAATCTAAAAAAAGAAAAAAAGAAAATTATTTTTTTCAGATTAAGTAGAAAACACCACCTCTCAGGTGTATATATAGAGAAAGGGAAACATACATTACGGGTATGAGCATTTGGTTAATAGACGTCTGTAATTTAGCTAGTGGACTAAAAAAGAAACAGTTTTATATTTTATCTAGCCTCGCCTCGCATCGCCCCCCCCCCCCCCCCCCCCGAGCCATTGGGACACCCCCCCTTGATTAGAATCCTGGGGAAACCCCTGGAATTCAGGCATCCTGGTTTCAATCCCATCCTTTGGCCGTTTCGATCTGGATGAGCATCATACCGGCGTGCGGTCGTGTATCACTACTGCGTGATGCACGTTAAAGACCACAGGCTAGCGGTTGTACCGCTGTGGCTAAATTTCTCATCTACAGCTGGGGAGACAAGTCACCCGTTGAGGCAGACTAAGTTTAGGCTGCATAAACATACCCCCCCCCCCCCCAAAAAAAAAAAAAAAAAAAAAAAAAAAACAACAACAACAACAAAATAGTAGACTATGCAACCTTTGATTGCAAAGTCTACTCTTTATAATCGCCTTGTAGATTAGACTACGCAAAATACCCTAAATTACTATTTTCCCCTCCCCCCCCCCCCCCCCTTCCCAGGAAAACATACAAACGCAAGCTTTGATATTGGCTCACTGCATTCTTGTAGCAATATACGTTTACACAACTAATAGCAGAGCTTTAGCTTGAAAAGAAATATGTCATATAAAAAACCTGTTCATTGCACAATGTTCTAACTCCAAAGTGTTTTTATACCTGCTTGATGATGCCTGCCACCATGTCTTCATTGTAATGGTTACGCAGTGTGAGGTATGTCAGGACATCCATCCCAGAAAGCCTCTCCATTCCGAGAACAAGAAGGTCATCGTGGAGACTTGCTGTTTTGAGAGCAACAATCCTCTCATGGCAAAGACTTTTCATAATTTCATATTCCTTCAGAACGGGGCTATCAGTGTCGCTGCTTGCCAAGACCGTCTTTAGGGCAAGGTTGCAGGACAATTTCTTCGATGAACCATTCACCACTGCTCCGAAGCGGCCGCTGTAGGGGCAACAGGCGAAAACATGACATTTTGCACAAAACCAATACTAATTCAGAACTCTAGGGTAATGAATGCCAAGTTAAGTAATCCCAAGCTCGAAAAAAGAAGACGCGAAATGTGGAAGTTTCAAATAAATTTCTAGGTCTGCAAGCAATCGTATAAATGCGCGTCGAAGCATTAACATAAAAAAAGTTAACTAAACTTTGGAGCTGAACTGAAATAATGTCTGCTCTTTAACGATAATCATCCATGGAGAAGGGAAACAAAGAGAACAAAGAACAAACACACATCTCAAATTTTGAGATTTGTGTTTGTCCTTTTGTCCGCCTTCTTCCCCTTCTCCAAGGATTATTATCGTTATTCTTGTCCAGCTCGCTTGCACCTTTGCATTAATTGCATTATCATCAAAGTTTATCCTTTAACGTTTGGAATTGGAATGATTTACCACAAAAAGTGGCAGAAAAAAGTAAACCTCACAGTTAATAAAAAAAAAAACACCTTCTTATAAAGCATGATTAAAAAATGTAGACAAGCCCTATAAGTCATTTTGTTTCACTGAAAGGTAAATAGTTTTATATAGCTACCAAAGAAAAAACTTAAAGCTGTAGCTTATTTTCAGGGTATAAATCCTTGAATTTTTCAGTCCCATGCTTCCTCATCTCAAATAAATATTGGTTAATGGTCCTTATAAATTGTCCTATTTATCGAGATTGGTATTCATACATGCATTTCGTATTAACACATTAATAATGCATACAAAATCACAGTGTTAAGTGCACGAATACTGGATGGCAATATCCTTCCAACAAATGTTTAACATATTCTGACGTATTCAACATATTCTGACGTAAGGCGATTTGCATTATGTGTGGTTGCCCCTTTTTTTTTATATATAATCGCAGTTTTATTGTGAAATTAGTAAATTAGACCAAAAAACGCAGTCTGAGTTGTGACATTAAGCAATGCAAGAGTGACGTTTTGCATTGCTTAATGTCAACTCAGACTGCGTTTTTTGCTCTAAACATATGTTTCGACATCGTCATTCGCTGAGCTGCCTCCGTAAGTTGCGGTGATTGCCTCTCCGAGTGTTGTGCGGGAAAGTAGATGCACGGGCTTTTTTCAGAGTGCAGATGACATCTGCAGGTTTGATATGTAAGTACCTTAAATTTCTTTGAAAAATTGAAGTAAAATATTAATAAATAGAACATGACTTTCATATGAGCGGATTCCTCTATATATGTATATTACAATGTATTTCTTTTTTTTTTAAAGGGACTATAAAATGACCTTTTTACTTTTGTCAAATAACTTTTACATTAAACCTTCAATGACCACTGAACGCGGAACAGGCATCCGTTTTTGTATCGGTTTATTAACGTCTACACGAAAAATTATTAAAATATCGAGTTTTTCTTCCTCCCCAACTCATCGGAAAACAAGCCGCGGTGTAATTTTGACGGTCGTGACGTGCTACGGCACCGGGCATGCAGTAGGAAAATGGAAGCGTTAGCGGCGAGCTGGTGGTTTGCCGGTAGTTTTTACCACAGGAATTTACTGCGCTGATGGCGCCGATGCCACCGACATATTTTCTGAATCGGCGCCTCTCATCACCGCGATAGCCACGGACACACAGCAGGTGAGCGAAATTTAATTAGATATGTTGCGCTACAGCGACAGCATGGGACTAGTCCTATATGCAAGTATACGAAGCGCAGCAGGTTGTCAGCACGACAGCCGCTTCTCCGCCGCCGTCAGCCGTTTCCGCGCTATCTCTAAAAAGAATTGGACGCGCTGTCACTCACTGGCGTAGCAGAAAATACGCAGTTTTCTATGGGTTAAAGCTTTATTAACTTTTATTTTGTCAGGATAGGCTCGCAGGGCAGAGTAGATTAAAAAAGAAAAGAAAAAAGGTGCACTACGCTGTCTTGGACGATCACGACTTTAAAACACTTACTTATAGTACAAATCTCGCCACACGCCTTTTCTACGATTGCAAAAGACAATGTAATCTTAGCAGAGGTATAGCAACGTAGAAATATGATTTCGTGATCGCATAGACGTTGCGCTCGTTCAAGGAACGCTAACACTAATCGCTTTTCTCGGGTGATGAAAACGCGTCAAAATTCGCATCCTTCGTACGAGTCTTTAAATACAGTATACGCACCACTAATAGGGAGACAAACGGTTCCGTAAAACTCCCTAATATCTTGAACTTCTGCACACGCATGGAATGCGCAAAATAAGAAATCCGGGCGAAGTTCGAGGAGGCGAATGCTAAGAAAGTACCACTGTAGTCGAAGTAAAAAAAAAAAAAAAAAAGACGACGGCACGAGCGTTTCTGCTGTCTTGAGGGTGCCGCCACAACATCGCCGCACTATAGTAGATGGATCTTCCCTTCTAGGACGTTCTGGGTTATCATCGCGACACGCGACGAGAATTCCGTCAAGGATAGCGCTCTACGCGGAATGATGAGCTTCCACCACGCCGACCACGTCAACTATCACCCGCGACGCCATGTTTTTCAGCAAAACAGCGCGAAACAGCGCAGGCGCAGTCTTAGCTTTCTCTTGCTTCGCATACCACACGATAGATGGCGCGTAGCTTTCAGAGCATTATAAAATTCAGCAATTTCGGTCACATTGCTAATTATTCAACAAAATGTGGATCAGAATATTCTTTAACAAAACATTTAGGAAATATTCGCCGGCTCTTTATTGTTTTTGATCGCGGTGCTGGTGAGGTAGGCTCTTATCCAATAGGCGACTTGGATTCGGGTGACGTGCCGTGGCACCGCGGATGCATCGCAGTGAAAAGGCAGAGAGCTTTCGAAGGAAAGAAGGTCTAAAAGAGTCCGCTTTTCTTGTAAACGATCTATAGCGAAATTGTTTTTTTTTCCCTCTATATTTTTGTGTTTTGGTTTCCTTTTCACACCTTTTACGACGTGCGGTGGACGAAATTCGATTTCAAAATCATTTCATGGTCCCTTTAATTAATACCGCCTTGTTTAAAAAAATAACTTTTAACAACTGACTTTATAGTTATGTTTCAATAGACGTTATGCGAAATTGCTTGGTTGTCTGAAGATTAAGAGAGTCACCATTTTAAATGTTGGCAAGCGTCGTCGGTACGGAAGCACGGTGAAGGCATTGGAAACAACCGTACGGGCAGTGTGCCATGGCGCGGCAGCTGTGTTTTCCGCCTTCCGACGATGGAATGTGTACAAAAAGTTTAAACAACCTATACCGCAACTGTCTGACGAAACGCTCGGCGGCCTCTGCATGCTGGCGACAACCCGCAGCGTGTAAGCTTCCACAGCGAAGGCGTAGGACTTGCTCCGCTGCTTCGACGAAGTTATCGCTAGCGTGAACAGGCCTCCGAGAGTTTCGTGAGACAGTTGCGGTAGGTTGTTTAAACTGTTCGTCCACATTCCATGGTCGTAAGGCGGAAAACGCAGCTGCCGCGCCATCGCACACTGCCCGTACGGTTGTCTCCGATGCCTCCACCGTGCTTCACACCGGCGACGCTTGTCAACTTTAAAATGGCGACGCTCTCAGTGTTGTCAGACCGCCAAGCAATTTCGCATAAGGTCTATTAGGATTTTGTATCAAAGTTGTAATTCCGAGAGGCTATATATATGTAGGTTTTTTGTTTGTTTTTGGTTTTCGAAAAGAAAACGCATTATTTTTTAAATATTGATTGATAGTGTTTTTTCTCGTGCTGCCTGATTCTGAAGCCGTATGCCGAAAGAGCGCTTGAAATCCCACACACAATCATGCGAAAACAACGGTGACGGGCTTTTTTAACAGCTGGCGTTTCTTAGAGTATGGGGCCCTAAACTCGTCCAACACAAAGTTGGAGCCGAAAGTTCGCGAAGCGCGCCGATTAAACGCCGGGGACAAAAGCGCGAAGTCATCGTCGTGATAGTCCAATCGGTGCGCTCCGTGATCTTCGGCCCCAACTTTGTGTTTGACGAGTTAAGAGCCCCAGGAAGTGTTCCTTCCTCGCCTAGTTTCGAAATCAAGAGGCATTAAAGCAAACATAGTATCGATTAAAATATCGATTTATATTTCAAATTTGTACGCATTGAAAACGCTATCGGGTAATGTATCTTATATATATATATATAAAATGCATCTTTTAAAGACAGGCATATTGCATAATACTTTAAATTGTACTTACACAGATACTTCTGAGCTGAAAGAATACAGTTCTTGCAGACTTCCCGACTCAAGCTGAACAGGACTGCTTTCTTGACTGTAGTCCAATGAAACTCTGGTATCTTTGCGTATAGCGTGCCCTGGATCACACTCAAAGATTTCCTCTTGGTACTTGTGAACTTGAGACAGCTTTATCTTCTCCGCAGAACCTAAAAGAGCCAGTTTCTGAGCTTTAAATTCCCAGGCTTTGAAATGAAAAGTGGGAAGTAACGAATGAATCATTTGCTTCATTCGTTACTGGTTCATACAATAGAACTTAGATGTGATATCTGGGCCGAGCTGAAGCAGATCGTTTTTGGAAGTTACATCTCTACTTGATATTTAGGAAGTGCCTTATACTTCTGCTCCTTTTCAATGTTTGTACTCTAAGAGTGTCAGTTAGACATATTCTGGTTTTACAGAGAAGCACATATTCGAATATGTTGCGGTGCGCGTTAAACGAAGATCGGGTTTAGCGTACCCTCGGGTTTCGTGCTGCAGGCGTCAGATGACAGACTTTCCTCACTCCATCCAAACTGATTTTTGGCGCTAACTCGGAAGAGGTAAGTCGTCGATGGCTGGAGATCGCGAGCCACCCAGAATTCTTGCGTGATGACATCGCACAGCTTTTTCCATTCGCTTTCTCCTGAAGAAAGAGAGAGATAGAGGGAGAGAGAGAGAAAACAAACGCAAATGAGAAACACCCGAGAAATACGAGGTTCCACTTAGCGGTTTGCAAATATAGAAGTGCGCATATGTACAGCATTTAAGCACATTTTGATAATTCTGAGCGCTTAAGCTGCATGTGTTTATGTGGTTTAACGAGTGTATGCACATCTGTCCTAAACACACGAGTTATGTGGCAAAGTGAACACAGACTTACACCTTGGGCAAGAATATTTTATTTTTTATGACTAAGTAGATAATTATGCACAGAAGCATGAGTGTTCCACAAAAAAGACACTATGTCAACTTGTCCGTCGGAGAATCCTGCTGCGGTAACGTTAACAATGTTAAAAAAAAATTATCCTGAACCAAGAATGTCAATAACAACAACAAAAACAACAAAAATCCTTAATCATGAATGTCGTGTCAATTATACGAGAGAAAATGCTATTACGCCGTACGGCCTGCGGGAAAGCGAGGGAACTATCTTTTCACAACGTCGTGTATAACCAAAACCTTCTACTGATGTTTCAAATGTTTTCGTTAATGCGAGTTATTAGTTGGTCATTTAATGGTACTTTATACGTTGACCGCGAATATCAAACATACCCAAACATTAACGAACCGCTCATTTTTTTTTTACTCACATCCGCTGCGCCTGCAAAAGTGCGACGAGCAACACTCACCTGCTTCCTTCATTTCCAAGCAGAAGCAAAGCGTGCGAGCGTTGCCCTCGTGCTTTGGGCTGCACCATTCAACGTATGCTTGGTCAGAGGTGCATTGTTTACAAACAGGTGGTTCCGGACGAGAAGGACGTTCTAAAAAAAAAAAATAGAATAAAAAGACACACGCACGTTTGAGGATTTGGTGTCTTGCTACTTTGCCAGATAGTTAAATAACACTATTCGCAACTCCAGCCCGCCGCTCGCCCTATCGCGCACGAACGAAGAACCAGGGGAGCGGGAACGGCGACGGAGGAGGTGGCATGGACTGTCGGCCTTGGTGCTGCATTTACCGCATGGTTCTAGTCGGCGTGTGCGTACATTATGCAGTTTCAACGAAGAAAAAAAAAAAAGCGAGTGCGTTAAATAGCAATTGTTGCGTTCCTCTTCCCAACTTTTAAAAATCAACATGCCCATTTTCTTAACGCACGTCAACATCTTCGTCACCTTTAATATGCTCCTGCCCTGAGCGCTTCGTATTAGTAGCCAAATCAATTCATTTTAGCACACTGACCAGCGTCAGCGAGCAGGCGCACGGGAAATCCTGAAGAATCTATCCCCGTTTCTTCCGCCATCTTGAAACTACCGTCCCGCCACCTATAGGGCGTTGGAGTTGCGAATAGGTTGTTTCTTCACAATGCAATAGTTGGCGTGCTTACAATTAAGATAAAATATACTCTCTTGAGCTTCAAGTTTATAACCTCAAATAAATTACTCCGCAAAAAAAAAAAAGAAGCTAATTTGATCGAAGCGCGATTTACCTAAATTACAAACGTTGGCCATGAAGATATTCATTCTCGTCATAACGTCCGAAAACTGAAATGCATAAAACGTGTTGAGAAAAGTTTAGAGCTCTAAGCTACCATATAAACTCTAGAATCATACAAACTGAACATATGATATTTGTTTTCCATGACCAAAACAAGTAAAACATTATATTTGTTTATATGAAAATAGGTTGAAATTATAGTCCCAAAAAAGTTTCAAGACCCTTGTCGCGCAACTAACGTGTAAAATTCGTATGTAGATTAAAAATAAAGACGGTTTCGAAATGATATAGTGTGCGCCTAGATGATATAAATAATTATCGTATAATTAGATTCACGACTAGAATCGTGATAAACCGAATCTTACAGTGGCATTAAAAACGCTCTTGAGTTCGTCCTTTTATGGCGATAGCTCGATCTCACGCTTTAAGCGTCCCAAGAACCCAAAACTTCGATCATGCGCAGCCTATTTTCGATGTTAAAAATGCGATCAAAGATTACGACACGCCGCTTTTCGTAGACAAAGGTACGCGTAGTAATCGCACATGATAATAATTTTGGGTTTCTACGGTGCTTAATGCGCGTAGGTTGGGTTATCGCCATAAAAAGACGAGTTCTAAAACATCTTTAGATCAGCCTCAAGAAACACGAGAATGGGTTATGAAATCACGTAGGTGGTACGGTTAATATTAAATTTTTGTTTACCGCATTTAAAAATATTTATATAAGGAAATACATTGGAAACAACTTAAGGCCCGTTCACACTCTTGCGACCGAGTTCGACCGAGAGAGACCAGACCGGTTTTTAAGCCTTTAGCGATCTCTTAGGACCGGCGGAGCTGGTCCTAAGATATCGCAAACACCACAGAGAGAACACCACATAGAGAACACTGGATTCGCTACTACACCGAACAAAATTACTTTCATCATGCTAAGCGTGGTCCTCGATATTTTTCAATTATAGACAGCGAAGGACAGCGGGCTATTTAAGGATTGACCTGAACAAATGAATAATATGCAAACCTAACAAAAGAAGTGTACAGAGGCTTTTTTTGAGATGTTTTCTCGAATAGATTAAGCAATCTCTGCATAATAAACGTTCACGATCTATTTCTTCGCAGGCATCGTCAATGAAAGCTTTAAAAGAATGACTCGAGCGCGCGCCGTAGCAGTTGAGTAGTAAGCATGTTTAAAAGGAGTGTGTAGTAAAAACAAAATATACAGAAACTGTGTGCTGTCCAAGGAACATTTTTTTCCTCGGATACGCACGAAAGACGTAACAAACGTTTACAACATTGCTTTAAAAAAATATCAGTGTCATACAATAATGAATACTCGTCATGATTGAAAAGCGTTGTGATACTTTCTTCAACCATGAAATACGTAACACAAAAATACTAAATCGTAAACACACATAGTCAAAACAAAACACACAATCCTACCTCCAATTTTGAGTCTCGCATAGCACAAAGCAACACCGTGGCTATTTCTTGCTGCACATTTAAATACACCCACATCATACGCCTTTCCAGGCTTCAGCAGCAGCTCAGAGCGACCTTCAGCATCCTGTTTGATCTGAAATATAACGAAAACCTGACTCAGCGGACACGTCAAATTTTCCAATTATACGTACTTCACAGATTCGCGCGTTCTTTTTTTCAAAATATGAAAAATGCCTTCGCTTACGCCTAGGCTTTCTCTCTTTCCTTATTCATAGAAATTCGGACGCGAGGCTGATGCTAACAAAGTATTACTTTTGTCAAGTCCCCTATCAAATTTTGTGGGTGAACCGGGGGGCGCCATTTTGTAAGGACACACTATTTTAATAAGTTATCGATGTAGGTCATAATTCGTATATGTCGATAAAGATTTGAAGCATTTATTCAGTTCATACAGTGTGAAACTTAGAAAAAGATAGCATTCATTCGAAATGTGATCTTTATACATCGCAACTGATGGTTGCAAATAAACTATAAGTGGCTATAATAAGGCAAAATTTAACAGTAATATTTAATTGCAGAAAAGGTCGATGCTCGTGTGCTTATGCATATCCTCCTATATAGGGAGGCTATGCATGTATGAGGTTATGGTTTATACCCAAACCGAGCAATTAAGAAGACTATATAAAAAAAAAAGTTTGGAATGAAATAAGGTGTGAACTGAGACTGAAAAATTTGAACCAATTAAAAGTATATGATTGCACATCAAAACAGGCCTACTTACTTGTACTCTGCTGCTTTCAATGAGAATACTGTCGTTCCTAAACCAACTGTACTGCGGGGGTGGATTGCCAACTGCATAGCACCTGAAGACGACGTCATCATTTTCTTTGATCACGCAATCCTCGATTTTTTCTCTGAATAACGGTACCATTCCTGCAGAGAGAAAGAATTCATGCACTGGCCACCCGAGAACAAGCAAATTCACAATTGTGGTTTTGATTTAATTAAATTTAAAACAAAATAAGGAAGGGCTGAGCTAAAGTATGGTAATTAACTGTGCTTACGAAATGGTATAAATGATTGGTCCAACCTGATTGTGAGGTGTGAATAGATTTCTTGCGAAAAAAAAATGCTTTGACTCTATAGTTTCTTGTCCAAAAAACAAAGATTCAATGTAAAAGGGAAGCTGAAGCGGTTTTGTATTTGAGGAAACACACCTAAATGGTCTTCAGTTGACCCCCAAGATCTCGTATATCCAAATCATTTTTTTTTTATTTTGGTGCATGGAGGCTGTAGAAAATCATTCATATTCGAAGTACCGCTGAAGGCCCTTCTTTCCGGAGCGTGACGTCATGAAAGGTGTTTTCGTAATCTCCGCTCTCGCACATCTTCTGCGCCTATCAAAGCTATGCACGCGCACTCTTGCTATTTTTAAAAGGGCAAAAAAAGACGTAACGACTGGTGCCAGTGCGGGGGAATATACCTGGCAAGCTTGCGATTGCACGCGCGGCCCTTGAGCGACACGCGCTTAGTGGCCGAAAGATCCTCTTTTGAAGTAAGGACTGGGGCCCTAATCTGGACATTTGGCGAGAAGGTCGGCGAGAAATCCGGCGGCTATGATTGGCCGGCGCCAAGGTCAAGTGCTGCGTCGGCCAATCACGGCCTTCAGATTTCTCGCCGACTTTTTCGCCAAGTGTCCAGATTAGGGCCCCTGGTCGGAGGTTTTTTGTATTTCCTCGCGTTTAGTTACATCTTCGATGAAAACGAATGTGGTATTCAGATTCACGGGATAAAACTACGCTAGAGTCAACCTCAATCTTATTTTTTGAAAGAAATGTTTCAGCTTCCATTTAATGGTTTTTGATGTCATACTTTTAGCACCGAAGAATATATTTTGGACAAATTAGGGGCTGGACAGGGTTAACAAAACTTACGCCTGACAACAACCCATTCTTAGTTTGTGAAAACGTGAGCGAAGGAATAATGTAGTATGAGAACCAATAATATTTAGGTGCTACATTAGCGATCAGGATTATGTGCCACAAATGGTTCAATATATGATATTCAACCTAGCTCCGTCTAATCATTCCTGGTGCACAAGCTTTTATGTAGAACCCGTCAGTGACGTGTCGACCGATTTTAACCTGTAACCAAAAAGGTGACGATTTTGCAGGCATGGTAGCGTATTGCTAGTAGTTTCCCGGGACATAATATGTGGCGTAACATAATCTATTGTACAGTCGGCACGGAATGAAACGCGAACATGGAGCGCATGGTTTTCGACCCACGCTGAGTCACCTAGAGACGCAACACCGAAGGTTTGGATGCACTAGGCAAGGGTCTAACACATCGAAGGAGGAGCTATCTTCTTGCAGCTCCCATCTGGTTCAGGTGGTGCAGCATCTAGCGAAAACCATGCACCCACTGTTCGCGTTTCATTCCGTGCCGACTGTACCTACGTTCGCATTTAGCATAAAAGTATGAAGTGTATAAACTTGCTCTCTTACTTGAAGAAATGATCTAACTTGTTCTTGCAGGAAGTTTAGAAAGCTCACGCTCGCGTTTCCTCTTTCTCATTGTACCATTGTTTTTACGAAATGGCATAAAAAAGATTAGAGGTTCATCGCCGCGCTCAGTCGAATGAATGTTAGGGGAGGAAATGATCACCTATTGTTTTATCCCTGGATGCTTGGTCCTTCCATGCCTCGTATTTGAGGTTCTCTAGCTGATGATGGGCATATCCGAGGCTTCCAACTTCACGCTGCAGTCTCAGAGGAAGAGTGCGCGTTCCGAGACCTTTCTTCTCGTCATCAATTTCTTCATCCATGACATCAACAAACTTTCTTCTTTCTCTGACCACAACCTGAGGATAGGTATTCTTGGTGCCGCGTTCAGCAATCTGAAAGCGCAGTAATGATTTACTGTGACATATTTGCGCAGTTGACCGAACGCCAAGATTATCGAAACATATGGTCGACATGTGTCTGCATATTGTAGGAGCTCCGATTTTATTCAGTTAAATAAATGAATACCGTGGCAGTCATTTATATATTAATGCTAAAGCATTAACTGTCCCCTGGAGCGAAGCCGGCGTTATCGGATGTATGTAGCAGCGAAAAATGGCACCTAAATACCCATTGGCTAAGCGAAACGGCACATAAATTCCCATTTTGGCTGAGCGAAACGGCACGTAAATTACCATTGGCTGTGCGAAACAGCACGTAAATTCCCATTGGCTGAGCGAAACGGCAGATAAATTCCAATTGGCTGCAAAGCGTACGCACCTCAGTAAAAATAAAACACAAGAAAAGCACAGCAACGCAGATGCCTCGTCACGGAAGCCGGCGGGGCGCTTAAGGTCAAAGCAGACGCGGCTCAGAAATAAAACACAAAACAAAAACACAGGAACGCAGAAGCATCGTCACGGAAGCCGTGGAGGCGGGGGGGGGGGGGGGGGGGGGTTGTCGCGCCTGGGCAGTGGGGGAGCGTGATGTCATCGCCGGAGCGCCGTGTGACAAAGGGAGACGTGGCCCGCTGCTTGTAGGAATGCGCTGCGTGTAGGAATGCTTTCGCATTCCTACACATAAGCTGTCTTAAGTATCTTCGTTTTAGAGCGGTTAAATATTGAGCCATTAAGCATAAACTAGACCGGTGTTTCAGCAAAGATTTTCATTAATTCCTAGTAATAAAGTACTCGATAAAAAAAAAAAAAAAATTTGGGGGAACAATCTGCCAGCCGCGGCGGACGTCAGGAATTGAAAAACAAAAACGAAAGCGAATTAGCTAAATATTTAACTAAATTTGCTAGCTTTCTAATTAGAAAAAATAAATATATGGTTCCAATTAGAAACTTGATGAGAGTCATCGAAAACTACTAAATCTTTAAATTTAGACATTTAGAAACCTGAGCATGCTCCCACGCGTGAAGCGGTAAGGGGGGGGGGGGGGAGGGGGGTGTTGTGCTAAAGTTTTCACTCAAGGATGGCGATGGGAAAACGCGGATGATGTTCTTATAACTTGCAGAAACACCCGGTATACTATAATGAACTTTACATCTGATCTGTAGGTATACTAAAACGTGCATCTTGTATTTTTTTTACTCTCCTACACACATCTTAAAGTTGTAACGCCGGGATTGGCAATTAAGCACCAGCATGCATACAACCACTCGCTCGCACGCACACTTGAACGCACGCACGTACGGCTTTTCCTAAAAGTGGACATTTGAATAAATCATTTGCATTAGCTAATACAAACCTGGAATCCTCCCCAATGTCTTTCGCGGAGGTTTGCCGCAAGACTTGGGCTTCGAGATGCCCCAACACGAAGGTACTGACGAATTCGCAAGGGGAAGTCCACGTCACGAAGTTGTAGCAAATACGTGTCGGGGCCGCTTTGGTAGCTGCAAAAGGAGAGAGAAGTGGACGAGAAAGATGAAAGTTTGCAAATAAGACCTGCCTTTAAATAGAGGTCACGAGGAGGATGCACACGCGTGTGGAGGAGCTCCTTACGCAGAAGTAATGCCGAAAACCTTTTTTTTATGGTATAATTTAACCTAAAACGCAGTATTTTTTATAGTTTATGCCTCCTGAAATGAACACAAACGATGTAAGAACATGGTTTATGTGCATATTTTCAGGTATATTTGTGCAAAATATTGCGTCTTGAAAAAAACAAACAAAAACTCTTGCGATGATTGATTCAAATAGTTCCGTACCTAAACGCGATTATAAACCTCATAATTACATTGAGTACCCTTAAACCACCGATGTTCACTGCTGTTGACGTGAGCGCGGCACGATCCTTTCTCCTTTGATAAACCTCAAGACTGAGGAAAACAGAAAAAAAAGGGACATCGTTTTCTAGAGTCCTGAGGTATTTCAAAGATGAATTGTCACCAGCTCCCCTGTTGTTTGAAGATTTTATCAGAGATCCTTTCCTGTTTCGTTTGAGAACACATACTTCAGAATTCGAAACATCTGAGGCTGCACACACTTGCTTAACCTGCAATTTTCAAACATCAGCAAAAAAAAAAAAAAAAAAGGGGAAAAAAAGGGGGGGATGTTTTGACTTGGCAGTGACTATTCCGACGTGCGTCGTCAAAGTTACCTTAAATGTCAATTTCACGTCTATGGCGTTAATCGTAAAACCTGAAAATGTTTTTTTTAAAATATATTTTGACGTCTCCCATATAACCAATTTGTCGGTTATTTCGACGTTTCCCGTCGCAATAGTTGCTCATGTATTTTAACGTCTTCCGTCACCATAGCCGTTGCGCTCTAGTTCGTTCGTTTTTTTTGTTTTTTTTATGGTGTTGACGTTGTTGCCTGCTCAAGAGCTCCAGAAGCCTCGTTCCTACGCGACAATGAATGTGTCTTCAGCGAGTGTGGGCTCGACAGTTGGGTGGTTCTCTTCGAACAAATTCCGGACGTCGTAGTCACCGTAAAATCGGTGAAATTGCCACCCAGAGCAGGATTGCGTGGATTTAATGCTGTGCTCTCGCTTTGGACAGGCGACATAGTTTTAAAAGTTATTCCCACGTAAAGTCTAAAGATTAGGTCTTACAAAAAAGGCGGGCTGGGTGAAAGTTTATCTTGTTTGCACTTAAGAAATGTAAGTGCGCACACTGGGTAAACGGAAAGCTCGGAATGTTTTTTTTTTTTTTTTGTTTTGTTTGTTTTGGTCTTCATTTTTGTTTGAGCGCTTCTTTGGACGGTTGCAAAGTCTCGCTCTACATCCGAACTTCCTCTCTTTGACGGTTGAGTCGTTTCATTTGAAGTTCTTTTTATCGTGGCTGGGTGGGTACTAGACAATTGGGACGTCAAATAAAGCGGCGTGAATGCCAACCTTAATTTTTGTTTTTATGTTTCTTGAGCAGTGATGTTCTTGACAGTTACGTCAAAATAAGAAGACAGTCATTTTAGCCGGGAACGTCCTAAGAATATAACCATTAATTTAACGCCTTTAGACAATAACGTCACAAACTTGAAAATGACGCGCGAAATTATTTCAACAGCGGACGTCAAAATCGACACTGCCGTTTGTCACTTTTATTCGAAGTAAGCGAGACGTCGAAGTACGTAAACGCGAGCCACTATATATGGCAGAGACTTACCTGCTTTCGGAACCGATGTCAAGACGGTCCTGAGCGCCTTTTCCTGGTTGAGTGTCGTCCACCTGACGTTTGGCTTTGAGGCTATCCACCTCTCGCTCGGGGCTTGCAGGTGGCGTGTACATCTCGTCTGGCGGGTAGATCATTTTGCTTGGATGCGTGAAGCACGACTCCATCGGCCGTCGTCGGTAGTGGCGCCGGCAAGAAGCGTTTGCGTACTGCGAACAACGACACACACTGCACTCACTTGTCCGCACTAAACGCGCTTTTCCATCAGAGCGGAATGTCGAATAAAAAGGTTTTTTTTTTTTTTTTTTTTTCACTCCTCACGGTCATGACGAGGCCGGAAAAATTAGGGGGTCTAGTCACTGACAAGTTGAAAACAGCTGCGCGTGCACGTGGGACAACTGAAAGACCCTTCTTCTGTTATTTTCACACTGTCAGGAACTACAGCCCAATAATTGTTGCCGACAATGGAACTTTAGCATATAAGACTCATAGATTAGTCTAAATCTAGCCCCTGGAAGAAAATGGTTATTCCAAATATAGTATACTGGAGTGCCAAGCGAAAAAGATGTTTTTGAATTACCCAACTCTTCCATGTTCTCTGGTAGTCTCGCAGCCTGTCAATGTTTGAAAGGCTTTCGCCTCTGTCTGGCCTCTCGGTGATCTGGGGGAAAAAAAAAATATATATATTTACGGAGGCACCGAAAATGATGAAGACGCTGCTTCCTTTCTAGAAATCCGCAAAGTTTTGTTTAGTTAGCATAAAATGAATACATGGAGTTTACCAGGTTTTGGTATAAAAAATCAGGCTAGAAAAAGAGAGATATTCACCTTCAGCCAGGGATGTGCAAGAGCAGCCCTTACGTCAAGTCTTTCGCTGAGAAAAGAAAATACAGACAATGAAGGTGAATTCCAATGTTTACTAATTTTATCGGCAAACTGTTGCGCTGAATGGTGGTCCCTCACACCCTGTGCCACGATTCTTTAATTTTTTTTTTGTCATATTTTGTTTGGCACGTAACAATATAGAGTTTTAGAATAGGGGGCCCTGACGCTTCGGGTGCCCCGAGCAGGTTGAGGCGTCGCATTGATCATGCGAAGTGCGCCGCTCCAGGTTGTTTGGGGGCCCCCAGGCGTTGGGTCCCATATTCTCAAACTTTCTATTATCATTTATTATTTCCATATTCTTTTTACCGCAGCGCGCAGTGCACCTCTGAAACGTACCTCGGGTCAAACACCAGGAGCTTTGATATGAAGTCACGTGCATCATCTGAAACCTTGGCGAAGCCGTCATGGAGGAAGTTGATTTTTCCCGTTTGCACATTTTTCAGAGTTTCCCGGTCATTTTGACCGAGGAAGGGCGAAATTCCACTGAGCCTGGTCAAAATAAAATATATAATTAGAAGTCTGCAACAATAGTTCGTTTTTTTTTTTTCTATCGCTGAAACCACATATCAAGTACTTACAGAATGTAGGATATGACTCCGACACTCCTGGAAAGTTGAAAAGATCGTATCAGGACTAAATCGGTAATTATGGCCGATCAATAGTCCAGGCTAGTGTGGAGCTTTTTAATTGTGGGAATTAAGTATTTTCAATTTGTTTAAAGTTGGAGTTACAGAAAAATACTGCATAGACACTCACACAAGTCAGGCAACAAAAGCTTACTTCAGATATAAACAGACCAATATTATTAAAATTCCCATAATGGAACAAAAAAAACGCATATTTGTTTCTAGTTATTCTTGTACTTTCAGACAGTACATGATTGCAGAAAGCGAGTCTGGGCATCGCCATATTCCTGCTCGTGTGAGCAAGCTCGTGCAGTTGAAAGCCTGCCAAATTTGCCTTGACCCACATGCTACACGTGTTTGTAGAAACGGGGCACCTAGAACACCATGCTTGAAATTGTGTATAATATTAGAAAATAATTTTGAGCGCACTCCGTGGTATTGTTTGCAGTTACGGCAACTCAAAGTTAAAGCCCTGCAGCTTGTCGACTTAGCATCGTCCACAGCTTGTAAAGCGCTTCCTCTGACTATGCAATCACTGAGCAAGGCTTATATATATATATATACGTAATTAAAAAAAAATGGCGTGTACGTTATCTTATGAGTTATGTGCAGCGTTGTGGAACACGTCGGGCTAAATGTGTAGCCCCAAAAAGGTTTTTTCTCTCATTTTGCAGAACTTTGTACAAGCGCCCTTTTCACTTATAAAAGTTCACACCAATTGTTAGATGAATTAAAGTGACCAACGACCAGCTTGAGTTTGTGCTTTTAAACAAAATAGTTATCGGCGCAGATTGGAGACAACCAAATTTCTCCAAAGGGGCAGCGACACGGACGATAATGTTCGTTCATACTTGTTCCTAGATAATCGACTCTTCCTCACAGTGATAATCACAACAACACTTGAAGTTAGAAATATCAGCATACCACATGTCCGAAGCAAGGCTCGCAGACTTTTTGCTCGCAATCTCGGGAGCCACATACTCAGGGTGGCCGTACTCCTGGATGAAAGTCTTGCCCCTTGGTAAACGCGCTGAAAGCGCGAAGTCTCCGATCTTAATGTCCTCACTATCCACGCGAGTAACCAAGACGTCCCCGAGCTGAAAAAAAGAAGAAAAAAAAAAGGTCGGACAGGGGAATTCGCTTACTTTTAATAATAGGTCTTCTCAACTCCCACCTAAGTAAAACATTGCGCCAGAATATATGATGCGCGCATATTGTTCACTGTGCAACGCAGTTTCTCCGAACTCGACATCGGCGATTTGTGTTCCGCTGATCTATGTTAGCGTCGGTCGCTGTACTTGACCACACGCTGTATAAAGAGTCTGTAATTTCATCTTTTTACTGAATGCAGAGGCGATGCGCGAAGGGGCAACGAGCAAGTGTTGCCCCTGCGCACATGACATTGTTCCTGCGCATATGACATTCTTTACGTCTAATTGTATTCTGAGCTTCGTCATTCGCTGGAATCCTTCTATTGTTTGCCGTGATTGGCTGTCTCCGTGTTCTGCAGGAAAGGGAACTCAAAGACTCTTTTCACGGCGCCACACTGACTGTTGCAAAAAAACGTTCTAGTAATACGAAAAAACAACGTGGTAAATCGACGATGTCAATGTTAAGGGTAACAGTGTTTATGCTATGGACACGGATTATGTACCTGCATTTTATTTTCTTAAATTCACTCGAGACAATCATGTTAAAGTTAACAGATCAGTGTTTTTCATCGATACACTTAATGCACCTGGCAGTCAATACAACCCCTTCATTTAATAGAACGAACACGCAAGCATTTCAGTACACAAATCTAAAAAGGGGTTGTGAATATAGACCTTTTCTGTGTACTCTCGTCCCCAGCCACCTAATAGGCGTTTCCGGTATGGGCGACGAAAAAATACTAAAACGTTTCAGCCTGCAACTAGTAAAAAAATAAGGGGGAGGCCAAACGAGAATGTGTGACGGTTACGCTTATATCCTAAGTGTCTTCTACTGGCGTGGCGAAGGCAAAACAATGTTTTCGCCCATACTGGAAGTGACGACAATTCAAGATGGCGGCGCCCTTGAAGAAAGGGTCTATACAGGGTGTCACAAAAAAAAAAACCTTACAGGTTTTTTTGTTTTTTTTTTTACCGCAAAAATAAACTAGGCATCGCCGAACGCTCATTCTCCGCCCAAAGGTAGCGCTAGAGGTCACAACCAGATACCAAAGTTTCAGAGCGATCCGATACCTTATTCAAAAGTTATAAGTGATTTTCTGAAAATTTCAATGGGAAAATGAAGACCGGCGGAGTTTTCCAATACATGGGGCTCTATGGTGCCAGAAACCGAAAACGGGGGAAATTGGGCTCCATTCTCCCATTGAACTTTTCAGAAAATCACTTATAACTTTTGAATAAGGTATCAAATCGGGCTGAAACTTCGGCATCCGGTTGTTACCTGTAGCGCTACCTTTGGGCGGAGAATGAGCGTTCGGCAATGCCTAGTTTATTTTTGCGGTAAAAAAAAAAACAAAAAAAAAAACCTTGTAATTCTTTTTTCCCTGACACCTGTAGTTTAACACATCAAAACATAAATAACGAATTATAGACTTGTTTTCTTTTAAGGGCAAGAAGACCTATTATTTAAAAAAAGGTTGGGAGGGATCGCAACACTTGGTCTTTTAATACGAGTTCGTATTTAGTATATCGATATACACGACAGCTCGATAAAATTGTTTCACCACATGCTAGTTGAAGGTTAAAGTATAGAAACGAACGATGCGCGTCTTTGGACTCACGCGAGAGTCAAGATAATTAAGTAAGACTATATAGTGTTTTTGACTGACGTAATTTCGTCCACCATTTCGTCGTTATGAGCTGCTGGCGCGTGCTGAAAGCGAGTATTCCGAAGCTTCGCAGGACACCCCCAAATGCAGGAGTGCAAAAAAAGCTGGTGAGTTTCGTCGCGCCTTCTTTTTTTCTCCTCTGATGAAACATTTCTTTTTCACTCACTCACTCTAACAACAAAATGGCGGACTGACGTCATGTACAAACACCCTATAGTTACTGACAGAGCTCGTAGATCCTTATACTCACGCCTCTTGTTTCCTTCTTTGGCGTTCTTATCGGCTAATAGAGTTTTAGGGAACCAATTTTTGCACATCCGATACGGTACGATAGGCTTTCGGTACGAACTGCGCATGCGCGACTGCAACAGACTCGCGCATGCGCACTTCGTACCGGAGGGCGCATCGTACCGTATCGGATGTGCAAAAATCGATTCCCTAAAACTCTCTAATGTCAGAATCTCATTGAATGCGCAGAAAAATCAATTGACGCTCGGGATTGGGTAAGCCCCGAGTTTGGGTATATATAGTCATCTACTGGCTGGTCTCGAGCTCAAAATACGCCTCCGGATAAAATTACTTACGCAGTTTTATGCGGATGAATACAAAAAAAAAAGCCTTTTGATAACACACGTTGGGATAGCGAAACTTTGTGCTTACTGTGAGACCCAGGTGACCAATGTTTTGAGCGTGCATGTAATTTAGGCCTTCCAAAATTTGCCGAATGTAATTCGCCACTTGATGCTCGGTGAGCTTGTCTCTACTGATGATGTTGTCCAGCAATTCGCCACCACCGCACCTGTGAGCATTTTTGGAGCTAAGGAGTCCCACGACCTTCATCTTTGCATCGTTTCAAGTACGCGATCCAACTTGAACAACCCACATTTTTGGGCCAATTCTGTTTTATTTTTGCGCGGAATTTATTAGATAGTTTCAATAACTTGCAGAATTCAAAAACTCGCTGAGTTTTCGAATTAAATGAGGCTTCATTTGAAGCCTTGTCCGCTAAATTAAGCAAAAAAACAATTTGTTTTTGGTCGGTCACGTAATATTTGTCGGAGAGGTTATATCTTGTTTCAGAACGTTTAAAACGTTCGGAAACTCAAAACTCCGTCTAAATCACGAGTCTTCCACTCATCCTTGCTGTAGTGGAGTGCCATGCATGTGGCACATGCTTCGCATCTTGGAGTTATTAGAATAATTACTGTGCCCGTAAAAGTTAAGGCTGCGTTGATTCCGTGACTCAATCGATGTTTATTCGATAATGTTGGTCGTCGGAAAAAGAAATATATTTTAAAATATAGGCTGATTTTAAATAAGTTGTTAATTAATTGTTGGGTCTTAAAGTACAAACCAAGGACAGAGTACGTGTCTCCAAACTTGTAGCTTCCCTATAAGGTATGTACACGTTCGAAATAACTACACTTCCGTTACAATCTAATTTGTCAGACATAAAAAGGATACAAATCTGTTATTAAGGACATGGAATTCTTTGTCTCAAACGCATCCCACAGGCGAACGAGACGAGGGTGGCAAAGCTGGTTCATCATATCCAGCTCGGCTTTCATCCAGTCCTTGAATTGGCCTTTGCCGTGCATCATTTTTGCAGCATAGTTCTTGCCTGTTGGTCGTTCGACAGCATGATAAACAACGCCCTGTGTGCCTCTGAAAGAAATTAAGCGATGCATATTAATCCGTAATTTTAGATGATATTGCATTGACTCCAAGATTAAAGAGAGAGGGTGATCTGAGAGCTCCCACAGAGAAACAAAACAAGTATACAAGAATTGCTTATTATACTCAGAATATAACTTAGACGAACTTTGGCTTATTCGATTTTGTGTACATTTCATTGACTACAGGATATGTAAATTAATTGACACGAAAAACAAAAACATTCAGGTGCAAGATCATGTCATCTTATAAACCCTATTACAGTATAATATGTATGAGTAAAAATTAGCATAAAATTAAGGGTGAAGGATGCTATAAAACCAGTGTCGCTACTAACCTGCCGAGTTCATCACCAAGGTTGTAGTATTCATCAATATGTTTGGATCGAGGCCTGACCAGCTTGGGTTGGCGGTAAGTGTTCAGGTCAAATTCATCTTGAGATTCTGGGATGAGATTCATATAATCACCATTTTCAGCAGTAATAATTTCATCACTCTTCCGTTGTGTAAAAAACAACAGCAGCAACAACAACAACGGGACATCGTATTTGACATTATTTATTGCATACAAGCCCGCCTGAAAGCTTTAAGCAATAGCCTCCTGAAAAGCATCGCTATTATTTTACTGAATAAAAATAGCTTCCAAGTATGAAGCATGCAGCAGAAAGCATGCGCCGCAATGTAGAACAAAGTGCTAAGTTCCAGGACAAGTATGGCTGCGGTCCTATTAGATTACATCTTAAACATGTCATGTGCGCAGGGACAATGAGCCAGTGAAATGGAACGCGCATTGTCGCTACGCAATTTTTTGGTTGTTCTAATCGTATTCTTCATCGTACGCTAGGATCCTGGTACTGTTCGTCGTGATGCGTTGTCTCATGCTCTGGAGGAAAATGAACTCACATACATTTCTTTCTAGAGAGCAGGAGTTGGTTACAAAAACTTCCTGGTAGAAAAATATGTCATAATAACTAACGAAAAAAAAAAGGAAAAGCGTCTGAAATGTTCAATGACCACATGAAGCTGCTCTGAAGATTTGTTTCCCTCTTGTTTATATATTCTAATTTTACATACACAAATTCGTGACTCTACATAACTCTTAGATTTCTCACAAGAACTATTTCCAAGTTAAATTAATAAGCGAAAAATACCTGAGTTTTCGGTTGTTTTCGGTTCTAATGTATAAATGTTCATAGAAAACTCACCTTCAATCGTAAGAATGGCCGAGCATGAGGTTGTACCGGCGATATTGGAGGCTGAGCACGAGTAGAGTCCAGCGTCGCGTGATATAGAGTCATTCAGTGTCAAGGTGCAGATGTCAGGCGCTTCCCATATAATGTTCACACGAGAGGAATTGCAAATGGGCTGCCAGTCCTTGAACCACTTGATCTTCGGGTATGGCTTTCCAATCGCACGGCACTGGAGCTCACCGCCACGACGCAGCATGATAGTGGTTGGTTCGAGCCTCTTTGTGAAGACAGGCTCCTCTGTAATATGGCACAGGTGTCAGGTGAGCACTGTTCCTCGAGGCGAAAATAATTATCCTCACTGGGAATGAAGCGTCCTAACTTAAGATTGTTTAGAAGAAGCAAAAACAACGTACAGTGGAGAACACTGTAAGCTAAAACCATCGAGCGTCGACCAAAATTTTCCTCGGCGCGAGAAACTGAGCCATCAAGGAGCGATAGCATGCGGACGAGAGTGTAGTGCCCACTGCTGTCCGAGTCAGACTGCTTCTTTTCCCCGTTTCCACTCGGCTTCATTTGAATTCCAACCGCAGCCGGCGCTCGATCCGATAGAGCCGATCACGGAACGCCAAAAATGCATCGTCACGGTGCTCATCGTTTTCGTGCGCAATGGCACACGCAAGCAGTCGCAGCGCCATCTAGATGCTTGCATGTAAACTGCTCCAAGCAATCCAAGAGGTCGGTGTTCGGTCGAGCCAGAGAAACGAGAAGGGCACGCAGAGGGCCACTGTGTACGCACGCAAAAATCGATAGCGAGCGTACGTGCGCGTAGCTCGCTGCGTTGCGTACGTTCGGCGCTTGTGCAGTGTGGAGCACGGGACGCTAACGCAAACGCCCAGTACTTGCGCCTGCTTCTATACGCAATATAAAACTCTGTTTTCCGGATGTCTGGAGCAGGCAGAAGTGATGATATCTGGAAATGCACCCCGTAGCAGCACGTGCTTACAACGGTTTTTCTGAATCATGCTGAGTCAGATACTACGCCACTGTAACCTCGTGTGCAAAGTGTATATATACCCTTGACTGAAGACCGAGCGCCACCGGTATCTTTCGGACGTCGCTCGGTCATTTCAACTTCCTTTGTCCACAGCTGTACAGATGTGGTGTTTTTAATGGATTTACTGGTCCATTTCATGGTTTTGCAGCGATTTACTTGCCCTGGTTTTTTTGCCTACATTCACAATTTTCTTTGCTATCGATGAGAACACTTGAGATAAATTTTGTTAATATTGGGGATTTTATCAATTCCTTTTTGTACTGTTTAATACCGCTCTTGTTTCTCTGAAAGTGTTTGCGGAGAAAAATGAAAAGTAGGTAACGGCCCGTGCGATATGTGACTCACGTGTTATTTTACGGATGAGAGTCCTATGTGACCACTGTTACATACCAGCAAGCTCCAGGTAGATGCTCTTCATGGCTTCGCCATGTTCATTGACGGCTGTGCACGTGTAACTGCCAACGTTGTCTTCAGTCATTCGACTTATGAATAGAGTTACTTGGCCGTTTCGGTCTTGCATGCAGTTATACCTGCCACCCATTTCAACCTGAAAAAAGCCATAGGTATTGTTCACATATTTTAGTATGGAATTATTTTATGCGCATGACCGAAAGTGTACGAATAATAATAATTAAGAACAAAAAAATACTCTCCACAACTGTGTGACGACTGCGTTAGGCGAAGTTGAAAAATAGGCAAAATAAAGCTGTTTTTAACAGACACAAGTAAATAACACTAGAAATGAAGATACATAGAACATTTATTGAAGATTTTTTAAGGACGAAGGATGAAATTGAGAATACCCAAAGACAAGCAGGATTCAAGATGTTAATATATTTTAATATTCAATAGACAAACTATATGAACATGTCTAGTAACCCACATGAAATGACAGCGTAAAACATACCGAGACGATGAGGAAAAAACAAAAAAGCATGTACCTTCTGTTTGCTTTCGTCCCGCTATGCTCGACGCTTTTTTTTTTTTTTCTTGGAAATATTTGCCAACACGCTCATTAAGTTCCTCAAAAAGGCTCTTGATCTGAGTTACTTAAACGAACTTTCTACTATGCAAACCAACACATTAATTAAAATAAGAAATTAATTTTATCTTAGTTATAAATCTAGATACTTCTTAAGTGGTGAAAATGTTTTGAAATGGCTAGACACTATTGTGATGTCCCTTTACATAAAGTAGAGGAACAGCTCCGTGTAACCAGCACAAAAGAGGAAAAAACTACTATAAACTATAATAATGCGGTTATTTTTGTTTATAGATCGGTAACGCGAGTAGGTGGAACTAGAGAATGATGATGATTTCACAAATTTTGAAATTCTCGAAATATGACCCTGCCCCTCAGATAAACAATTGTCAACGAGATACTCACCTTTGTTCCTTTGAATGTCCACGTAATATTCGGTTCAGGGTAGCCATACACCCAAAATTCAATGCTGACAGGGTGGCCTTGGATACCATACATAGTATCCTCCTCACGGCGCACGAAATATGGTGCAGTTCCTAGTAAGAAATCGTGCGCGATTAAAATCAGCCCTGCTTCAATTCTTGAATACAAGACATTGCATACAGAATTGTCACCCTTAGAAAAACATTAACTTCGTTGAATGAAAAAAGGAGCCAGGTTCCAAGAAAAACAAAGCATAGTAATAAACATAACCTAAAGCGTACTTGAAGGCTTATTGCAAGAACCTGATTATATTTTTTTTCTTAGATGATCTCGAAGAACTAAAAAGGGAAACGCGCGCTGGTACAATTGTAAATAAAACACAGTGTTAATAGATACTGATACGTATGGCTACATGTTAAAAAAAAGATATCTATACTATTAGAGAAGTTGGCCATCTGTTTTGACAAGGAACTGGTGCTTGACGCCCTCTAGGTGTAATTTTTAAAATGCTTTTCTGTCAATGAAGAATTTAGTAGTATTAAATATTCAACGATAAAAATAATCAGATCCCCCAGATATCAATGCTAGTAGCATTTGGACCTCAAACAATAAAATAAAAAAAGCTTAAAAAGTAATTGAAAATGTAGGCCACATTTTTAATAGAACATTCACAGATGTGGCATGTTTTTCACGGTCACTTATGGTGCTGATATCCCAAGTACCTTGTTTATCCAGTGGAGGGTGTTCTAGTTCATAGTCTTTGGGCTTGAATTCCTTCGGGACAGGCGGGGGGCCTCCTAGCCGGCTGCGGTGAGCGGTCACGTATGGAGACGGGTCACTAAGACCATACTTATTTCCTACTCGTACTCTGAAACGGTAGTCCTTGAAGGGTTCCAGTCCCCTAATGTCAAGTTGTGTATCTCTTGTGCCTGTTTAGAGAATAAAACATAACGGATGTAATTTGTTGTACGGAATTTTAGACAACAGGAAGTTCGACTGCCCCAATGGACATGTGATGTCCCCGCTGTAGATGATAAATTTAGCCAGTGCGGTATACAGCCGCTAGTCTGGGGTCCTTAACGTGCTTCACGCAGCAGTGATACACGACCACACGCCGGTCCGATGCTCATCCTGATCGAAGCAGGCAGAGGCGGGGATTGAGCTCAGGATCTTTGGGTTCTGTAGCGCCACAGGTATGTGTTGTACATGATTAACTTAATCATGTACTATATATGGCGCATTAACGTGGCTTTTTACGTCGTCTTTTCAGGACTCTAACTTAAGCGACATGCTCCAATAATTCGAATACTGACGGAGATATTAGAATGTGTACTCGATAAAGGAAAACGCGATCAAAACATTGATATGCATTCTCTATTTTGCGCCGAATGGAGAAAAAAAGAGGCGCATAAGCAAGAAAGTGCAGCCGAGGATCGACGCGACACTAGTCATTTTCCTCTCAGCATCTCCTCTCCCCAAGCTTTGCATTCGGCGATCGATAATTTAGCCTGTGTTTGTTAAGCATATGAAAGCGGGACACACGTACCGATAATTTGAAATTCGCTAAAGCACAATGAGTAAAAAAATGAGCATAAAAAGCACAAATAATTTTACTGCAGTTTTATATAAATACTGTTTAAAACCATGTTGATATAAATGGGTTTCAACAATTATCAATTGTTTGAAACCATTTTAATCCAATGCTGCCTCAATTTACGAGCGTCTAACGCGTTAGTCAACCAAAACACAATAATAGACCCTTTCCGAAATTCAGTGCCATCTGGTGGTTCGTAAAGCAGTTTAGGTTTTGCCATATCGATGGCGGAAATGAACTTGTATCGGCACCGTCACTTTCGCAAGTCAATGGCACGCGAGGAATTGTTCAGTGTGAGTTCTTTCTCGATCACTTTCAATTCGATGGTGACCAAGAGCTTGCATACAGAACAAAGCTCCAACCCATTCAGATGCCCCGAGAAAATTCTATACACCAAAGTGCTTTAAAGCCGATTGTGTGCCGCCCACAGATTGACTGAATCTGAGTTATTAAAAATAAGCGCTTACGTAGCTCTTGTGTTCCATTCCTACGTCGCGTCGTACTGACCCCCCGAATGTACAGGCCTCGCATCATCCGCTTAGGAGTATCTTCAACGTCTTCCTTTATCAGTCACTAGAAGGCCGCCATTGGTATGGCACAGATGCCGTTCCACAGATGATGATAGTGATCAAAGTGGCCAGACTAAATTTTGGAAAGAATATATTGAAGGAGCGCAATCTACTCATTATGTGAAAACGAAAAAAAAAACGAAAAAAAAAAACGAAAGCACTCTTAGTGTGTAGTACCTGATTTATACGGAGTCCAGTTGCCGTCCGGAAGGGGCGCCATTTCCACGTTGTACGTTACTGGAACGCGCGAGCCGCTGGGAATGTACGGTTTCCAGCCCAGTGTGAGGTCGCGGTCGGTCATGCGACGTATGTACGGCTTGTCAGTCAACGCCGCTGGAACACCTGCAGAATACGGCTCGTACTGATCCGATGGCTTGTAGCGCCTGTCGAAGGGTCTGTCAAGGTCGTCGTACTCTGGGCGGGGTGCCTGCCGCGAATGCGGTGTATAGTCAGGGCGGTCAAATGGTCGATGGGATGGGTAGGGTTCTGCCGGAGGAAGCTCGTGACTGTACGGGGCGCCGTACGGTTCACGTCGACGATCGCCTCCGGGGTGGGAGGCATAACCATTCAACTGAGGCGGCTCGTATGGGGAGGGTGCACTACCGAGTCCGGGCTCTGGAAGAGATAAGAGGGGCTAGAGAGAAAGACATGCGTGGCGGACGACACAGGGTCTATCTCTATTGTAATGCTGTTTTGAGGAACAAGGGGGTTGTGGCTACAGGACTGGGTGCAGAGATGTGAAGCTCGGACTGTATAAAACCGCACACGACTGTAGTAGCCTTTGAATGATAGTTCTTAAATTTTGATCATCTGAAAACATAACGTGCGCAGTGCACAATTCCACGTGCACAAGTGTCCGTGTGCACTATTCCACGTCTTTAGCACTCATTAGAATCAATTGAGTCTGCAATGCATCATCGGAACATACACTTATTTTCACTGATAAAAAAGTTTGATAACAAAATTCTTTGAATGTTTGAAAAAAAAATTTGGGACCTGATGCATTTTTATTTTATGCGGAGAGCAAGTCGTCTGCTTCTTGCGCAGGAGTTGTGGTGACGTCAGAAAGACGCCGAGCTCTGATTGGCTTTGACTGAAAGGATCGTGGGTAGACTTCAATGCTAGATGCCTCGAGGTCTACCCACTATTTTTTTTTTTTTCAGTCAGCCAATAAGAGCTTGGCGATCTGACATCACTTCAACCCCTGTGCAAGAAGCAGACGAATTTGCGCTCCGCATTAGACCTGTATGATTCTCAAAATGTTTAAACAGAAATCGCGGTTATATTTTATAAAATGTTTTCGGAGCAAGAAAAAATCCGGTTGGAAGGACGCATGTGAAATCGCAAGTATATAAAGGCTAAATTGCAAACACGAGTGGTCTTTTTTTTTCTTTTTTTTTTGGGGGGGGGGGGATTTTGGTTTTCAAAGTCAATGATATATCCACACCATCAACGTCGGCAAACTAAGCACTCTAAAATATTCGTTCTGAACAATCCACATTTTTCATGAACGCGTAGTGCAATGCTCACCAGTTCTATCAGGTTTTTCATACTCTGGATATTTGTCAGCAATACTACGCCGTTTCCCGGTGTCGTGAGGGCCTGGACAGAAGAGGGAGAATTGTTGGCGGCACAAAAAATAACAAAAATCAATTGTCAAAAACTTACCTATCAGGTTAGCACACTAAACACACGGGGTTTGGCATTAAGTACTACAGCTAGTTTTATTGGATTGTTTGTTGCAATACATAGATGAAGGATATGAGTTTAGATATTTTTTTTCATTAAGTAAACCTTGAATGCAGTTATTTGTTACGCACGTGTTAGTTTTGAAAAGGCACGATCCATAGGTTCTGATGCTTCGTGCCATAAGACAGTTTCTCTTGCATCTAGTATACTGAACCGTTTGGAGCACTTGGTGTCATAAAATTCACGGCGGTGAAAATATCGAAGGTAACATACACCACAAAAAAGAGTGGGGTGGGGTAGCACAGGAGGCGCATGATATTGTATTCTTATTATAAAATCAATTACAATAACTTACATATATGGGAATATGTTAAGTAAATCTGACTTATTGAGCATTTATGGAGATCACGAAATTTTGTGGTGCTGACTTAACTCTCGTCGAATTTAGGATTTCTCTTAGTCAAACATGGAGACAAGGGAAAACTAGGGGAAGAGTTGCATGCGCATGTTTGACTGTTGGAACGAGGTCAACAAATCCCAAATGTTTGAAAACATGTCTTTTTGTTTGCCTCCCTAGAACTATATGCGCATCTGGATGAAGGAGAGCATAACTTGTTTTGTTTTTTATTCAACTTCTCTGTTTTTCATTGGTTAATATATAGCCCTTTCTTTTTACCTGGAGTTTTGTATAGCAAAATAAAATGACGAATATATGACCTGGAGAGAAGGGCGACTGTTTATGCGTGGCCAATACCTAGTGACTAGGGTTTTGGGTCAATTAGGTTTTCTTGTGTCGAGGAAACCACTGAAGTTTAGTCTGCGTATATCCCTGGCTATCTTTACAGTTTGTCGTGTTTTCAACGGTATAGAAGCTTTACTTTGTGTGCTGCCAATCTCACATATTTAAAACTTCAGGCGCACTCGAGGCAAGTCACATTGTGTGTTTGATTATTGGAAGTTTTAGTCAAGTTGCTGACATTCTAATTGTCAGAAATGCAAGAAAACTATGGAACATGTATCGAAGAAGTGACTATCATAAAAAGATTTGCATTAGTGTTCGGAGGGGTCTCTTAAGGCTAGATATCAAGTTATGTTTTTGGATTAAAAACAATAGTAGAAATACAACAGTAAGTAAGGAACGTTACTTGTACACCGCAAACACTAAATAAAATTTGCGAGAAATTGTGTTCTAATAAATCGTCACATTTAGATTGAGCATTCCGCTTTATGCACTGCCTGAGAGTACGATAAAATACTTAAAAGATAAAGTTTCATACCTTTTTGAAGTTTCCCATTAAAACGTTGAAACGATTTGCGGGCGTCAAGATAACAGAGTTGTACTGAGCGCTCCACAGTTAGCACAAACACATGATTGCCGATGAAAGCCTCGCAAACAAATTAGTACTGCAACGAAATGTGCAGATGCGTAGCATCAACTTTGAAGATTAATTTTCATGTTAGATAATAAATAACATGAGTAAAATGTGAAAAAAGTGTCGATGTCGTGTTGGTCCGTATTGTGTCGCGCAGTATACATTTGGAAAGAGCCGGCCTTGAAATTGAAATTTTAACCGCTATATAGAAGCTGCGAATCACTTACCCAGAATGTATTAACTGTTTTGTACATAGGCCACTCTCAAGTTTTTCGTGAAAGGGTTCTCGCCTGGTTATTTGCGCAACTTGTTTGGTACGAAAGTTGTTCCGCTTTTACATGGTGGGTAAAATGAACTAAATTGTAAAAAAAAGTTTCAAGTGCTAAGACACCGTCACTTGCCTTAATAGACCAGCGAGGTAATGTATTTCATTGTCAAACTATGAAGGAAACAACTTGCTATAATCAAAATTTATAACTGAAACCCTACATTTCCAATTAATCAATATGGATGTAAGCCTTGAGTAAACATTTGTGCTGAGTATTTAAACGTTTGATTCAACAAAAAGAAAAATAACGTTTTGTTCACTTGGAAATCGGCTCGGCTCCGTATCAGTTTATGGGAAAATTTGGAGTTTTATTTGTGGGGTTTGATTGAGCCAATGTTTTTCTTCAATATTTTCATAAAAATCCACAGCCAACGGTACTACTGTGGTTAATTACTGTGTATTCACATACATAGCTTTCTTGCGCCATTAAAACCGCAAACAACATCATACATAGCTTATTTTTTATATGCATTTAAAACGAGATTCGTTGCAGCACAATAGAAACTGTCTGAATAAAAAGTGAATTTTAATCAAATAATATTGTTACTTATATACTATGGTCCCGATAAATAATATTTGTCTCCAAATTTCAAATAAAAACGCACAATGCCTTGAACCCTGAGTACTAGATAGCAACTACTTGCAATTTGTATTGTGCAACATCTTTCATATAATAGAACCACTTCCAGCCTAATATTATTTTAAATGAGTTTAAATGGATTTTTTGCATATTAGCATCGTATTATGCATTGTTTAAACAACATGAGCGTTTTGTCATCTATTGTTCGAATAGCACTATTTCATTCATATTCATAAGTTGTCCTCAAATATCCACATATTGAGATCATGTTCAGTTTACTATGTAGGAGCACTGCAACCTCTATTGTATGTAACTCAACACGTTATCGTTCAATTCCCTTGGCTTTTACGTGTGTCGTTTATTGGCGTCAAGTAGGATATGTGTTGTGTGGCGCCATTTGCATGGCGTTGAAGTGTTGCCTACACAAAAGTTAAAATGCTATTAATTTTTTTCGAAGCGAAGTTAGAGCTCCCGAAGCCAAAGAACAATCAGATATTTTTGACAAGTTGCAAGTCAACGTTTTCGTTCACATCAAATAATTTTGGTGTTGGTGGAAGCTGTCTACAGCAGTGGGTGTAACTTTTGTGTGAGGTAACACTGCTTCGAGAATTAAGAAAGTCACAAATCAAACAGTGGTAAACGATGTAAGCTTTAATAGCACTTGTAGCTTCAAAAAGTGGACAGCATCATACACCCATGTTTTTGTGATACATGCCAATGCCAAATATGACCAAAGGTTATATTCTACACATACTGACACTGTTCGATTGCCTCCGTGAGCTCAACAAATGATCGCTTTATGCAATTTGCAGCTGGCCGTGTGGCCTAAATTCCGTCGGCATTGACAAAGGCCAGCCCCAGTGATTCGAACCTATACACAGAAAAGTCTTGTTCTTGAGCAAGCGTTGAGCGGCGTCTAATAAAAAGAGACAGTATCTCCGGGGGCTGCTTAACGCTCATGGCTTTGTCGCGCTGTACATGGCGCTGTATTCTATTATAACGTTTCTACCATTATTATGCCTTGATAGCCCAACGTGCACATGTTTACACACAGTCGTCGTGGACATAAAATACGACTTCTGGCAAATATCGGCAATGTAGGTCGAAATAGCGCAATGAGAAAAATTACAATCGAAAGCCACGACTTCGAACCATTCATGTTTAGACTAACTAAATTATGACAGTAGTGAGAATGTTTAGTTAATTTTCAGTTTTTAAGCAGACATCAGCGGGTTATGTGCTGTCAATACAACAATTCATAAATTGTACAGGTATTGCTGTTTGAGTTTGAGTTCGAAAAAAATCAGAGCATAATGTGCAGCGATTTCAAAATCGAAGCATTGAAGTAGTGTCCTTTTGTATGTCATTAATAAAAAAATAAACTATCTATTTACAAGGGTGGTCTTCAAATAAAAATTCAGTTAATTGAAATTTGTTTCTAGTATTAAGTTTCATCTATGATTTACTTGATTTCTTTATGAAGGACATGCCCACAGCCAAACTTAGAAACAAATGACACTAGGATTTAACGGAAGTAAGAATACAAAATGTGTACTAGTTAAAATGTTAGAAAAAATATAATTTCAAGACAGAGCGATGCTGGTATTGTATGTCCTCGCTGTAAGATCAAAAGTCCAAAATTTTACGTGTGCTGCTTTTTCGTTGCTGTGGACAGGGAAAGGTCTACTCAGTATGGAATGAAAACTTTCTCATTAACATATAACCAAAAATATATCTACGTTTACATAAAGGTTTCTTATGAAAGCCATGGTTACAACGCGCTGACAGTCTCATAACTAGTTCAATATTTTTAGTTAAATTGTTTCTTAAATGAAAACTTCCGTTTTTCAAACAAATCTAAATTAGATGCATATTGCTTAGACTGAACCATATATATATATATATATATATATATATATATATATATATATATATATATATATATATATATATATATATATATGCAATCTACGAAATCAGCTCAGCAAATGATGCGGCGGAACATCCATTTAGGCCTGAAAATGAAGTCTGCTCTGTGGCATTACGCAATGCAAAGCGTCATGCTTGCATTGCGTAATGCCACAGCGCAGGCTTAATTTTTAGGTATAAACAAATGTTTTGCTTCATAATTCGCTGAGTTGATTTTGGAGATCGCAGAGATTGGCTCTTCGACTGTTTTGCGGGTAAGTAGACGTGGAGGAATTTTTTAAAAAGTAGGAACAAAGTAGAGTTTGCCAGTAATTATTCACACTATTTTTATATGAAACGAAACTAATAATAATATTAATACATACGCGTTCGTATGTATTAATATAGTATGCTATCTCCGCAAAGGATGCCAAAGCCAACGGCAATTGATCTTTTTATACACTCGGAAGCACCTTTCTTCTGGCTAAGTTCATTAATTCCTTGTGAACTCGAAATTGGGTGGATTGAAATGTCGAGGACTCTCTTAAAAACACCTGCGCGTCTACTTACCCACAAAACACTCGAAGAGCCAATCTCTGTGATCTCCAAAATCAGCTCAGCGAATGATGAAGCGAAACATCTGTTTAGACCTCAAAATTAAGCCTGCGCTGTGGCATTACGCAATGCAAGCATGACGATTTGCATTGCGTAAGGCCACAGGGCAGACTTCATTTTTTGATCTAAACGGATGTTCCACCTCATCAATCGCTGAGCTGATTTCGTCGATCGCAGAGATTGGCTCTTCGAATGTTTCGCGGGTAAGTAGACGCGCAGGCATTTCTTAAAGTGTAAGTCGGAAATTGCTGGGTAAAATTTGTATAGATATTCTCGCTGGGACTACGAGACGAAATTTACAAGTGTGACATACGAACGCACAATTAAGCTAATGCACGCCATTTTTACACCTTTTAATGTCATTATCTATCCCAGAGAGTGAATCTGAAAATAATTTTGCATCACCTGACCTTTGGTGGAACGCGGTACACTGCACTGGCGCGTAGTGCGACAGGCAAGGAAGACATTGCCGTCTGATATTTATCGGGCATTGGTGCGTGATACGTGAGCGTATACTGTACATAATTTCTCTTTGCATAAAGAATTTCACATATTATTGTGGCATGTTCTTATTGAGTTCTGCTAATTATCCGGTAAACAATAAACATTGCACCAGTCTGATTATCGAAATTGATTTTCACCAAGTACTTACAGTGCATTTAAATTTATGCATTTCGTTGATTTGAGTTGAGTGAACTTACAACGTTTCCACACCTTAGGACTCCGAGTTATCCAAGACTTGCTGTATAAAACAGGGTATATGAAACAAACTAACCGTATTAGGCTATTTCTGAGTGTCTCAAAATATAATCTATGTTCGAAAGCACCATGGTTGAAAGAATGTAAACATTTGAATACTATATACACTCAATACAATACCTTCGTATGTTCCACTACCATACAACATATAACAATTAAAAAATCAACAAAATCCCCGGCTTAACATGTAAACTAAGTAGGGCTCACAAAATCAGGACAATTCCTAGAATGTACCACTACACCTAGGAGTCTGTACATTACATATAAAGTAAATAAGTGTAATGCTTCGTTGATTCGCTCAGTTACCTTGATCTCTGGCAGTATTGTTATTATATCATGCATTATTTTATAGTTTGGTACCTTGCATGCAGGAATTTAAGTAGTTCCGAGTAACTACGTCAACAATTAAGTACTCATGTCATTGCGAAGATCGCGTCGTGGAGCGGCAAGAGCACTAGTATGAGCAAAAAGTCAAGGATCACATGAACTGCTCAAGCACGTGTATATAAACTGGTTCAAGTCTTCGAAAAACGGTACATTATCACAGCGAGTATCTATACTTCCCTGCTGTGAGAATATCATGATAAGCATTGACATGGTGATGCCCAGCGCAGCGAGGCCATACACAAGCGGGTCGACGGGAAGCTGAGAATGCCACAAAATCAGACTCTTACTCTTGACCCGCAAGGTTCCCATGCTGCTATCGCTTCCGTAAGGGTTGTAGATCGAAGCTCGGTATTCGCCAAGGTCCTCGGGCCGACAGTCTCGAATGGTCAAACGCAGGGTGCCATCAGGTCCAAGCTCGAATTTGTGGCGAGGCGTGCGCTCAAGTTCTTCTCCGTCTTTGAACCTGCGTGCGGCAGAAAACGTAGGAGTCGTAAGGGCTAAAATTACAGAGGGAACTCTCATCTGCTGCCCTCAACACACTCACAGCAAACACGAAGTTGAGTTTATTGCTGTTTCGAGTTATTTTAATGTTCATGGGCCAGTGTGGTCTTCAAGTGAGTTTAATGACAATGTTTATCGAACTGAACTTAGCAGCTTGTCAATTTTACGCTACGAAGGGTCGGGTGCACGCGTAATCTTGGTGTATATAGTATAGATTCTCACTTTTCTTTTACGGTACATACTAATAATATAATTGCCGCCTTTTTCCGTATGCTGGGTATTATTTCTAGAATTACGCGTGAGTTTTCCTGGTCAACCTGCATGTTACAAGTGTACTTCTCGCTGGTTCTGTCCAAGCTGGAGCTTTCCTCTATCGTCTGGGACTATATTGGGCGTACGAGTCTAGTGATGGTAGGAAGTGTTCAAAAGCGTTTCTTTCGGATTTCTATAATACTAGTATAGGTCGTACAGTCTGTTATGATTACAGACTTTTTAGAAGTTTAAATTGCCCTACTTTTAACTGAAGAAAACCTGAACGAGGTTTAATATTTTTTTGTATAAATTCCTTCACTGATTAATCTGTTGCCCTGATCTCACGTCATCTATTCATGTTCACGTTCTAAGGCCAGTTTTACGAGTTTTTTCTGCTTTCTTTGTTAATCAAATCATCTCAATTAGTCCCATGACTCGCATATAGCACTTATATATCACGCTAGGTGTAGCGGATATTGACTGTTTAACTATATCACTGTTTGTGCATCACTAACAACGCATCAGGTGTTCATGAGCACAAAAAATAAACAGACAAATGAGATGAATGAATGTATTTTCATGACTCTTGTGAGTGTTTATGGATCGAACTGACTTTACAAAAAAATACGTAATCGATAAATTGAGGAATTTGGCAGCTTGAGGAACAAAGTTAGAGTACAATTGACAAATATTTTATGACACGAATAATTTATCTCGCGTTTATAATCTAACATAACTTTACATCAGGACTGCTTTGCATCGTACTTTTTTTATGCATTTAGGTTTTAGCTGACCATTGCGATTTCAAGACTTGTAATTACTATTATATAAATGTGTTGGTTTATTTGAATTTAATTATACAATCAGAATACTACCTAAGTGTTATAGCTTTACTAATCATTAAAATGATTTTGGTATCGCGGTTTAAAGTGACCAGAAAATTCAGTTAATGAGGTTCGGTTGGGATTAATTTGCAATTGGGTATCTTTCAGTTGAAAGTACTGAGTAAATGATTAAAGTAAATCTAATCTTCTGAGCTCCGAGTTGCTTGTTGACATTTTCCGATCAACCATGAAGTAAAAACACGCTGAAAGACTGACGCTAAAAAACAAAATTTGTAACCGTCTTTGCAAAAAAAAAAAACAACATATAAAGGGCGGATATTATTTTATATTATTATACTGCGTCTGTGTCTTACGAATGAGCGACATTTGTATGGTAGATGCACAGAGCGCGACACTGTTAGCGCGAACAAGCGATCGCCGGTTTTTCCAGTTTTTCTCTTGGAAACGAAGGTTTGTCATCCAAGTTATTATTGCTACGGAAAGAGCTCATTTCGTTCTATAATCTAAGCGATAAAATTTCGTGGTCGCTAATGCTATTTAGAAGTACAATGCGAAAATGCGCCGATGTCGTGTTCGCGCTAACAGTGTCGCGATGTGTACATACATTTTTGCTCTGTCCCCTAGATAAAGAGTTCAAAATGTTAATATCAAAATTACTCAAAACGCCCATCTATGTCTTTTTTATATGGCTATAGAACACCCATATTAAATAATTTTATAAATAATCTACATCTATAACGCATGCGTGCTGATTGTGTGTACGTTTTTCGTTCCTATTTAGCTCGATATTTTGCGAACATTATTATTTGTTACGCCAGATTAACTAACGAATAGCTATGCGCTTTCGAATTTACCTGGTATCAAAATAAAACAAAATAGCTTTGTGCAACCAACTAGCCCATCAGATTATTTATTTATCATCGGTTGTCTTAGGAATTTTCAGCGTTCATACAAAATGCCTTTCAGGCATATTTCCCGAGAAATGCATCACGATAAAAAATAATTTTATTTCAACGGCGTTCAGAACCAGACGTGTACACGTCACTGAGAAAAGTAACTAAGTACCCTTATTTGTTACTCCTTCCAAAAAGAAACTAAATACGTTATTCGTTACTGAGGTTAAATAAGCGTTACATCAGCTCAAAAGTAACTAGCTACTTTCTCGTTACTCTGGATAAGTTGTTATTCTGAAGCCGTAGCCGCCTTCCAGTGTTTTGTATAATTAATAACGCCTTGCTTTATAAGTTATAAAGCATTCATGGACGTCTTCTTTATTTTCTTGTTGGCGCTTTTTTGCCGTGAAAGTCACCGGCACGATCTGGGCTGACAACCCAGCAGGGTAACTTGTATTGTACTTGTTCCTTTGTTACAAAAAAGTAACTATAGATACAAGTAACGCGTTACCTACAAGTCTGTTAGACCCCATTTGTATGACACTAGGCGTCGCAATAAAAAAGTACAAACAGGAAACATGAACTAGGGGATGACCTCGCGCCTTATCTTGGTGATAAACACACGAGGCAAGGACTGTAGTGAATTACATAATTAAACTTTCATTTCCACTATAACGTTCTTAATATTTGTGGAGGTAAACACATTTGCATGGTGAAAGGCAAGCAATAGAAATACCATTTCACTTCCGGTAGAGGAGATCCTGCAATACGCGCCGTGAATCGGGCCGTATCGCCTTCAGGGACTTCGACATTTTCGAGCCTTTTCAAGAAACATGGTGGTTCTCCCTTATCCGCCTTCTCACTGCAAAAAAAGATTAGAAAGTATTAAATAGCCATTTTTTGGAATGAAAGTGGTTACCACAACAAGGCTTTCAAGAAAATGAAACAAAACCCTTCGACTGTAGGCAGAAACGCAAGGCTACATAAAAATTGCATCAAAGCCTCTACTCAATTTGTCATTAGAACACACTGCATAATAAAATGCACATGTTGCGAAATTGTATGGAAGCTTTAACATAAGTTGTTATTTGGGGAGCCTTTACAATCAAAAGGGAAGCACAGTCCACACAAATCGAGGCTAATTTAAAACAACATTTTTTACAACAAATGAGCAATAAATCAGAAAGAAAATCTGGATTTGACATATAAAACCCTGTAAAAGATTGAATATTTTTAAGACTAGAGATCTAGAAACGTTGGTGTCGCAAAACGAATCATTATCATGTGCAAATTAAAAGAAAGCAAAAAAAGACACCAGAAGCTTTTCAAGCATTTGTCGTTTTGGGTTAAAACGAAAATGACATCATTCAATGAAATGCGTCCAAATAATGAGCATAGACACGCGACCTTTTGCAGATATCAACAGGAACGCATACCATGCGGGAAATCAGAATGACGTGCTTGCGGGCAGGTAGTATTTCGGCTTTGTGGATAAATAGTTTACATTTTATATGGCACAGATTGCATGAAATTGCAGTTGGCAGAACCCATATCACAAAAAGATACAGAGGAACACATACAAAAGGACGGCGTCAAAACAACTTTGTCTAGAGCAGAGTTCACACTCCACGTATAGTTCGCGTACCGTAGTGCTTTTTTGCACTCGTTACCAGAACGTTTAACCAACTCGTTCTACTTTTTCTACCAATAAGAAAAGCTGTCACCATAGCGGCTACAACGTACCGCATGGTGACTTGAGCTTGACACTTGTCTTCACCCACTGGGTTTTTGGCAAGACACTCGTAGACGCCGCTGTCTTTGCTCTGTGGCCAAGGGATGGTGAGCGTACAGGTGTCTCCTTCCTTGCTCATGTTGTATTTTATACTGGGCTCGATCACCTTGCCGTTGTATTTCCAGGTGATTTCGGGTTCCGGGTGCCCTTCCACTTTAGCCACCAATGTTAGTGGTTCATTGAGAGATCCCTGGAGTCATAAAATAGAATACGGCGCACCAACTTAAAATATATCGCTTTTTTTCTTCAAAAACATCGAGGATGACCGTACAACCCAATATGGAAATCAATGTGGATGCTTATTTTGGGTTATTCCCATATGACAAATAATTAATAGAGCTTAAAGTTTTATATGTCGGGTAATTATTTTTAAAATTAAAACAATATATTACAATTTTATGCTTAAGCCACAAAAATGTCAAAAACATGATGTAATACTACGGTGGCGAATTCGGTATTACTATCCCAATTAGTGGTTGGCCAGTACCAGCTGTTTGTTTACCCCAGCTCATTAGACAACACGCAGAACATTTATTTAAGAGGTGTTTTAACTTGAGATGAATTTACCAAAGTTCGCACTGATAAATACAACGGTGTAGTGAAGAATGCTATTAATAGCTTACCCAATAGCGGTAGAGGTGGAGTTTCACAACTAGATTAGTAGAGTCGCAATTAAAGCTCTTGCAAAGACATTTGAACCATTAAATACAATTTTTAGGTTTAGTAAAAAAAAAAAAAACGCTTACACATCTAAATAAGTATTGACTAATGCAGCTTTAAAATACGAGTACGCATTATTTCTAGGAATGCAAGGTACGAAGAGGTCCACATAAGCGTTTGCATGTTTCAGGGTCAAAAAAAAGATACATAACCATCTTTGAAAGTTCTGTAACGCACTTTGGTAGGAATTCAAAAGCGCATGTGTGAATAAATTACAGTGTTGCGTCATAAAACCACGAAATGGGTACCTCAGTATCCGTTAGGCGCTTCGTAAATCGTGGTTTGCTCATGGCAGTGACGCCGACTGTCGATGTTGCCGATGCCTTCCCTGCAGGGTTTGATGCCCGACATTCGTATTTGCCTGCATCTTTTGGTCGGCTGTACTTCACGTAAAGTTTCGCCTGCGAAGAAACAATGCGTCATACTCCGTGAAGCATCCTAAACATGAGTTAGATAGCTTGCTTATACGAAACATGTTAAAGCGATATGCGATTTTGACTAGTCCATAAAATAAATATAGACACAAATATCAAAGCTGATCTTGATTTAATAATTGGGATACAATTATGTATGTGATAACATAACCCAACGTCTTTACGAGCCACGGTAAATGATACAAGATGTATAAAAATATATTTCATAAATATGATATTCTTTGAGGACTGATAACATAGTGCTGACAGTTTAATTTTTTAAGTAAAGTATAAAAATGCGCGATGTTATTATACGTCGACTGTTTTTAAACTTAAACCCAAGTAATTATCTTTATCTTGTAACGTGAACCAAGTTATACAAAATGTCCAGTAAAGTGATTTTCTGATTTTGCACTCTGAGTTTTATACAAATCAGTGAATTATTTGTTTATGAATGTATCTTAAAATTACAAAAAATAATGAAGGCCGCCCATGGAGCATCAGCCGTAACATGACTACGTAAAATATGCTTATCTACCTTCCGACCATCAAAGCTCTGTTGGACGTTGTCCGATGTTGAAACTGGCTTGCCATCTAAGAGCCACTGGACCTCAGGCAGAGGTTTTCCCGTCACCCTGGTTTCCAAAGTGAACGGCTCACTTTCCATTACGTTAACGTCCGTAATTGGAGAAACTGTCGGCTTTTCTTCTGGTTCTCCAGATGTGTCTGCTCCTGCAGAGAAAAATATAACGCCACTTTTTATATCCAGCCGAACATACTACGTCTTGATCTACAATTGTGGACGGGTATTTTTAATTTTGTCAATATAACGGGCGTATATCATTTTGAATATTTTACCTCTGCGCTGTGGTAGACTTAATATCTATTTTGAGGCAGTAGTACCGGTGACTACCCTGGTGAAAACCAAAAAAAGTGTGTGTGTAACGTTCCTAGTGCATCATGGCTCGTCTTTTCGTCTTATAACTAGGGCTGGGCGTCGATTAAAAATTTTAACCCGATTAATCGCCACCCTTTAATCGATTAATTAATCGATTAATCGGTTGCTTTGATTTTTATAAATACTATATTTAAAAAAATGCAACAACTCGTCTTGCCTTTGAAGACTTATTTTACTCTCTGTTACACGGCGTAAAGGGCATTTACAGTTGAGGATACATATAGTTCAACGATTCAAAGACTCGCATATTTTTGCTCCAGCTTCGAAGACAAAGAAGTTTGTCCACATTCTCCGACAGGAAGACAAGAAGTCAGGGCTTGGGCGATGCTTTCTTCTTTTTTTCAGAGAAAGGGGACTCGATGAGAAGGCGTTGATTGTTGTCTGCATTTTGGTGGATGGTCCTTGCTGCAGCGACGTACATGGGTGCTTCGCTCGTAGGTGATACTGAAGCGAACTTACGCTTCCACTGTATGAAAACGGCTTTTTGCAGATGATGCAGTGAACTTCCTTAGAGTTAAAAACTTCACCGCTGGAGTTTACTTTAAACCCAAACTTTCCAGCGAGATTGCCTTTCATACTCGTGAACTCGTCCATTTGTACGGGCCGAATACTGGAACAAGTAACCATGGCGTTGTTAGCTTCCCAGCTTGTTTTTCTGCTTGTTTGTCTTGCCTGGGCAGGATGTGTAATAGATCCTCAACACCGGCTTGTTCGTCTGGCCTCGGTAGAACTGTAATATATATCCTCGAACACGTGACGCTTCGCGAGCGCGAGAATTGAATCTTGCTCATACTCATAGCACCTGGCTGGGAACAGAAAACCGCTCAGGACAGAACGACTGAATGCACGCCATGCAGCGTTTTCGTTAAGGGGGGGGGGGGGGGGGGGGGCATGAGTCACCCCTAGTTTGGGCAGGTCGTTCAGGATGGAGCCATGCGTGCGTCCAGTTGACTTCTTTTCGAGTACCGATTAAAAAACCGATTTAAAACATTTGATCGCGATTAAAGCCTTAATCGATTAATCGGAAGGTTAATCGATCAATTGCCCAGCCCTACTTATAACCGTTCAACTAGCTGGTTTTATGGAAGGCAGAATCTTCTCTTCGTTTTCTTCTTTCCCACAATGCAAATCGTTAAAAGTAATAAAAAAAAAAAAACACTAAGAGAGATTGACGCGGTTTCGCGTGCTTTCTGCTTAGAGGGGTGGAGGTGGAGGAGCCAGGGGAAAAACTTCTGGGGTAGGAGAAACGAATGAGGGAGAGAATTTGCAAACGAAGGAAGTGAAAAGGGCGAAAAGCTCAAAGTGTACGTCGGCTTTTAAGCGCTCTTTGAAGTCTATCTTACTTTTTTTTTTGCATGGTGTTGCATGGTGCGAGACAAAGTCAAAAAGTAATCGCAGTATATTGTTATCTGCACAATAATAGGGACATCATTAAAAGTAAATGACCGCTTTTGAATGTGACACGTTTCAGCAGGCCGCTGGGCCGGCGTGCGCAACTTACTTTTAGTTGAGGGCCAAGCAATATTTGGAACACAGCAGTCTATCGCAGGTGTTCAATTTTTTTTTTATAACTAATGTTCGGTTACGTTTTGACTCTGCCATGAAGATAAGAAAACGAAATGAAAGTGATAGCCAACGAATCCTAACGGGCGCCAAATCGGAGGCTTCCAATGGCACTGTCAAAGTGAGTGAAGACGGATATAGATATCGAGCGTGACACAGTACGAACAAATTAATAGCTCATTTTTACCGCTTTTCGCTTAGAATTGAACGGCACTCTACAAACCTAATACTCATTTGGGGAATCAACTTCAGCTGTAGCAGAATGCCGAATATATTAGTACACTTGAAATAGTTCTAACATAACGGACTGATCAACATTGCGGGTCAAGAATTTATACTTCATTATGGAGGTGGCCCTAATGGAGGTGGCTCTGCGAACATACGAGGGCGATTTTATTTTAACCTCCGGTGAGCTAAATAAACGACATGAATAAAATGTCTTAGTAAACACTAATTAAGATACACAATGCAGCTACTTCTCTACGCAACCACCGCGCAAATGTAAGTACGCATCATTACGTGGCACAAGCTTTTGGATGTGCTCCTCAAAGAAGGTTGCCGCCTGGACTCTCTGCGATTCCATTACGTGCGAACCCGGCTGACATTCGCCACAGACGTGTGATATGTATGCAGAAAACTGCCCGAAAGTATGGGGAGGATGAACAGGCGTCCATATAATGATGGGGGTCAGGGAAAAACGGCTGCGGCGACTGACGGCCGTGTTGACGAATGATAGAATGACTAAGGACCCCGGCGGCAACCGTTGTCCAAAAGCTTGTGCCATGTCATGATAAGTGCTAAATCTTCGCTGTGACTACGTGAAGAGGTAGCTACAGCATGTATTTAAATTCGATGTATAATACAACAATTTTCACCGCTCTGGTTTATTTTATTTGTTTACTCAGCTCATCGCAGGTTAAAAAAAAAAAAAAAACGCCCCTCGTATATGGTATACATGTTGAAACAGAATCGCAAATAGCTACAAAAAAGTAGGCACTAAAATAATCCAGATATTTGTTTAAATTGTATAAACGCTTACCTGCTACAGTCAGCGGAGCTTTTGTCTCTTCTTCACCGAAAGGATTTTTAGCTTTACAAGAATAAACACCTGCATCCTCAGGCTGGGTTTTCGGTATGATAAGGGCCACATCCCCAGAAGGTGTTTTGGACTCCTTTATCTTCTCCCCGTCAGGTATGAAGGGCTTTCCATCCTTCTTCCTGTAAGTGCAAAGCGCGTGACATTTAAATGAAATTTGTGTAAGAAGTTTCCGATAAACAGCAAACAAATAAACTATGTCGACGTTTTTATCTGGACGCAAGCAATTAAAACATCGCTTCTGGAAAACACTTTCAAAGTATAAACATTATTTCACTTCTGAGATATAGATAGCTATAAGAGGACATTGCACAGCAGAGATTGTTAACAACAGTTCTCTTGGAAGATAGGGCTTTGTAAAGCTATATAGACACTTTCCTTATGTTTTGACTTTAATTCGGACATATTTATTTATAAAATGTAGGGAAATGTAGACTAATACGGCCTGTGCAGATTAGTTATACAGTCAGGGGGACATATTGCAGGGGTCTAATCATAACGATAATTCAAAACGAAAACGCGAATTAAAAGATAATCTTCGTTTTAGGACAGCCAGCACTGCGCCTGTTGCACGAGTGGGAACTTGAGCGTACCTCTGCGCTTACCATGGGCTTCAGATTGTTCTAAAATTTAAAAATTTAGTGGTTATAGATAACGCTAAGCGAGTTCCTAATTGGAACCATATGCTTATTTTCACTAATTAAAAAAGTTATTTAATAAATATTAGTTAATTACTTGACTTATTGTGATGATTAGCCCCCGTATTATATCCCCCCGATTGTATACAACTAGCCTGCGCAAATCGCATTAGTTTACTTTTAGGGCTTTTTTTTTAAAATAAATCTATTCGAAAAAAAAAAAAATCAAGTTCTGTATAATCAAAATGTTTCGCGTCGGAAGTGGAAAAAAAATGAGAAAGTTACGCCTTTTACTTGACCTGTAGTCGTGCACAGGTGATAATGTTGCATGACACACTTTACCGGTCTAGTTGAAAGAAATCAACCTATTACTCACCATTCTGTTTCCGGTGTAGGCTGGCCACTCAGCTTCGCCTCTAACCTTGCTGGGTAGCCTTCAACTGCCTCTACAGGTTCCAACGGCGTTGTGAACCTAGGTGGCTCTGTACACAAATAGATTGTATATACAAAGTTCTGAATATTGGGCTCCTTATAAAGAAATTGTTTCCTTAAAACAGTGGTCTAGAAACTCCGCTTTCTAGACATAAAAAGAGTTTGGGGTATCTACAATGTGCTTCGTGGGTTTTTATGTAAACGTGAAGCTAATGCACGAAATGTATGCAGTCTTTAATCCTATTGGTGCCTGGCAAGTTTAGCTTTATGACTGCAGTTTTGCTTTCAACGTTAGTGCATATTATGAAGACGGACCTATTTTAAGTATACTTTTTAACTGACTGGTTCTTTACTGGAAACAAGTATTATAATCTCTACATCTACAAGGTTTGCACGAGTTTCAACTTACGGTTCACCGTGACTGGGGCAGACGTCCTACATTCTCCTTCATCATTAGCTGCAACGAGGGCATATTTTCCCGCATCTTCTGGCTTAACTGGATCAATTGTGAGGGCCACATCTCCACCAGGGGATGTAGTGGATCGAATACGGCTGTCGTCAGGAAGCTCTTGCCCATCTTTTATCCTACAATAAATGTTGGAGTATTACGACGTTTATGGTTGTATCCTCATAATAATTAAAGAATACTGCAATACGGCACATCTTATTCTAAAATTCAATAGTTACAATACTTAAAAACGTTTTGAACATACAATTGAATTACTCTCGTGCCAGCCTGTAGGCCAAAAAAGAAATTTACCATCACATAGTCAGAGACTGAACCGTACTATGTTAATTAAAAGGGTTGCATATGTGGACATGTCAGATTCAAATGGCATTAACACTGCCCCTGAAGCACCCGAGTGATGTCTTTTATTGAAACACTTATACAAGTAAAAAAATTAGTTATATTGTCCCTCAAGTTGGCAACCAGGTTCTGAGTATTTCTATTTTGTTGCAACCGACTCACATGCACAATATATGGTCATAATAAGAGTACTTGCCATTTAACATCAGGCATGGGCTCTCCAGAGACCTTTGCCTCTAACTTTCCAGGTTCACCTTCGGTGAAAACAGTGGGTTTAAGTTCATCCACGACCTCAGGCTTATATTTTGGCATCTCTGAAAGAAGACAACAAATGACTTTAGCTTCTAGAGAGTCGGAAATTTCCATTATTACAGCCACCTTGAATTCGCAGCTGTACTGTAGTAGGAACCTTTTGTACAGGGCACAACTGAAAGGTCCGTGTCTTAAATTGAACTGTCTAAGCGCGATGATGAGTGATAAGTTTGACATACTAAATGGGGTATTCACGGGATGCCATATTGTTAGTCTTTGTTCCCAGCGCACACCCATAACTAGCTCCCATTTAATGTATGCCAAGAAAAAATATTTTGATTAAGAGGAAGGCACGATTATGAACGTTCAACGCACATTACACCTCATCATGATCATTGTTCTTGGTCGACAATAAATAAGATCTTGTTCTGAGCATGTCCTGAGAACAACGATTGGCCAACAATATACTGCCCCGTTAATACTGCATGTGACAAAGGCTGTCTCTTGAATGTCGAACAAATTAATGTCAAGCTATTGAACAAATGTAGGTCCCTTTGATGATAAGTTTTCTGCTGACTATATTGCGTAAAAGTAGGTAATTCGCTCTTGCGGTACTCCAGAAAAACACCTTCATTAACCTAATAATTATGAATGTTGATTTTACACAACAATGCACTTGATGTCTACGGGGGAGTAAGAAACTAACAAAACAAAACACACTACAAGTGCCTTGGTTTTGTATTACTTCTTTCGTCATCCCGATTTATGCATTAAAAAAAATAGCGATTGCATATTTGATTACGAATGACGCTTCTTTTGCATGTTTGATACAGTATTCAAATACACAAAATATAACTAATTATTTACTTAAAATTGTGAGCAAAAGCTACCATTGTACATAATTTCAATAAAACGATAGAATGTCATTGTTTATGCATGGCAAAAATCCAACGTTAGTAATTTTATTGAGCAGACGCACTCGGTGGTTGTAGTTCACAATAAAGCCCCAAAGCGAACAACTGCTTACCCTTGACATTAACTGTGCTTGAATTTCTCGCCTTCCCATCGGGATTTGTAGCGACGCACACATATTTGCCGGAGTCATCAGGGGTTGCGTGATCAATTGAAAGTATCACTGTGCCATCCGGTTCTTGGGAGAATGACAACCCCGACGAAGTCTTCAGAGGTTCACCATCCTTCAACCTTAAATAAAATAAAACACGACTTAATTTACTACTTAAAGAAAAGCAAACTGATGGCGAATTCGACCGACGAGACAAACAAAACTGTAGGTATGCCAAAACATAGCAGTAGCGCAAAAACAATTACGGAATTTAGCTTAACCTAGTCATCGCTATTTGCAGAAAACGCCAAGCGAATGACGCGGCATTGACAAGATGGAGGCAAAACAAAACTTGCGATGGGTCATTAGATTTTGAGTACGTGAATATACAGCAAGTTGTACCTGTGTAGGCCAAATCTTTAGATACGAACGCTCTCAGTGCACCATAATTCAAAGTGTCCTACAAATGGTAATGGTTGGATTACGTAAGTATCTCCGCACTGCGGAGAATGCAAACGTAGGAATTCAATTCATAAAACGGGTATCTAAGTTTCAGGTCAATACGATACTTGGTTTTGCGACTACCATTCGGGTAGTAAAAGTTTCTCTCACCATTCTACTGTGAAGGGACTGTCACTCTTGACTTTTCCAACAAGATGTAAAGGTTGTCCTTCTAGAAGTTCCGCATTTTTCAGCTCAATCACAAATTCAGGTTTCTCTCCGGAAACACGTGCTGTAGGTTTAGCTAAAATAAAGTTAAAACAAACAGAGTGACTGACACATACACAAAAAAGTTGAATCATGTATCACGCAGGCGAAATATGTATTTTTTTTATAATTTATAGGCAGCTAGTAAATGCCTTGCAATGTTCGTTTTTGATTTGCTTGCCTGGCATAAACTTTGTGGTATAGTAGCCTTTCATTGCAAGTTGATGTAGAGTTTTTTTTTTTTTTTTAGAATGATTGATTTACGGTCTAAAAATCTGGTTTTGTCTTTTACGTTGTAGACAGAAAACCCCGGTAGACAGTATTACCAGTCTCTAGTTTCTTCTTTCTTACTCAAGTGAGATCACAGGAATACACACTCATATTATTTTGTTAGTTTCTGAATATTAACGAAATGAATATCCAAATATATGATGTCTTATAAAACTAGAATCATGAAGCATTCATACTTTTAATGTCAGCCTCCGAATCAGCCTCTCCAGCATCATTTGCAGCGACCACAGCATATCCACCGGCATCTTCGGGTTTAACATCATCGATTGTTAATGCCAGTGTACCGTCCGGATTTTCTTCTAGCTTTACCCGTTCACTGGGTCTAATGGGCCTGTCGTTTTTATACCTGAAAAGCAAAAAGTTTAGGTCAAAGATGGGGACGGACACCGACCAAAAATACTAACACTAAAAATCAGGGTATGGTTCCTGCATATAAATATTAAGGAGATATAATTTAATTAACGAAGTTTTTTAAAGACTAACCGCACACCTTGTTATCTAAGATACAACCTAAAATTCGCTCGTTCAGAAGTAATGAATTTAGCTTACACACCCCTGGTAAGATCCCATCTTGAATATACATCATCGATATGGTTGTCATTTTAAAAGGTTCTCACCAAGGAAGTAGAGAGCCTCCAAAACAGGGCATTATTAATATATAAATGACAGAAAAATGAAAGCCGTTTACAACTCCCTTCAACGCCGATTTAGAGCGCAGCTCTCGAGGCGGAGGAGGGGAAGGTACTGAGGGGAGGGTATGCCTCTCGTCCTCATCCGTACCCCCTCTCCTCCTCCCCTCCTCCTGCACTCACGCGCGAAACGCGAGTCGTCACGTGACGTTTCGGCGCGGTGCCGAAACGTCCACGCGGTGCATTATGAGAAACGTCCCATAATACACCGCGGCAACGTTTCGGCACGGTGACGTTTCGGCACAGTGCCGAAACGTCCGCGCGGTTCATTATGGGAAACGTCCCATAATGCACCGCGGCGACGTTTCGGTAGGGTGATGTTTCGGCACCATGCCGGAACGTCGCCGCGGTGCATTATGGGACGTTTTCCATAATGCACCGCGCGGACGTCACCGTGCCGAAACGTCGCCGCGGTTATGCTGACGGCGACGCCGACGCCGCTCAAGCCAGAAAAGGGTGCCTAATGGCGCGTTCACACTGGAAGCGGATCCGCAAACGCGAGCGGATCCGCGCGTTCTCAACCGCAAAGGGGCTAGGATCGAGCGGTTGGAACGCGTTTTTGCCAACCGCTTCGGGACCGATTTCTCCCAACCGCTTTCACGAACCGCAAAGCGGCAACCAATCACAACGCGACGCTGACCTGACGTCAGTGACTTTCGAAACAAGATGGCACCTGTCGCTGGTGAGGCGTCCAAGGCGCTGTAGTCCTAGCGTAACAGCAGACAAATCAACGGAAAAACGCGATGTTCACGTCCGTCACTTGAATCCGCCTCGAAAAGAATTCACTCGTAATCTTAACGGGCTTCGTACCGGTGATTTGGTTCGGGTAAGTGTTGTTTATTATTCCGGGTGCCACAGCCCGAAGCTCGCTGCCTTGTTAGTCCCTGCCCGTAGAACGTCGGAACCCGCCCCTGATCGACCGAAATGTCAGCTTTTGTACCCACTAAGATAGTCGCGTGAACTATTGAAAGCTTTCGACACCGTGCATGACCACCACGAAGGCCGATAGAGACGTCGTGAGCCTGATTGCGTAGCCAACGCACTACCGTGGAGCGGGCAGAGTACCTGCGCTAGCTCGACCTGTAACGTTTACTACTAACAAAAGAAATAAAGGGAACCTACTCAAGGAATAAAGTGTACGTACCAGACAATGCAGAGGTAATCCATACAGCGTTTATTTGAGCTTAATGTCAAACAAATAGTAGACTAGATAGACGCGCGAGTGACGAGAGGAGAGTCCGCCACCAACGAAGCCACGACTGGCCCTCTATCCCGAAACAAGGTCAGCTATTCATGCGGGAAGGGTCCACTTCGAAGAAAAGGTCGGGGGCATCCTGTTCTGAGTCAGCAAGGCACGCCTAGCTGAGCTTTGCTTGTGGGAGAAGTCGAGGGAATCACAGGCGAGGTTCGCGGGTCCATGCTTCTTTTTTCGCTGCTTGAACTCGTGATTCGTGCGAACGTCCCGGAGAAAAATCTTCAGAGTGCCAAAATAGCCAAATTTTGGCTTTGGATCGTCAATTAAAGTGGATTGTGGATTGTTAAACAGGGTTGCCAAACGCAAGTCTCAAAAGATCACGCGTGATCGCCGAGAAACCGCCAACCGCCTCTCGGTGTGTCTGAACGGGGTCTCTCGCGAACCGCATCCGCAACCGTTTTGCGAACGCGGATCCGCTTCCAGTGTGAATGCGCCATAAGAGCTGCGCTCTAAAACGTACTTGAGGCGGTTGTTTGGAGTTTTATACCATATTTGTTGTAAAGTCAGTCGACGTTTCGGCGTGTGACAGACCTTTTTAAAGACTGGTTATATGAGACGAAATATTGACACACCTTGGCTAGATCACGGAGCCCATGGCGTCAAGAGATTATGCTACTTCAAAACACCTTGCTCCTTCAAGAGCCCCACGATAGACTCGACACAGTTTTCGCCACAAAAGCCGATCATTTGGGGCCTAGCCCGAAGGATAAGCCCCCAGCGTAAACCTGGCCGGGGAGAAGAAGACACGTACAACGCTGGAAAATCTGACTGAACGAAAACGGAGAGGCAGCCACAAAACAGCAGGCACCTAATGGTCGGCGAAGGTCAAAATCAGTAAACGCAAAGCCACTCACACACACACAAAAAAAAATAAAAAAGAACAGTCTTGAAAAAGGTCTGTCTCAGGCCGAAACGTCGACTGACTTTACGAATATGTTATAAAACTCCAAACAACCGTTTCAACTTTCAAGTACGTTCGTCTGCCGTTTATACTTCTCGGCATCCTGCGCTACGTTCTTTCTCTCTCTCTCTCTCTCTCTCTCTCCCTATATATATATATATATATATATATATATATATATATACAGACAGGGTGTTTCACGAAAAGTGAACAAATTCGATATTGCGAAAACTACGCGTCGCAACAAAAAATAGCTTGTGTCGTTTTTGTCCTGAGCCAGGGGCCTATTTAGGAAAATTATTGCAGTCCGGGATAATTAGATTGTTAATTATTTTTGCGTAATTAACTTTTTTTAATATTGTGTTGACGGGCATGGTTTCAATTAGGCAATTGCTCGACATCATCCAAAAACACTAAATCAATAAATTGCAGAACCATAGAAGGCACGCGCAGCATTTTACGGCTTTCTGAAAAACCGCTCTAATTCGACGGGTTTTTAAGTTTCGCTTTGCAATCGGAGCGTATCTCGGCCCCGACGGCACCGCGCCCCGTGGAGAAATAGTGCAACCAACCTCTGCTGCGCTGTCTTCGCGCAACGCAGCAGAGGCTGATTGCACTATTTCTCCACAGGGCGCGGTGTGCAACCAACCTCTGCTGCGCTGTCCTCGCGCAACACAGCAGAGGCTGGTTGCACTATTTCTTCCCGGGGCGCGGTGCCGTCGGGGCCAAGATGCGCTCCGATTGCAAACTGAAACTTATAAACCCGTCGAATTTGTGAGGTTCTTCAGAAAGCCGTAAAATGCTGCGCGTGCCCTCTATCGTTCTGCAATTTGTTGATTTAGTGTTTTGGAATGATTTCGAGCAATTTTCTAATTGAAACCATGCCCTTAAACACAATATTAAAAAAGTTAATTACGCAAACTAATTAACAATATAATTATCCCGGTCTGTAATAATTTTCCGAAATAGGCCCCTGGCCCAGGACCAAAACGACACAAACCTTTTTTTGTTGCGACACGTAGTTTTCGCAATATCGAATTTGTTCACCTTTCGTGAAACACCTGGTATATATGTATATGTATGTGTGTGTGTGTCTCGGGTAAAGTTGCCATTGATAATAAAAGTTTAAAATGTAAACGAAACCGGAAAATTATAAAGCGGGAGGAACACGTTGAAGTGTTTGATGGTTAGATAATAATGCATTTTGTGATATCAATTTACTCTGTGTGATGAATGAAAATTTATATTTCTTATGGCAGAACGGCAAAACATAAACCGATAATTTTCTGAAGAACTACTGCTATCTTTAGTCATATCGGAAAATGGGCTATTTTCCATCTGCCCTGATCAGCTGCTGTCCTGTGTAGTAAATTTCCCTCTCTAATACCCTTAAGAAAAGTTTAAATGGCAGGGCACCATCTTTATTGTTTTTTATTGTTTACTGAGTAAGTTGGTGCCTGTTTTTTTTAATACGCCAACTGGACCAGTAAAACACCTCCGAAGAAAAGTTCAAGATGCTAGGTTCAAGCGCCGATATTTGCAGTCGGTTTTATGCTGAAAACTTCCTTTTCATATATGATAGTGACTGTCCAACAGTGAACCTCCAAAGGTTTTGAACACCATGCCGTGGCATCGTTTTTTTTTTATTATGATCATTTACATTAAACGACTCCTGTCGTTTTACTTGTAGACAGGAATTAAAACCGTGAATGGATGCTTAGATGTTATTTTAGGAGCCCGTAGTTTTTCTTTTTCTTTAGTACTTTATCTTTCTTAAAAGATAAATCCGACAATATTGCGACATTCATATGCTGGAACTGCATCACCTGGACTAGCTGGAGCGTTGCGATTTGTGATGCCCTCTTCATATGAAATTGAAAACTTCCGAACTACTCGTTTTTAAAATTTGAATGTGGCTAGAGAATGTTCAAGATCCTCACCACTTGATACTTGTGGGCTTGCTTCCAGGAGCGAGCTTTGCTTCGAGTCTCGCTGGTTTGCCTTCGGCCAAGGTCATCGGTTCGAGCTCCTTCTCAAATGCAGGCTTCTTCAGTTTACCCTCTCCACCGGCAACCGCTTTATGTATATAAGTAGAAGAAAGTAAGACCAGGTTAAAAACAATATTTCGAAAAATATTTCAAACTTTTTTGCACGGGTAGTTTAGGAGCTTTCTCATGCATAAACTCCAGGGGCCATTTTTTAATGGATTTGCAAACTGAAAGGAGCCTTCCGCGATGGCAAATAAAGGAAAAACATTAAAAACGAGCGTGTGGGTAAATATACTTAAACAACCGGAAAGAACAAACGCGAAAACGTCAGTTCTCGTCCCGTTTTCGTGTTTATTCACTCCGGTTGTTTAAATAAAGGAAGTTTGCCGATAAGGTACTATCGCGTTTAATATGAGCTGAAACAGTACTTCAAGTTCCTTCGGCGTACCTACCTACCAGTTTTGGAGGGGGTTTTGGTCCAAACTAGGAATGCAATGCCAAGTTAAGCTCCCTTACGTCGGATGTTTTTTTTTTTTTTTTTTTTTTTTTTGCATAAAATGAGAGTTAGTAGAGCTTGTGGGGACGTGATACTCATAAAAAAGATTGATCGGGTGTTGCAGGTAATATTGATGGGATAGTACGTTTCTTAAAGAATATGACCAGCATTAGAAATTCGTACTTTTAACAGGAGCCTCAGACTCAGCCTCTCCAGCGTCATTCGAAGCCACCACAGAGTAGCGACCAGCGTCTTCGGGCTTTACATCGTCGATGCACAACGCCAATGTCCCATCGGGCTTCTCTTCTTGCCTCACCCGATCACTGGGCCTGATGGGCCGCCCATCCTTAAACCTGAAACGAAATCAAATGAAATGTAATAAATTCAACAGAGAAGACTATATGCGTGTCTTCTGGTCTTGCAACATTTCAATCAGAAAATCTGGAGACATGTTACTTCTCATGATTTAAGAACACTAATCGCTTTCATAATGAAGCCGAAGACATCTAGGCTACAAGCATATAACTAAAGCGTATTCTAGAATTCGGTACTTCAGCATTGCAACAAAATAATCATAGCTACACTGCAATAAGGAAAAATGAAAGCGACTACAGCTCAGTGCATCACGTATTGAGCAGCCACCATAGCTCAGTGGCTAGAGCACTGGTCTCGTAAACCAGGGGTCGTGAGTTCGATTCTCACTGGTGGCATTTTGGTCTTTTTGTTTTAAGTCGTACAATCAAATTCTGAACTCTCCACTTTGACTTGAACAACGCGTTGGCCCCGAATGTAATATAAATTGCAGATAAATCAAGCTCGTAAATTGATCTTTTTTTGCCCTCCAGACTGAAGTATGCAAGGCGATGCGATTGCATGTTTCCTGGCGTTGCCGTTGTAGTTTTTACAACGGCAACGCCAGGAAACATGCTGAAATTATTTTATGAGTGTCAAATCGGTGACTTTTTGCCTATATACAAAGTTGTTCTTTTCCTTAAGTGTTCAATTATTTTTTCGTTTGTTTTGTTTTACGTTATACGGAAGGCGCATGAGTTCTTCCTTGACTGCTCTTTTCCCCTGTAAGTTGGTTGCACCCTCTTGTAGCATGCCCTTCCGTGGCGCCTTGAGGTGTATTAAATAAATTTTAAAAATATTTCCCTTTACGTTGACGTATAAACTTTTAGGCTCTAGTGAACCACAACTTTATAAGCACTAAGGGTATTTATAAAAAAATAATATTTGTATGGAACCGTATGAAAGTATTGACAACGGGAAGTTAGTGTGACCCAAGCGGCGTTTGCTCTTCCCGCTGTAGGTGAGAAGTTTAGCCAGTGCAGTGCAGCCGCTAGTCGGGGGTCATTTACGTGCCTCACGCAGTAGTGAGAGACGAACGGACACAATTGGAAATGTAGTCTAGACATAGCTACGGAAATCAGTAGCTGAAGCGGGGTTAAAAAAAAAAAAAGAGGATTTCTTTTTTTAAATAATATTAGTAACGCTAATGTCGCCATCTTCCTGCGGTTAAGGCTTCGTTTAAATCGTTTTCTGATAACTCTATTAGTACGAATTGTTTCGTCTGTTTAGTTAATTTTATGGAATGCGATGAATACTTACCACTTGACACTTGTGGGTTTGCTTCCTGGAGCGAGCTTTGCCTCGAGCTTAGCTGGTTTGCCTTCGGTCAGGGTCATCGGTTCCAGCTCCTTGTCAAATGCAGGCTTCTTCAATTTGCGTGCTTCATCAGGAGTAGCTTTATTTATGCAAGAAAGAGAGAAGTCAAGTGAGGTACTATAACACGAAAAGCCAACAACTTGAGTTCCGCAACCCAAGTATCCTTTTTCTTTTTTGTGGGTCGTAACAAATGCTGTATTTATAAACGTGAACGAATTAACAATATAAATGTTTTGGGTGGGACCAGCTGAACACAAAAAGGAAGGACATATGAGATAGAGGAAAGGACAAACTGCCGCTGGACCACCGACAATTTAATGATTGCAAGTTAAGTGGCACAGGGGCAACTGATGTCATAGTGTAACTATTTTGATGAAAAAGCGCATCTTCATCTTTCACTAGATTTTTTTCCTCTTTTTTTTTTCTGCTTGATCAATCGATGGCATTTACCATATTTATTACTTCCTCCTCGTTGTATTTCTAATTAACAAGAGGATTCAACTTATTCCCGTCGTAAGTTAACACTATAAAAACAACTATATCCAACGCCGAACAAGCGACTTGCCGATAAACTATGTATCTTTAAGAATATATTCATAATGTTTTTTTTTTTTTACTACATACTTTTAACAGGCGCCTCAGACTCAGCCTCTCCAGCGTCATTCGAAGCCACCACAGAGTATTGACCAGCATCTTCGGGCTTGACTTCGTCGATGCACAGCGCCAATGACCCATCGGGCTTCTCTTCTTGCCTCACCCGATCACTGGGCCTGATGGGCCGCCCATCTTTGAGCCTGAAATAAACATTAAACGAAACTAATGCAAACAATGAGCATCTGAAAGAAACAAGTACTCCAGCAGCTAACCTTATAATATAAAAAAAAAAAAAAAATCAACTCCAGCGAACATTAAAAGAAAATCTGCAAATATAAAGCTCAATTTAATTTTATCTTAAAGAAAATAGGGCGTGGCTTGATACGTGCACACCTCCGGCTTTGTGATAGGTTCTTCGACGCACTCGTCGGTGAATGCCGCAACCTCATTGGCTGAGGACGATAATGAGATGCTCGGGACTCGCCACGCCCCAAGTGTCTTAAGCTCTCGGTGGCTATATATGTAATCTAAAGTTTGGAGGATTAAAAAGAACCGCAGTTTATTTAATTTCACCTTCGTTCTAAAATCCCCGGAGCGACTACTTTCACGCAAAGCGCTTGGGAGAGCCAATTGCTGCAATCTACGGAGGGAGTTTGGCCAATGACGAGACTGGATCGTTTCTTCCTAGTGCTTTGCGGGAAAGTAGACGCTCAAAATTTGTAACAGCTTTGAATCAAAACTCGGAAGGTGATGATGATGATCATAACGATGGGGCATAGAAGACAGGAAAAACGGACCCCTTTTTGGGGATAATATTTGTCGAGGGAAAAGACATAACGTTATTCTTTTCGTCCTCGTGTGAATATTAAAGAACCTCAGAAAAGGGAAAGAAATGTTGTTTTTAAACAGTCTGGTTGGGACACGCGTGTCGAGAAATGAATTTTACGCGAAAAAAAATAAAATTTTAGAGCAATAATGACGGCGGGAGATTTATCTCAAATTCTGCGCGAAGTCCATGACGTCACGGAATGGTCATACGCTCTCTCCACCTCAACGTGACGGCCAAGCCGATCCACCTCTCCTCCATGCGCCCGAAATGCCAAGACAGAAAGCAAGTGGAAAGGAGGTGGCTGCCGACTAAATCGCGTCTCGCGCCGTCAATATTGCTGTAATATATATATATATTTTTTTTTTGCGCGTAATTTTTTTTTTGGCACGCGTGTCTCAACCAGACTGTATAACAAAAACTTTTTTTTTTTCCTTTTCAGTGGCACTTTTAAGGCTTTAGTTTGAATCAAACAATAATGCTTGGTTTTCTCACAAATGGACACGGTACGAATTGTTTCGTCTGCTTAGTTCGTTCTGTGGCAACGTTGTCAGATCTTACCACTCGACACTTGTGGGTTTGCTTCCTGGAGCGAGCTTCGCCTCGAGCTTAGCTGGTTTGCCTTCTGTCAAAGTCATCGGTTCGAGCTCCTTCTCAAATGCAGGCTTCTTTAATTTACCTGCTTCATCCGGCGTAGCTTTGTGTATGCAAAGAAAAGAAATAAATGTGAAGTAAAGTACTACGACAAGATAAAACACATTTGTCAAGTTTTGTACCTCAGTTTTACGTTTCTTGAGGTCATAAGAAAAGCTATGTCAAACACTTAACGAATTAACAACAGAAACACAACAATCAGCAATGCTGGAAAAACAACCTGCCGATAATGTATCGGATAGTACGTTTCTTCAAGAATATGACCGGCATTAGAAATTCGTACTTTTAACAGGCGCCTCAGACTCAGCCTCTCCAGCGTCATTCGAAGCCACCACAGAGTAGCGACCAGCATCTTCGGGCTTGACGTTGTCGATGCACAGCGCCAATGTCCCATCGGGCTTCTCTTCTTGCCTCACCCGATCACTGGGCCTGATGGGCCGCCCATCTTTGAGCCTGAAATAAAAACAAAGCAGAAGTAATATAAACATCAATGAACTAAGAAAGACTATGATAGCTATAACTTATCTCTCTCTCTCTCTCTCTCTCTATATATATATATATATATATAAACAGCTTATGTAAAAAACAAACAAAAAAAAAAGTCTCGAAAGTTTTTTTGAGTTTGTATTTAAATAAGTACTCTCTTTGGGATAGCTAAGATATGAAGTTTTAGGCATTATGTAGACCGTTGTACAAACAATTATAATAATAATTACATTGGCACTTTTAGGCCTGAATGCAAACGTTACGTTACGAGTAACCAACCCAGAACCCCCACCCACATGCACAAAACAAAAACACGCGCAGTGCTTCCGGCCCTACACAAGGGAAAAGGTGTATAGTATTCCTCTTGTGTGCGGAGCCGAGTACATCGGTCAGACGGGGCGCTGCGTGAATGACCGTCTCCGGGAGCACGCTAAGGAGATCTCGTCTCCCTCTCCGGACTCCTTCCATCCAGTCGTGGCTCACGCCAGAAACTGCCCCTCGTGCACCCCCGAGTTCTCGAAAACCAAGATTCTCGGCGGGCACAAATCTCGATTCGGCAGGGAAAGCCTCGAGTATCTACATATCAAATCTTCAGTCTCAAACCTGTCCAGCCCATCCCTTTCTCTTTCCGATCGAGAGATTCGCTTCCTGCGGGGCGAGAGGATTCCTCCAAAGACATAAAAGTCTAAATTCCCGTATCTTCTTCTCCTCTCTTCTCAGCGCCTTTCCCCCCCTCTTCCCTTCCTTCCCCAAGAGAGCATCACCGGCACATCGCCTCCTCCTCCTCTTCTCCGCGCCCTTCCCCCCTCCTCCCTTCTTTCCCCAAGAGGGCACCGCCCGCACTCGGGGCTGCGTGTAACGGCGACGTGTCGATTGACACACAACAGACCCCCCCCCCCCCCCCCCCCCTTTTCCGCTATGCACGCTTAGCTGCGAGCAGGGCCACATGGCTCGCGCTTCTCTCACCCACCATCCTCCCTCTCTACCCCCCGACGCCGCCGCCCCCCCCCCCCCCCCCTTCCTTCCCTTTGTCGAGCTTCAGGAGGCGAAGTGGAGCCAGTAAACGTTCTGTTGAAACTCGAAAGCCTGTCTTGTCTGTTTGTCTTCAATGTCCCTCTTTCCTTATCGTAAATTAATAACCAACACGCTCAACCATCTACAAGAACATCCCTTACGAAGCTTTTTTTTTTTTTCATTCGATACTTTATTTAAATTAAAATAATACGATCACCAAGCATCTTTCTAAAAAATAAAATAAAATAGCTTGGCATTATCGGAAACTAGGAGGTTAAGCCAGTCAGAGTAGAACTAGGCACGCAATCACACACAAAAAGAAAGAGCTCGGAAAACCCTCTTCGGAGACTTTAATCAAAAGTAACTAGGATGTTCACTGCTTATTTGCATTATTAAGAAAATCTGAATATCATGGCATTAATAAACAACTGCAAAATAATAATAATATTAAAGAAACAGGTCACATTATTAAAGAGGACTATCACACACTCCCGAAACAAAGCAAACGCCGTTTCAGAACGTTGGCGTTAGACGACTAAATGATATGCTAGGATGAAAGTATGCTTCAACATTGCCTGTGAGGCAGGCACGTAGCCAGAAAGGGAAGGGAAGGGGGTTGCCCCCCCCCCCCCCCCCGCATTCTGAAATCTTCCATTTTGATGGTGCCTCTTCTCCCCCCTCCCCATCATACAGCATTTTGTCATGGGCGCCCCCCCCCCTCCCCCCCTCCCCGAATCAAAATCCTGGCTACGTGCCTGCTGTGAGGTTAACATATACAATTTTTGGCTCTATTGAATCAAAACTTTATAAGCCCGAAGAATCTTTGTGGAAACCGAAAGATAGTTTTAGACATTATCTGAATTTCCCTGCGTTAAATTAGGCTCGAACAGTATTAAATAAAACTCGGAGATTTGTTTTAATAAACTTTTAGCTCAGGCTATTAAACATATCTGGCTTGATGATACGACTCTATTGAATATTAATAAAATAAACGATGAGAATCATAATAAAACAGTAACATGCAATAAATTACTTATAAAAAAAAAATAAAGAGGATGCAATATACACTCTAAGAAATGCCTGCGCGTCTACTTGCCAGCAAAATACTCAAAGAGCCAATCTCTGTGATCTCCGAAATCAGCCCGACGAATGATGAGGCGGAACATCTATTTAGACCTTAAAATTAAGTCTGTGCTGTGGCATTACGCAATTCAAGCATGACGCTTTGCATTGCGTAATGCAACAGTGCCGACAAAATTTTGAGGTCTAAATAGATGTTCCGCCTCATCATTCGTTGGGCTGATTTCGTAGATCACAGAGATTTGCTCTTTGAGTGTTTTGCGGGCAAGTAGACGCGCAGGCATTTCTTAAAATGTGACATAAAATTGAAGGGCTCTACTTAACTATACTGGAACTTCATAAAAAAAGGGAAATAATAGTGTCTTGTTGATAGTTTCAAGTAAATAATCTCAGACCGGAGCTAAATGTACTGTCACTTTTCGAGGAATTTCTGTCTCGATTTTAACTCAGATATTGCAAAAAAAAAAAAAAAAAAAATCTCTCAAGCATTTCTAGGAATGGGCTACTGCATGCCATATACATAGATTATGTTTGACTTAAACAAAATACTGATACATTATATAAGATAAACAAAGGACAGAATGGAAAGAGTAGACATCACAAGCATACTTTCACACTGGTTTCGTTCCCAACTCAACTACAGAAACTCATTTTTGAGAGGTAAAGAAGCACCACGTTTTTATTTTTTAAGGCCCGTTCACAGGATGCATTTTTCTCGTGCATCTAGTGTCGCAAAATGTAGTTTCGCGAAATGGTTGCGCCGTCTGAACGAGTCCGAAAAGGACGCGCGCATCTAAAAAACGTTGCGCACACACCTCGCTTCTGGAGCGAGCTTTTGCTGAAACTTTGCCGAGTCCTGTCGATCACTCTGAGGGCGCCGCCAATGGCCGCTCAGAAACACTCTCACGTGGCCTTTGAGGGGGGAGCGAGCTGTTTGAGAAGACCACTTCATTGCTCGTGTTGTAGCCGAGCCAAATCCGAAAAAACCGAAACCACGGACGATGGATACTGCCGGCGCTTCCGCAAGCACGTCAAGCACCACTGAAGGAAAAGTGAGTAGCATAACGAAAAAAAATCCAGCGATGGACGAAGACAATTAGCGGGAGTTGGCGAGATTAGAATAATGCTCATTGCGTTGTTGTCGCGACGATACCGCTGGATAAGAGACCATTGAGTAAACTGAAACCAAGTTTGCTTTGTTTACAAGCGATCGTGAAACCATGTGCGCTCTCTGAAACAGTTGGCACAGTAAAATCGGGGCAGACATGGGCGCCGAGAAGTAACCAGATTGGGCACGTAGCGTTTCTATGAATACCATGTGCATTGATAGGAGCTTTGGCAATGAATTGGCTGCGTACGGGCTCGGCGCCGGCACATGTCCTGCACGTACAGGTTGCCGCCTCAATCGGGTTTGCGCACATGCGAGATCGCTCCAAGTAGTGCAGTATGTGATAAAAAAAAATTAAAGTGAATTGACTGCATAAAATGCGCAAAGCAGGTCCCCAGATAAATAGCGATCTGATTCGGAGCGCCACATTATGGTCAACACCGAAACTATTTTCGCGAGTCTAAACGTCATCGTTGTTGAACGTGAAGCGGTACGTGTGAACAAGCACATTTCGCGAAACTTGAGTGTCGCGAAACTGTTGCGCGCCTAAAAGATGCATCGTGTGAACAGACCTTTAGATTTGACCTTGAATCAATACGCGATAGTTAGTAGCTGATGCTAATGAAGATACTACTTGTCCAGAGAAAATAGGTGAATAGTGCCAATATTGTCCTCCTCATCTGGTTAATGTTTGATTTAAACAAAAAAATAACGCCTTTAATGCTTCGTTTTTTCACATTTTTATACACTCTAAAAGCAGCCCGTGCGTCTGCTTTCCCACACAACACTTGGAGAGCCAATCACTGAAACTTACGGAGGCAGCTCAGTGAATGACGATGCCGAAACATATGTTTAGACCAAAAAAACGCAGTCTGAGTTGTGACATTAAGCAATGCAAAACGTCACGCTTACATTGCTTAATGTCACAACTCAGACTGAGTTTTTTGGTCTAAACATATGTTTCGGCATCGTCATTCGCTGAGCTGAGTCCGTAAGTCGCGGTGATTGACTCTCGGAGTGTTGTGAGGGAAAGTAAACGCACGGGATTTTTAGAGCGCAGCTCTTAGGCGCCCGTTTCCGGCTTGAGCGGCGTCGCCGTCGGCGTCGACGTGACCTGGGGGGCCCTCCTGCCCCCCAGGTCACGTGACCCCCCCCCCCCCCCCCCCGGAGGAGATGGAAGAATGAGGGGAGCAGGAGGAGGAGGAGGAGGAGGAGGAGGAGGGGTATAACCTCCCCTGAGTACCCTTCCCTCCTCCTCCTCAAGAGCTGCGCTCCAATTCGGCATTACAGGGAGTTGTAAACGGCTTTCACTTTTTTTAGAGTGTATGGTACGAACTGTTTGATATCTTTAGTTCATTATTTGACCACGTGGTCAGTTCTTACCATTTGACACTTGTGGGGTTGCTTCCTGGAACGAGCTTCGCCTCGAGCTTAGCTGGTTTGCCTTCTGTCAATGTCATCGGTTCGAGCTCCTTCTCAAATGCAGGTTTCTTTAATTTACCTGCTTCGTCCGGCGTAGCTTTGTGTATGCAAAGAAAAGAAATAAATGTGAAGTAAAGTACTACGACAAGATAAAGCACATTTGTCGAGTTTTGGAACTAAGATTTACTTTGCACTTTTAGGGGATAAAAATGGTGTATCAAGCAATTTAACGAATAAGCAAGAAAAACAATAGTATAAACTCATAAGACATCTTTCATTAGGAATACGACCAGAATTGATTAAAAAAAATACATACTTTTAACAGGCGCCTCAGACTCAGCTTCTCCAGCGTCATTCGAAGCCACCACAGAGTATTGACCAGCATCTTCGGGCTTGACTTCGTCGATGCACAGCGCCAATGACCCATCGGGCTTCTCTTCTTGCCTCACCCGATCACTGGGCCTGATGGGCCGCCCATCTTTGAGCCTGAAATAAAAACAAAGCAATATTAATATAAAGATAGACGAACTAAAAAATAATAGTTATGTTGCAGTAAACTTTGGAATACTTAGAAGAAAAAAAGTCAGCTCTGTCGTGAAAATTAAAAATAAAACAAATTGTCTCAAAGTTCGAGGTATTTTGTTTTCTCTTTTAATTTTTTTTTATTCTGGTGGTAGTTGAGATAGGAAGGTTATAAGAAGCGTACGACATGCCGATACACGCCTGTATCGGCATGTCGTACGCAATGCAAGCATGACGCTTTGCATTGCCTAATGCCACAGCGCAGACTTAATTTTGAGGTCCAAACAGATTTTCCGCCTCATCATTCACTGAGCTGATTTCGTAGATCGCAGAAATCGGCTCTCTGAGTGTTTTGCGGTTAAGTAGATGCGCAGACATTTTTTACAGTGTACCGATGAGCCGTGAAGGCTGACGAATAGAATAATGAAGCACTGTGAAGTTAAAACGGGACTCCTTTAAGCGATAGGACGTGACCTTAAGGAATTTAATATTGTTCTGTTCTTTCTTGCGCGGTTATTATTTAGTCTAAGCCAAACCAAACCACAATGCATCCTTTTTGAACTTCCAAAACGTTTATATCCTTCCCGCCAGTTTGGTTCATACTTTGGCAACTTGATCACTTCTTACCACTTGACACTCGTCGGTTTGCCTGGGGCGAGCTTCGCTTCGAGCTTAGCCGGTTTGCCCTCCAACAAGGTTGCTGGTTCTAGTCCTTTCTCAAAAGCAGGCTTCTTCCGTTTGGTGTCTTCGTCAGGTTGCGCTGTATTTTTGAAACAAACAAAAACACAAATGTCATACTTGAATGCGCGATGCACACTACGGGACAGTCAGCATAACTTGATTATACAGTTTGGACTGTTACTTGGCACGTCGCAAAAGAAAGTACGATGTAAAGGAGTTTATTAAATGTTGGGTATTCGACATGGTTGAAGCAGTCAGAGTTATACCCCTGTCAGACGGGCACGTTAAATGACATTTAAGCAAAATGACATTACAACTCGGCCAATGAGCGTGAGCGATGAAGAACCAGGATCACGTGAAGAACCAGGATCACGAGCTGATTCGCCGAGCGGTGAATGACATTCGATCAAAATGACATTTACTTTCCCGTCTGACAGGGGTATTAAATCATCTGCAAATGGCTCACACCTCACCATGAACTAGGTTTAGGGACATCTTATGAAAGGCTTCTTTCTTCGTGAATGGTTCTTGGGCGGTCTTATGGATAATGGCGCAATCTGATTGGCTGCGGAGCAATAATGAGATGCTCTCTCCGCCCTGCGTTGATGAGAGGTGTGAAGGATGCGTACTTTTAACGGGCGCCTCGGAATCCACCTCTCCAGCGTCGTTCGAAGCAACCACCGAATAGCGTCCTGCATCTTCGGGCTTCACATCATCGATTAAGAGAGCCAGCGTCCCGTCTGGTTTTTCTTCTTGCCTGACTCGGTCGCTCGGCCTAATGGGTCGCCCGTCCTTGAGCCTAAAAAGAGTAAGATGTGAAACGCATAAGTAGGCCTGTCAATGAATTCAGAGAAGAGTGACATGATTATACAGGGCTATTTAAACTCAAGAGATTTATTAAAAAAAAAAGCCGCGAAAGATACACAACGCGGTTTGTGTAGGTGAGTTATACGGTCAGAGGGACATGAGACGGAAAAACTGCGCGGGCTCGCTATCGCACCGGTAGCCTTGCTCCTGCTTCGAGAGGGGTAACTTTAGCACTACACCGTGGTTCCCACGTGTTCCAAGTCTTTCTAATATGGTTTTCGATGACGCTGAGCAATTTTTTTAATTAGAATCTTGTGTCTATTTTCAATAATTAAAACATTAATTAACATATTTTAGCTAATCAGCCGACTGATCGTTACGATTTGCCCCTATACTATGTCCCACTGGCCGTATTTTTTACACAAACCGAATTAGTGTAGCTTTCGTGGCTTTTTTATACAGTTGTGTTAAGCTTAAACAGAAATGCCCTCTATAATACTGTGAACGCTGAAGATGAATAGACACAAATTATTTTTTACTCGCTTAATGTCACGATTAGTTTCAAAATTCTCGCCACCCAAAGATATTTAGAATAACGAACGTTATGTGCGATAGACGGCGCATAGGCCTATTGCGGTGAAGACGCCAACTAACTGAGCTTTCGGTTGCACACCACAAGATCTATAGGTGACTTTCTATTTTTCGCCGCGATTGACTGTCCGCGAGTTCTACGAGAAAGTGAGCTCACAGACCTTTTTGCAGAGTGAATGTACACTGTACCTGAAGCCCTCTTTTAGTGAGTTTATGAAATTAAGATACCGTGAATGTGAAGTTGCTTTAGTTCGGTATTGAATGCGCTGCTGCTCAGAAAGTTTCACATATTTTAATAAAAATAAAGAGTTGTTTTTTTTTGGTCATAATTGCCTCCCGCATTTTATTTGGCATATAAAACAACAAATCCCAATCGAGAACGCCCTCGGGGAACCCTTCGCTCAACAGTATTGCCACAGTTAAACTATAAGGGCACTTCTATTGGGATCCGATGCCTTCGTAGCGAAAATATGGCTTACCACTTAACACCCGTAGGTTTACTCCCTGGAGCAAGCTTCGCCTCAAGTTTAGCAGGCTTGCCTTCTACCAGGGTAGTTGGTTCCAGTCCTTTCTCGAAAGCAGGCTTTTTTGCCTTACGGTCCTCGTCAGGCTGGGCTTTAGGGCAGAGAAAGGAATAAGGATTCAAATAACAGCACGTAAAAAAACAAAAAAACAACAACAACAGATTGGCGTAGATTTCTTTTACTTTTCTAATTGTGTGGAATTATATTAAAAATGTGTTGGTAGCTGCTCAATATCTCACATGTTAAAAACGAAAGTAAGTTAAAACAAATGGAACTTGCAAACTAATCAAGACGTCCTGTGCATGCACAAGCAACATTGCTTCCTTGGGGGCGCACTCCGTACAACGTTTATATTTAACAACAAAACGCTGAGCTCGCTGAAGCTGCTCCTTGCACAGTTTTATTACGCTTGTTGCGACTTAATTTGTCTCATTTGCTTTGCACGCGTGCAGCTGAGTGTACACTCTAATACACCTTTGAATGTTTACGAGTTACAAAAAATAAATTAAGTTGATTGGAGTAGCCATCCAGTTTCACACAGCGATGTGCTAGCCCTGAGAGAGGTAATTAGACTTCTTTTTCTAATTTAGACTCGTATGCTTTTGTTAACTTCGTATGCGTATCTTATCCATCTCATTAAATTTTCAAAAAATCGTCGCCGAGAGCTTGAAAAAAACACCCAAAAAAAACAGCACGCATGTTATGGTCTCCAACTTTGATTCCAGCGATTACGAAAACCACGGTATCACCAAACTTACAATGGCGACTCCGGATACGGATGGTGGTTCAGCTTTACAAAGATATCTAAGGCTGCGCGCCGGAGTAGCTCTATCAATATCGGCGATTGGCATATAAGTGTTGTGACTTCATGACAATCATCGTGCATGTTGATCGAGTTTTATTTTTTAGAGCCCAGCTCTTAGGCGCCCGTTTCCGGGTTGAGCGGCGTCGGCGTCGGCGTCGGCGTCGGCGTCGGCGTCGGCGTCGGCGTAACCGCGCGCTTTGCATTATGGGGAATTTCCCCTTAAATTTAGAGGAGAAATTTTCGCTAAATTTAACGGGAAATTTAGAGAAGGTTTCCCGCCAAATGGGAGGGCAGCAGGCGAGGAGGAGGGGAGGGGGTGGATGGAGAGGAGGGGCATACCCTCCCCTCCGTACTCTCCTCTCCTCCTCCTCAAGAGCTGCGCTCTACACTCGAAAAAATGCCCGTGCGTCTGTTTTCCCGCACAGCACTCGGAGAGCCAATCACCGCAAGTCACGGAGGCAGCTCAGCGAATGACGATGCCGAAACATATGTTAAGGCCAAAAAACGCAGTCTGGGTTGTGACATTAAGCAGTGCAAGCGTGACGTTTTGCATTGCTTGATGTCACAACTCAGATTGCGTCTTTTGGTCTAAAGATGTTTCGGCATCGTCATTTGCTGAGCTGCCTCCGTAAGTTGCGGTGATTGGCTCTCCGAGTGTGTTGCGGGAAAGAAGACGCACGGGCTTTTTTTAGAGTGTAAAGGAACTGTTTGCGCTATGGTACTGAACATGACGCTTCACCGTGCTCAGTACCACAGCGCAGACTGTCTTTTTTCTTTTCATAGGAAGGGAGGGTTTTTAAGCATATTATAAGCTCCGTCATTTGCCGATATCCCTCTGTAGATTACAGCAATGTTCTCTCCCAAGTACTTTGCGGGAGAGCAGATGCTCCAGATTTCTTATAGTGCATATCCTGCAACCTTATTGGCTCCCTCGGTTCAGAGGATTGCGTTCAAACGAAAGGTATGTCGAAATACAGTACTTATCAGATGCCGTTCCAGGGACCGCACTAACTATTGAGTCATGATGCTCAATTGGTTTCTAATATATTTTTAGAATCGTCACTTCGCTGAGAGGTAAAGGAAACAGACAACATATCCGTTCGTCCGCGTTTCGCCGAGCACATCGGGTGAAATCTAAAACATTTCAGCGAATTTTGTTAATTGGTCTTTTGTCTAGTGTGAGTACATATCAACTAGTGTAAGCATTATTACTTTTCACATCTCCTTCTGAAGCAGATTTTCCGTCATCATTTGAGGCAACCACAGCATAGTGACCAGCATCTTCGGGCGTAACATTGTCAATCTTGAGCGCCAGTGTGCCATCGGGCTTTTGCTGCATGGTGAGGTGATCACTTGGCTTGAGGGGTTTCCCATCCTTTAGCCTGTGGAAAATTGTAAATTTAAAACGATTAATCCATTATTATTCCAACATGCACAGTAAAAGCTGACAGTACAAATCGTGCACACCACCTCACTTTATAAGGAACAATATTATTGGTGATCTTAACCGCAAACGTTGTTTTTGGTATGGAGGTGGCATCAGTGTTGACGTCCAATGGGCGAACCTTTTGTTAAATTAGAAGTGCCACCGGAATCGACTTTGTTAAATCGATCAAATACACTGTGCTCTGTTCTCTATCTGTCTTCGGCGGGGACAACGCTGCCATGCGACCCCGCACATTCACCCTCTCTCTCTCTCTCTCTTCTTTTTATTCCGATAGAAAACGTTTGTGTTCATGTTTAACAGAATTCTACATGGGAAAAGGGGAGTCCGCCTAAGCTGCAGTCGTGGGTACATGATAAACATGTTTTTTGTGTCTGTGTTCTCCGGTTTAGGCTAATTTTCAAGACATGAGGCAAAAGCGGTATTGTAAAAACTTGAAAGATATTTGCTCTTCTGAATAATACTCTTCTAAACAATAATAAAAAGAAACACAGAAGACAGTACAGGCCCTTAAGCGCTGTTTAATTCCCATTATGTTCAACGTATACCAAGTAACCCAATCCTCAACTTCGTTGACGTAACAAAATTTCCGATTGGATGAAGGCTCCGATCCTTGCTTTTTAAATTATTTCTTTAAGCACTTGGTTAAAGATCGAAACCATAAATACCAACATTTCTGTAGCACATAGCGTGGCTTCATAACACAATAGTATTGCTGACTTGCCTGCCGATCGACAAGGCATGCATTTAATAGACACTAACCGTTCTACGGAGTCACTGTGTGCTTAATTAAAACGTTTAAACATTGTTAGTTATTTCCTCTGCCACTTCAGCTCGCCTTAATTCGGAATGTCTTAAGATATAGTTTATCAAACGGGATCTACGGTGCTCTCAATTCTGATTTAGTTTTGGCGTTGCGCTATGTTTATTTTTTCGATAATTTGTTTCATCTACGACTAAAGAAATATACTGTATGTAGACGGAGAAAGATTGGGTGATAGAATGAGATAAAATACACGAATAAATTAACGCTCAGCACCACTTTTAATAAAATGTTTTGATCATGTTATCTCAGCAACTTCGATTATTACATTCCTTTCTGGATGCATTAATTTAACAACGTACTCAGGATAGTCAGCTTAATTCGTATGTTTGTAGTATAATTCAGAAGATTTCGCGAGAGTTTGTAAACTGTACATTTTAAACCTTGTGTTGACAATTTGGAGAGTTCTAAGTTTTTTTCTGCTTAAAGATATAAAGGGAAGAAATACCCTTCTACTACATTTCACGGTAAATATTTAAAATAAAATATCAGTACCATTCGACCCTCGTTGGCGTTTCTCCGGGAGCTATTTTCGCCTCCAATTGCGCTGGTTTACCTTCAGTCAGAGTACATGGCTGGAGACTTTTTTCGAAGCATGGCTTCTTGTCAACAAGGGCTGACTTTGGTTGAGCTGAATAGGAAAAACGAAATTGTAACTGGTTAGTTCCACTGTCTGTTGTCTACACGGAACGAATATTTGTCAGACTGCTCGAAAAACTGTAGGCAAGTGCACCTGAAGCAGCCCTTACTTTTGATGTCAGCTTCCGACGATGTCTCTCCCTTGTCGTTGACAGCCTTCACGGCATAGTGCCCGGCATCGTCGGGGACAACTTTGTCCAACTCCAGGGCTACAGTTCCATCGGGTTCTTCGACCAACTTGACGTGATCCGTGGGACGCACCGGTGATCCATCTTTGGTCCTGTTTGTGGTGGACGGTACAGAAACGCACACAGTGAATTGGTATAACGCTATTTTGAATATGTTCGTCTTATGATTTGGTCTATCATGAAATACACGTAGGAAAATTTATATATATGACCGCTTTTCACCCGTAGTTTAAGCAATTAACATACGAAGCGTTTAAGGTGTATGAAAATATAAGGCAAATAAGAACGTTTATATTCTTTATCTAAATCCTAAAAAATATTCTGTTCGACATTTGTTTTATAAAGACATATTTAGGTTATTACATTTTAATACGGCGGAGAGGAAAAGGCACGAGGACATCTCGAGTCATATCGAGTCATCTACGCCTCGTCTTGAGCAATCCGTTAAAAGGCAACTGCCAGATTTTGTTTAGTTTCGTTAAGGGTCTGCGTAGTGGGTAACACTATCTTTCCACCCGGAGAGAAAGCTGTTCAAGTATTTCACTCGTACTAAAGAAATAACCATGTGGAATCACTATATTAATTTTATGTAGGTACACGCATTACAAAATAACTACAGCGTCTAAAGTGCGAGGATTATGAGGCTCTTCAGAACTACGCGATTCAAGCAGTAACGTTAAAGCGACGAGGAGGAAAACGACGGATAAATATTACCATTCCACAGGATAAGTAGCAGGCGGTGACACTTTTGCTTCTAAGCGTCCAGGAGCCCCCTCTGTTAGGGTTGTCGGCTTCAAACCCTGCTCAAACACCGGTTCGCCTTGGCCCGCCTTCTTTGGCTGAGCTGTAAGATGGAACATATAAATGCTTGAAACTATAAAAGACGTCCAGCAATACTCCATACAAGTTAAGCAGGGGCAAAGAAAGACATCTTCGCATTAAAGGAAGACGTCTTCGGATTAAAGCAAGTATCTACACTCCTAAAAATGCCTGCGCGTCTGCTTGCCCAAAAAACACTCAAAGAGCCAATCTCTGCGATCTACGAAATCAGCTCATGAGGCGGAAGGTCTGTTTAGACCTCAAAATTAAGTCTGCGCTGTGGCATTACGCAATTAAAAGCGTCATGCTTGTATTGCCTAACGCCAGACTTCATTTTTAGGTCCGAAACGCATGTTCCGTCTCATCATTCGCTGAGCTGATTTCGTAGATCGCAGAGATTGGCTCTTCAAGTGTCTTGCGGGTAAGTAGCCTCGCAGGTACTTCCTAAGAGTGGAGTCATGAACGTCAATAGATAAGATAACGCACTCGGACCCCTCGGAGTTTGTTCGGTATTTGGCGAGTGAGTAACTGATATCGTTCCCAATCCACACCTGGTTGTGGTAAGAGTTAAAAAAAAAAAAAAACAAAGAAAAGCTTCCAAAACCAGTTTTAAGAAACGCAGGGTGTGGCGTCTTATCTTCACGCTTGGCGCTTCGTGATGGTTCAAGGCCGTTCTTTTCGGTCAATGCCGCAATATCAATGACTGCTGAGTGATAATGAGATGCTCGACGCTCGCCACGCCCTGCATGTCTTAAGTTCTCGGTAACTCGGTAACTGCGTACCAAATGACGCTTCTCGTGGTTGCTTCGATCTCGTTATCCTTACTACTGGGGGATTTCAACGCAGAACAGGTTTACACAATCAAAGTGCACGTCGGCAATTGTAAAACGAAGATGCAACTCAGATTATATAGGTCTCTACAAAATAAAGTAAAAAAAAGAGTGTGTGACTTCACTCTCTGCAGAACAGAGAGACGGCCAATCACGGTGATCGACAGAAGAATCCCAACGAATGACGAAGCTCGGAATACGGGTAGATCCGAAAAATGCGTCGTGCGCGGGGACGATGCGCGAGTGAAACGTCATATGCTTTATGTTCCAGCACACATCGCTTTTTTTCTTTTGTCGAATCGCAGTTTTAGTTTTGTCGTTCAGTGGAATCCTTCTATTGATCCACGTGATCGGCTGTCCCTGTGTCCTACAGGAAAGTGAGCTCACAGGGACTGCTTTTAGAGTGTACTGTCGTAATGAATTTAGATTGGGTGTTATGCAGCATGGCGAGAAAGAAGAAAAACAAAATTTACGAAGTAGCAAAAAAACTTACTTTTGACGTCAGCATCGCTGATCGCTTTTTCCTCATCATTGCCAGCAACTATGCTATAATGACCAGCATCGTCGGGCGTAACTTTGTCGATCTTTAAAGCCACTGTACCGTCTGGTTCTTGTACAGGCTGCATGTGATCCGAAGGCAAAATAGGTTCACCATCCTTCTTCCTGCATAAGCAAAGGGAAGAACAAAACAAGGAATCGATTTTAGTGTTAAGGCGATTATTAAAGCGATTAGCTTTCTTAGGACCTTCTGGCCACTTTGAGGTATGTTACTGGCCGTTTGCTTCCTCGTTAAATTTAGCGGGGAAAAGCACGTCATATGACGATGTCACATGGCCTATGAGTTTGCCCGCTAGATTTAGCGGAAAAATTGACGTCACGACACCTCAAGACCAATTTAGTTTCTTCGCTAAATTTAACGGGGAAAATGACATCACATGGCTTGCTGTCACGTGACCTACACACAAATTCAGTTTACTCGCACTCTAAAAAACGCCCCTGCGTCTACTTTCCCGCACAACACTCGGAGGACCAATCACCGCGACTTACGGAGGCAGCTCAGCGAATGACGATGACGAACTATATGTTTAGACCAAAAAACGCAGTCTGAGTTGTGACATTAAGCAATGCAAAACGTTACGCTGGCATTGCTTAACGTCACAACTCAGTCTGCGTTTTTTGGTCTAAAGCTATGTTTCGACATCGTCATTCGCTGAGCTGCCTCCGTAAGTTGCGGTGATTGGCTCTCCGAGTGTTCTGCGGGAAAATAGACGCTCGGGCTTTTTTTAGAGTGCGCTAAATTTAGCTGGAAAATTGACACGTGACCGGCCGCAGCTCCTTCAATTATGTTTGCAGCTAATCGCTTTATCAGACAGCAGCATTGTTGGTGCTGCCCGAATTTGTATTCTATGGATTGTCATTCTATATAACTGTGAATGAACTGTCCTAAAGATGTCCCCATGACACCCAGGTGAGCGCGTTTCAACTGACATATGTTAGGTTTTTGAGGCATTTTTGTACTGACAGGTGGATTGAATTTGAAGGAGCCAGCTCTTTGAAATATTTGGACGCCGTGATCAATGACACTGTCTGTCCATACTTCATAGGCAGGCTTTTGAGGAATCGGTCCCTAGGATCGACCCAGCTTCTGTATGTGTGATATCAACACCTAATTGTGTGGCGTCTTCAAGAAAGTCCCTCTGCAATGCAGGGTAACGGTTTTCGCTCGGTGGTAGCCGAATCAATATCCTGCTAGCCAGTTATTAAAAAAAAAGTTCTATTAGAAAAAGTAATCCGGACCCCCACATAAAAAATATTTTAGTGCTTCTGCTACGATCGTAGTCTTTATCGCAACGACCTCATGGTGATCGCTTGGAAGAAACGTTAGGTAGTAGTATGTTCTCTCAGCAGATAATGATACGCGGTAAAAAGCACCCGAGGCTATAGGGTTACTCAGGGGAAATCGCAAACGCATACACGTCTAAGACGTCGGCGTGCTTCTGCTGTCTCTCAAGTAACCCAAATCTCGTGAGCCTTTTCGCCACATTTAAACTCCACCTGGTCACTTACACTCTTACATCTTGTTTTGTCAATAATACTACGTTTGTACTGGGCTATGCGTTTCCGATGAAGCGTCCGAGCACATATGAACTCCGGTGAAGAGTTGGGGCTCTATAATAGTTTATATACTACCTTACAATAATGCCAAGGGAGAAGAAATTCGCGACTGTGAATTTCTCCTTTCTGTGTATACGCTCTAAAAAAAGCATGTGCGTCTACTTTCCCTCACAACACTAGGAGAGCCAATCACTGCAACTTACGGAGGCAGCTCAGCGAATGACGATGCCGAAACATATGTTTAGACCAAAAAACGCAGTCTGAGTTGTGACATTAAGCCATGCAAAACGTCACGCTTAAACTCAGACTGCGTTTTTCTTTTTTTTTTTTGTCTAAGCATATGTTTCGGCATCGTCATTCGCTGATCTGCCTCCGTTAGTTGAGGTGATTGGCTATCCGAGTGTTGTGCGGGAAAATAGACGCACGGGCTTTCTTTCCCCTAGTTTCTTTATTAGTGAGATGCCGCTCCGAGGTTTTGGCGGGGACGATTGGCTGATGCTCCCGTGCTCATCCTCATATTGAAGGCGACTGTACTACGTGCCGGTGTATGTGTGTGTGTGTCTGCGTGTGTGCAATTCGTTTGTCACGTTAACCCATATGTAATCAACCACTTCCCAGCAACAACTCCGACTGAACTATGGAGGGCAACAGGACTCCATGAATGAATGAATAAATAAATTAATACAATAACAAATGAATAAATGCGACGGTCCAAATTAATCCATAACTTTGTTGCGTAACACACAGGAATATAAAATGCTACGCTGTAAGAAACCATGACACCTTGTTGCATTCGCCTTTAGCTCATCTTGATGCGTACCATTCGACATCCGGAGGAGGGCTACACCTCGAGAGTTTGGCTTCTAACTTTCCGGGGCATCCTTCGGTGAGTGTCGCGTCCTTCAAGCCTTCAGAGAAGGCTGGCGTTGAGGGAACGTCTGCACCCTTGGGAGTGGCTGTAAACAAAAGGGTTGCTAAAATGCAATGTCACATTAAGCGAGACCTGGTTGCGCTATAAAAAAAAAAAAAACGCGAAGGGAACGACGATTTGACATAGGACGTTCTGTACGGAAGCGAACACATCGTACTGGTGAAATTTCGCGCATAACAAAATATATTGAATTTTGAAACAAAGCATTCACTTTTAGCGCTGAGTAAAATTTCTTACGTGATTGCGAAAGAGATTTTTATATCTTGTAATACCGCCAGCCTTGGTACTGTAATACTTCATAATATAATAACATCATAAATCCTCCAAAAATGGAACACAAGACACAAACAACGAAAGTTGGATACCTCGAATGAAAACCGCACTCCCTGAGAACCAGCAATGTACCTGTCTCGGAATACTCTATCAAACCGCCTCCAATTTGACACGTACTAATGGCTATCTCTAACGTCCTTGTGCACCGCATCCAGCGAATTTTACCCCAAACATACGAGGCACCCTAAATGCTAATAGCGCCAAAACTCAAACGGCTTTTTAATGAAACTGTAGAGACAAAAGTACAAACGCGCAATACGAAGGTTCAAGCAACCCTCGCTAAAACAATGGACGAACATATGTAATAACCGAATATATTTTATTACAGCTTGAATGTGGCAAATTTTGTTTACATTTAGTTTTACAGGTATACATCTTGATCTTCCATGTACGCGGAGGGCGGCGCAGTTAGCGAGAACAAGCATTCGGCGGGTTTTCCTGTTTTCTTTTTAGAACTGTAGGGCTATGATCAAAGCTGGAGGCGAGCCGAAAGGGGGGGGGGGGGGGGAGGGGAGGTCACGAGTGTTTATTTTGTGCACCACCCTAAGCGGTAAGATAGAGCTCTCATAAACACCCTGTTTGTAAACTGCAAAAAAATGCACCGATGCCGTATACGTATGGGAACTTACTTTCCACGTCGGTTTCACTTGTGGCCTTTCCTTGGTCGTTCCTAGCGACAACAGTATAATGGCCAGCGTCCCCAGGCTTAGCGGAATCCACTTCTAAAACGACTGTGCCATCAGGTGCCTGTGACAGCTTGACGCGGTTTGATGGAACAACTGGCTCACCATCTTTCAACCTGTAGGTGAGATAGTGAATTTTGTTTTATATAAGACACCATAAATGAAGTAAATGAAAGCAGTGTATAGAAGAACAAATTTATGTAAGTTATTTGTTCACCATGCAGTTCAAAGGATGAAATAAGTTCGGGTTTATTTTATATTTTTTTGACGAACTTTTATGTTACGACAGATATCTGCAAACACACTTGTAGAAAATGACGCCATTCATATGATAGAAGCCAGGTAAGGTAAAAACAATGGCATTTAGAAGAAAGAAACATACGTTTCTCTCTTAGAAACTGAGAGAGAGAGAGAGAGAGAGAGAGAGAGAGAGAGTGCGGTGACGTCAGAGTGCCGAGCTCTAATTTGGAAGGATGGTGGGCAGAGAGCTCTAAAGGCTCGTCATACAGTTGCGTTTGACTTGGTTAAGACTGCTTGCGTGGAGCTGTAGCTATGGCGACCCTTGCGGCGAGCCAATGGGGAGGCGCTGCGCAGCACGACGCAAGGCAGCGCAACGCAGTCGACGCAACTGTGGGAATGGGCCTTTAGAGCTCTGTACCCACTATCCTTCCAAATTAGAGCTGGGCACTCTGACGTGACCGCACGCTCTCATCTCCTCCTCTCCTTCAGTTTCTTTCTCCGTGTAGCGACCTACAAATATCTGAGGCAGAGGAGTTGTGCGGTGGTTCCGGTGGGATGTACAAATATATATTACGTACCACTGTATGTCGGGAAGAGGATGTCCGGGAATCTTGGCTTCTAACTTTAAGGGTTGTCCTTCGTCCACACGAACTTTGCTTGGGAGGCCCTTGTGCACCACAGGCGCACTGGCTAAATGTATAAAAAAATACAGGGTTCCTTGTGGATATGCTCGAGTAACTCGTGGTCAAAAATAGGAGAGTCAGAGAATAAATAATGATAGACATGTATCGTCGAGTTAGTTACTAGTAAACGCCTATAAAAAGAGGACCGGTTTCTTGTGGTCAAGAATATCACATTTGAGGTCTACACTTAAAAAAAAGAACGCATATAAGGCGTACCGGTGTGTAAGACGTACTGTCGAAAATTCGGGGGAAAAACCGCGACTCAAACACCGGAAAGTATGGTGCATTCGTATCGTTTATTTAATTAGGTGGAGTGCTATTTACCGGAGAACTAACCACTTGTAAATTTTATAAGGAGAATGATACCTACCCCTACACTCTGAGAAATGCCTATGCGTCTACTTACCCGCAAAACACTTAAAAAGCCAATCTCTGCGATCTACAAAAGTCGCGCAGGCATTTCTTAGAGTGTAGTGCGGGTTGTCCACCTGGTGTGCAACAACTGGAGGAAACTATGGTCCGGGAAATACGTATATAATTGTTTCGTCAAATATAGAAGTAATTGCTGCTTTTACAACGCTGTTTTTAAATTTGACAAAAAAAAAAAGTGATTCCGGTTGATGAGATAAGCACGGTTTCTATTTTAAATCCTAATGAACATAATGTCACGGATAAATATTGAAAACATAACTCCGGCATACCTGAGCATTTGTGAAACATCAAAACGCACACGATAATTTTTTTTTTAATATAAAGTTTGATAATAGTGACGGCACAACTAATATACCGTTCATATACATTATAGTTTGTGAATGTGTTAACTTCATTGACAGTTTCAGAAACGCAAGGAGTCCACATCTTATGATCGCTTCTCAGCCAGTGAGATTGCGTGATTGGCCGATTAGAACGCCCATGCCAACGTATCACGAAGCAAAAGGCGTGAATATAAGCTGTCAATGCCTCTAATATCAAAAATAAATTGACGAAACGATAACCTGAGGAAACATAGGGCACATTGTTTACTCACAAGCACATATAAAAGGATAACTAGAAGAACAGTGATATATTTTTAAAATGCAGTACCTTTGATAGAAAGTGCGGCTTCGGATTCCGCCTGCCCGATGGAGTTTTGAGCTCTGCACACGACTTCTCCAATCTCATTGGACGTCACATTGCTAATTTTAAGGGAGTAGCGTTCTCCCTTCTCGGAAATAGAAACGGTTTCCGATTCCCGAAGGACCGTATCATTGAGTAACCTACGAGAAAAAGAAAGCATGATGCTCGTCAAGTACAGTATTAGGCTAAATAGTTGGTTTCACTGAACAAGCTTTTAGTGACGAAGGTTGATTTGTCTTTTTTTAACGTGTTTTATTATTGCGAGAAAAAAAAATGCATTTTAGAAAAAGGAAACATTTCACTCGAGCAGTCATAATTTGAGACAGTTGCAGGCTACAAAAGTATCATAACACTGTTTACGAAGTACAATTTTACTCATTGCCGACTTTAAAAGATCGTCCATAAAGTGTTTTTAAGAAAAATAGAATACCATAAAAAAAGTTACCTAAAAAAAAAAAAAACTTCCGTGTCTGTTGGTGCCTGTCTTGGTCGCGTACAAGTTAATTTAAGAAAGGCAAACGGCTCTTCTTGCGTCTAAGATTGTGCTTACAACGTGCTTTCGAAAACAGTGTGGCTTTGGTACATCCCTCATGCATTCACTAACCGGAAGAGGACTTGGGAATCCTAAATAAAAACATTGGTAAACAGTTTAATATCTAAAACAGTCCCATATAAAATATCATCAGACTGTTCTTTTTTTAAATAAAAACAACTGTTTGATTAAAATAAAAATAAAAACAAAAACGTACCAGGTGGCTGATGGAGTTGGATATCCCTTGATTCGAGCTTCGAAGGATGCCTCTTCTAAAATTCCGACCTCAGTATTCACGAGCTTTCGGATGAAAGAAGGTGCTTCACCTACAGCGGCACAAAATGTGTTATGAAGCGCCTTCTCACGTGTTCAGACGGTTTTTGAAATCTTTAATTGGAATAAAGAAATAACTGATGTACAAACAAACCGATAAAAAGGAGGTAAAACGATATTAATTACGACCAAATTTTGCGTAGATACTTTGAGGACAACAGAAGAATAAGTGACTGATTATATATATTTCAGGATTGTTCTACAGTACAGTTCTACAGCTCTACATTCTCCCCCAAAATTTAACAAAAGAACCAGTACCTATTTCATTCTAAAAAAAAGAAGAAACAAGCTATGTTTTCTTCACACCAAAAACAAACAAAAAACTTTATGCTTGCGATTAAGGGATGTAGAGAATGTAGAGTTATCTTTGTAGAGATTAAGGAAGTAGAGATTAAGGAACTAGTGAATGTAGATTTATCTTTGTGAATCGGTATAAAGGCCGTCCATAGTACTACTTTGTGTATTGGAGGCTTTGGCATTTGGACTGTTTAGAGTTTATCCCTTTGTATTGGTGGTGGCTGATGGGAGGGTTTGGCGTTTGAACTGGTTAGAGTTTGCCCCTTTGTGTTGCTGGTGGCTGATTGTGGGCTATATAAGGAGGCGGACTAAATAAACCTGGTAGCTGAGTTTGAGACGTCGTCCTGTCCTTTTCTGTTCCTTCGACTTATTTGTTCACTTCTGCCCCAGACTCAGGTTATTCAACATGGTTAACATACGTGTGTTTATAAGAAAAACAAAAACAAATCTAGTTCAGGCTGATACTTACCTTTCATCATAAGCTTTGCTTGGGCTTCGTCCTCCCCGGCGCTGTTAGATGCATGGCATGTATAGGTTCCGAAATCGTCTTCTACTCGTCGAATCACAACCGTGTAGGATTCTGTCTCCACGTCGGCGGAAATGACAATATTTTCGGAAGGAGTGAGGATGGTGCCATCTTTTTTCCTAAAAATTTAAATCACAAATATATTTAAACGTATTGTAAAAATATGCATTGATATGTCTTGGTTCAATCAGTGTTTGCCCAGTACCGATGCTTAAAGTTGGAAGGCATTGTGAGTCACCAAGACCGCACACGCAATACATTCACAGAGAAGAGAAAATCGCTTTTCACATATCTAGCATTTCATACTATACTTTCATTTTTCGGCTGCCTTTGGGTACGGATGATATTTTATACTAGGAGACATATGCTGTGTAATTTGAGGCCTCAGAGAAATCTAACGCTGCTCAATAATATTACCATCGTGTTCATCTGCAAAAATACAAAATATTCATTTGCATAATCATACACGGCCTGTCCTCTAATTTAATTATTCGTTGCCTCCAAAACGTTTTCTGAATTAGTTCCTCTGTTTAACATTCACATTTTAGTTTACTTACCAAACTACATCAGGCGCTGGAAGACCCGAAATAGTTGCTTCAAATGTTGCCGACCAGCCAATACGTGCCTCCTGATTTCTGAGACCGTCTATGAGAGGTGCGACCGGTTCTGGAAAAATAAATAAAATAACTAGTTAATTCTACTCAAAGAGGAAGTACAAATTTTACCAAAGGTCAGAAATCTCTGTCTAGCGAACTATGTTCGCTAGACAGAGGCGAACTATGTTGACCATAGTCTTTCCGGCCCATCAAGGTTGATGCGTGGGTCTGCAGTGTTTGCCTAGATCATTAGGGTTGTCTAAGTAACAGTGAAATAATTTACTCATATAAATCCCCGTGTCACCCCTAGTTAAAGTAAGTGAAGCTACACCACTCGCAATGAAATGTGTTATCTAAGCGGTGCTAACCACGTCTGTGAGACAGAAATGAACAGTCATAAAAAGGAGGGGCTGAGTTTCTGCAGTGGTCCGCTGCAGACTACGTCGAAATTCGAGAGGATTGCTTCTCTTCTATGAAGGCTACAACATGCCGGCGTCTCTAGCACGACGAGCAGGATCATGCTCAGTACATTGCCCCTTTTATTCAGCTATCTCCTCTTAGCCCTCTCCTTCCTCTCGCGAGGCATTGCGAAGACTGCGGCTTATGAAGTAAGCGCCTCGGCCCGCGATTCGCGCTAGAGCGCAATAAGGAGAGGATCGGCGCATGAAGAACTCTCTACCGCAACCCGCGCATGCGCGCGATAAAGAGTGGACGACGGCGCGCGTACCTCACTCTGCCACGGCAGCGACTGAGCTTTTATGTGACGACCGGAGGTTTTCAGAGGGAGGGTTAACTCGAAGAAATTTTAAAATATGATTCTTCCTCGCAGGTATCGTAGCAAACATAATGGCAACACAGAGTATATGTGGAGCGCAAGTTCGTCTGCTTCTTTTGCAGGGGTTCTGGTGACGTCAAAGCGCCGAGCTCAGATGGGCTCTGATTGAAGGATAGTGGATAAAGCACTTGGGAGAACCAATCGTTTCAAAGTGAGTCAAATGACGAGGCTGGTGATATGTTTAATCCCCCGATCCCCCTCTCTCCCACCCTTCAAAAAAAAAAAAAGAAAACTTCGCTGTGGGGTGAAATATTATGCTCAGTGCCACAACGCAGATTGCTTTGCATACGTTCCGACTCCAGGGTGGAACAAATGAAACGCGTCTCTGACATTTTCAAGCTGTCAGCAACTACTCTCTTAGAAATGCCTGCGCGTCTCCTTACCCGCAAAACACTCGAAGGGCCAATCGCTGCGATCTAAGAAATCAGCTCAGCGAATGATGAGGCGGAACATCTGTTTAAACCTCAAAATTTAGTCTGCGCTGTGGCATTAGGCAATGCAAGCATGACGCTTTGCTTTGCGTAATGCCGAAGCGCAGACTTCATTTTTCGGTCCAAACGGATGTTCTGCCCCATCATTCGCTGACCTGATTTCGTAGATCGCAGATATTGGCTCTGAGTGTTTTGCGAGTAAGTAGACACGCAGGCATTTCTGAGAGTATATATAGTAGCCGTCTAAAGGCATTTTATTTCAAGCATGAGCATACTGTTCTCAAAAACGCAATGCATCTGGAATGAAGTGGAGCATAATTTCAAACTACACGAAAAAAAACCCAAAAAACTAAGTGCTTGTAAAAATATAAATCATGCTATTAGAAGGTCTAGATGTCCTGAAATAATAACAGGAAACGTATCGACTTCGTGTCAATTTAAATGTCAGAAGCATCACTTGCCTTTTACAATTAATTTCGCATTATCTTCGTCCTCTCCTTTATCGTTTTCTGCCTTGCACAAATATTTTGCGCCGTCACTCTTTACGATGTCCTTAAATGTAACCGTGTGTGTGTCCCCATCCTTCGTGATGGTTACTCGCTTGCTTTCGGTCAACTCCTCTCCATTCTTGTACCTGCATATACGAAACAAAAACGTTTGTGTTAAAGCTGACAATACTCAAGATCGTATAACTATCTCGAAAATAAAATGTGAATGTGCTTCAAGCAAAGGTGTGAAATGCTATAAAAATTAAAATAAATTTACACATCTCTGTAACGCAAAATTAAAGCGCAACTCTTGAGGTATATATAACTCTAAAAAAAAGCCCATGCGTCTACTTTCCCGCACAACAATCAGAGAGCCAATCACCGCAACGTACGGAGGCAGCTCAGCGAATGACGATGCCGAAACATATGTTGAGAGCAAAAAACGCAGTCTGAGTTATGACATAAGCAATGCAAAATGTCACGCTTGCATCGCTTAATGTCACAACTCAGACTGCGTAAATTTTCACGTTAATTTGTCTGCTGAATACAGCGGGGAAAATGAATTTGTTTATAAGTCATGTGACATGAAGTCATCTGACATCATTTTCCCCGGTAAATTGGAGGGGAAACTGAATTGGTGGCGAGGTCACGTGACGACAAATTTCCCGCTAAATCTAGCGGGATACTGAATTTGTGTATAGGTCACGTGACACAAAGTCAAGTGACGTCCTTTTTCCCGCTAAATTTAGCGGGGAAACCGAATTGGTGCTGAGGTCACATCAATTTTCCCGCTAAATCTATCGGGCGAGAGGCTGTTTGGGAGCAGTTTCTCCGCTAAATTTAGCGGGGAATTGAATTTGTGTATAGGTCAGTGACGTCCCTTAACGCAACGCGCAGTTACGGCGACGCCGACACCGACGCCGACGCCGTCGCCGTTAAATGCGGGAACTGGCGCGTAAGAGCTGTGCTCTAAAATTAAAGAGTGTGAAGGATCACAGCTTGTTTGATGCATAAACGTGTTATGAAAGCAGAACACTACACATCCTGACGTCTGTGAGGATCGTTTTAAGCATCGTCTGAGACATATATTACTGAGTCATTCGGAGTTTTGTATTTGAAACAACGTTCCAGAAACATTTAAGCTGTGAAAATGTTACACGCCAAAATGTTGCAAATCGTGATTCTGACGGATGCTGAATGAGCATTTTTATCTTCTTTTAGAACGCGCTTTGATATTTGAGCGTTATGACGGTGTTTTGTGCGCGTAACTTTTAGCATGATTTACAATGGGAGCGCTCTGCTCACATTGTGCACTCTGTTTTGTGCACTCTGTTTTTCATCATGATTCATGTAAAAATAATATGACCGGTAACAAATTAAAAAAAAGAGGTGCCTACTCACCACGTGACAGTAGGGGTTGGCTTTCCTGCGACCCTCACCTCTAGGCGGGCCTTGTCCCCAGTAATGGCAATGGTATCCACCATGCGGCGAATGAAAGTTGGGGCCTCAGAATCCTCCGGCACTTGGAGAAGACAGGTGATATTTATTTATCCTGTTTATTTAATTTTAGTGACCATTTCTTCGTTATGTTAATGCTTCAGATATTGCGGTCGATATATAGTAATATATAGTAATCAAAGCGCGCTTTGAAGGCAGGCATTTTAAAATTATTAACTTGTGCCAATCTAAAATTAAACAACCAATAACAATGCAACTAAAAACACATCCCAGTGAAACCCTGAAGAGGCCTCGGGACTACTATATATTAAAGGTATCGAGCAAGGTGAGAGTATTAACAAATAAACCAATTTTAAGATAACAATGAGTTTTTCGTTCCATCTGCTCGCAGAGTACCGCCGTTTGTTTCAGAAAAAACAAACAATGAAATGTAGCGCGTGTGCGTTTTTAGGTTAGTTTAATATTACGACAGGGTCGCAGTGTTATTAAATAATCTACTATCGCTATTCCATTGCACGTCGAGTGTCACTTTGAGAGATACGCTCATTTTGATACCAGTTCTTCACTTGTTCCGATCGTGGCGATTTGAATATAATTCTGGATATAAATATAATATAATGCGAGAAATGCGGGTACGGTTCTGTCGACGGACAGCAGTTACATAAGAAAAACAAGTAAGACATATGCGAGACGTACCTTTGACTGTGAGTTCGGCTTGTTCCGACGCCCTACCCAAGCTGTTCTTTGCGGTACAAGTGTAGTCAGACTCATCTTTTCGATTGCATTCCCTAATGACCAAGCGATGAGTGCCGTTGTGCGTTGTGATGGAAATGCGCTCGGTTTCTTCTATCTTTACGCCGGCTTTGTACCTGAAATAAAATATTATTTACAGCGTGAGTGTACTCTTTTTGTTTCTGAACAATAAGTTTGATGATAGGGGTAGTTTGTAGTTTATTCTTAAAGTAGAAGCAGTGCAACGACACGGACAACATAAAGAAAGAGGAACAGACAAAACCAAAACCCTCCACGTCAATCTTTTAAAGATTAACGTGGAGGATTTGCCAAGAAATTTCAAGATTACACGAGCTGCGCTCAAAGAGAGAACGAAAAGATACTATGTTCAGCCTAAATTAAGCCGTAGATAATATATTGTTTATAAAGTGAGAGTAGAGCGTGTGAACTATCACAGTCGAAGGGGTGGAAAATTCTAGTTTTAGATTGAGCGCTGAAAAACTACAATGATAGAAGTTTTTTTTTTTTATCTGAGTTACAAACATGTAAAAATAATGTTTGTAACTCGGTTGCTTCCCCTTCGGAAACCAGTCCTTTGAACGAAATTTTGTGTTTGCGCCCATTATAAATAAGCCAATCTGTATAAAATAAGAAACACAAGTTCTAGTTTATACATTCAGGTTTTACAACAAAATTTGTCTTGAAACGGACACTTGACATTTCAGTAGAGTATGACGCAGACGTCTTAATCTAAAAGAAATGAACTGAGAACTCATCAGTCACAGCAAGATAAATTAAACCCTTAAGCAGAGCTGCGGAGACCATAGCACGACTTTTTTGCCATTAAAATTATTTTTAAACATTTTGTGGACGCATTTTATTTAAAAAGCTTGCCAAATTTAGTACCATTTTCTCCCCTTTGGTGTCTGCTGTGTTAAGGGAGGGAAGGGAGTGGGGCTCGGGGATCTCCAAACCTTCAAGCCTTACACATAAATATTTTGATATTTCGTCTAAAAAAAGTTTTTTTAACCTTTTGAAAGCTTACTATTTAAAGAGTGAAATCTTATTAAAAACATTTCACTGTTTCTTTGGAATAAAGAGCGACCACACAAAAACTGCCAATCACAAAACTGCAGGTTCAGAACTGCATGAATGTGACCATCCTAAGCATAACAACAGTTTGCAAAGGCATACAGGTCCCGTGAGATGCACGTACCAAGAAACTTCTGGGGCGGGAACACCCGCAACTTTGGCTTCAAACACGCATTCTTCGCCTGTGTAGATGCAAACATCTCCTGGCGCTTTTGTGAACTTGGGTTTGCCTAACAAAAGTAGAAATACAATTTCAAGATTTACATTTTGGAAAAAATACTTAAAAAAGGTAGCATTGCATCAACTTTGACACAATCAACTATAAGTACTCGCGTGAAATAAGGGAAACACAAAACACTGTGCGTACCTAGCTAAAACATGGTGGTGACTGAATAGCGTACGACATATTCGGTGGAAGGGGTATTATAAGACTGGGATCTGGACAAAGAACCAAAATTGTGTTTGAAAGTTCTTTCTTGGTTGCCAGTCAAGTGATCGAGAAAAAGAAGTGGCACATGTTATCGCGTATCGTGCATATTATAAATAATGGTTCGGCTAAACATCTCTGGACAAGTTGGCTTTGCTGTTTGTCATCTTGAATTGTCTGACAGAAGGGTTCTAATTGCGTTGCATTTTTATTTCCTGCACGTTTTGGTGTTAACTCTAGAACGAAAGAAGTTTTTTAAACCATGTTTTCTCGTTACGCAACAAAACGTTAGATACACTTACTGTTCACAGTTAGCTTTCCCGCCGTGGAAGCAGTGCCATACTTGTTCTTTGCGATACACTCGTAATCGCCGGCTAACTGGATGGTCAACTCGTCAAACGCCAGTGTGTAGGACGGTGCCTGGTCCATTACCTTCACTGTGGCTTCGACGGAAACCTCTTCGCCGTTTCTTTTCCTAAATCCGAAAAAGAAAATAAGCCGCAAGTCGCGTGGCAATGATGGAACGAGAAATAAAAGGAAATAACATGAAGGAATAGAATAACGAGGAATGAAAGGAAATAATACGAACCACACAATATCTGGCTTGGGTGAGCCGGAAATTTTCACATTAAAGGAAACAGCTTCGCCGACTTCACCTTCTATATCCTTCATGCCTTGGATTATTTCAGGTTTGCCTATAAATAATTAAATATCTCAGAATTCCAAACGTACGAACAATGAAAAATTATACAATGCATTACTCAGGTTCGACGGTCGAAGACTAGCAAGTACTTGCTACCTTTTCAAGTTCTAAAACATGAAGTAATTAATTTAGAGGTCTGTCAAACACTTTTAACAATGCCAGAGTTTCATAACACTCGATAATGCTAAAACTTAAATGGAATACAGTAATTTAAGCTTAAATTCAAGACCAAACAAAAAATGACTCACTGTAAATGGTAAGGCTGGCAGAACTTTCTTCCTTGCCACACGAGTTTTCTGCTTGACAGGTGTATTCTCCAGCCAGTTCCTTGTTCGGTTTCTTCACCTTCAATGTGTAGGTTTCTTCGTCCGAAGTTATCTTATAGACGTCGTCCTCTTTAATCTCCCTCTTTCCATGGAACCTTAAACACGACATAATCAAGAGTGAACCCAACTCACTTTCCACATACTTGTCTGTAAAGCTAATGTGATAATAACAATAAATGTTGTGTTTAAATGCCATGATTTTGGCTCGTATTAATGACATGAGTTTCAGAATGCATAATCTTGCAAACGTGTAAAATATAGTGCTTTGTGTTTAGGTGTGTCAAATTCGTTCTTTAAATAGGTGAGATATATAACCATAAAATATATGTAAAAGTATAAAATATGTCACGCATAATTTAAATTAAACAATTTATGATATAGTAAATAACTTGAAACGAGCGCTATATTTTATACACTTTATACACGATGAAAAATCGCAGAAATACAGCTTAATATTAACGGTCGACTCATATGAAAAACTTATAATTTGAAGATATGTACATCATTCGAGTTTCCTTGAAGTCTGCTCTTAAAGTTATGTTTAAAAAGTTTAGAAATTGTTGCTGCGTTAAAAATTTGAGAACTCGACAAAATGATGACGCAAAGTAGCTTTTCACATTGTAGCGGTACGTGTAGGCGAACATACACTAAACTGAACTCTTCGTTTCAAAATCAGAAACTCTGAACAATAGGAAAAAATACAAAGCATTCGTGGTGTTCTTACTATTTCTGAATTGGCATAATATTTTTCTTGTAATTGTGTCTGATTAATAGCGAATTGTTCAAAAATGCATGTCTGCACACGCAACAATTCGCTCCATTCATGCCGCAAATTCAGTTTTTGCATCTTTGAATGTCAATGAGGTTATACCTAAGATAGCTATTATCTTCTTGCATTATTGCCACAATGCCTGTGGCATACTACGATGGATATGTCAATAGGTTGTTCAAGTTTGCAGGTATCTGGTAATGCTTCTAAACAAAGTATTAAATATTTAGAAATCTAACTGTTATGCACTATTTTGGACGATTGCAAACAAGTATCTGATTAAAATGTGCGTGATAAGAATAATATCTATAAAGTGAATTAGCAAACTTAATCAAAGCAGTTGGCAAATTATCAGGTTACACTCGCACTCTAACGTCGGTCGCATGTGACAAACCAAGTAGCGCAGTTTTTTAGGTCAAAATTTGGTTGTTCGTCTGGGAATTAAGGGCCTCAGGAAGGCCCGAAGAAGCCAAGGTAGAACAAAACTTGACCTTCTTAGGCATGAGTCTGGGTACCTTGTCCCTAATTCGTCAAACAATCGCCAAAGTGAGGCTCCACTGCTGGTAGTGTACTGTCATCTGGCACTTTTGGACCTAAATCGCTAAACATGCGTCAGAGTTAAACTTCACATAGTTTTCATGTGGCTAATTGGGACTACATTTCCAAACAAGTGCAAGATTTAGGCTTCACAGCTGGTTCTTTGATTTATACGTGGCATCTTTAAATGAAGCCCGTCACTTTGGCAATCATGTGGCGAGCCTGAGAAAATCCATAGAAACGCAAAAGGAAAGTACTTTGACACTCATTAACGCCTTGGAGCAAAATCGTATTAGGTGTAAGTTAGGTCCCTCCCTAGGATTGCCAAGCTCGTGCCAAGTTAGGCGCTTCTCTGACGTGCTACCTGGGAACGTTACAACCGAAATATTATTTCGTTGCTTCGAGGTTACTAGTTTTAAAACGTTTTCAAGGTGAACGCAATACACTCGTGTATCATGTCTTAAAGTTTAAAGGTGCGATTACATACTATTACAATTTTCAAGATTTTAACGCACCATTTGACGCTAGGCTTGGGATGGCCTCCCACTTCGGCAGAAAATACAGTTTCCTCTTCTTCTGAAATCTCCTGGCTTACGAGATGCTTTTTGAAGAATGGTTTACCTGAAAATATAAAACATGGTAAAGCATAAAAATACGACTTCAGTATTTAATCAGGAAGGGTTTTTGTATCATATGGGATAGATATATACTGCATGTAGAGATTGACCCCGCGCACATACAAAACTGAAGCCAAGGAGAACAAAAATAGTTATTCGGATGAATGATTATTAGTTTTATACCAGCAAGCTCCTCTGAAATAGAAACTTGGTGGGCACGAAGAGCGAGAGCGAGAAAGAGGGGTGAAAGGCGTAAACAATCAAAATTGTCTTCGCTCTCAAACTGAGTGAAACTAAAACCAGAGCGTAAACCGATCCATATGCAGTAGGTAGACCATCACTTTTTTTTTATTGATCATGACTTTTTTTATTAGCAAATAAACCTACTTCATGAAGAGGAGATCTATGTATTCTCATACGGCAGCTAAAGGGAAAACAATTATAGACACCGAGGAAAATGTTTAACCTACTTTTTGTGGACATGCGGGCTGTGCTTGAATCTTCGCCCAGCTTGTTCTTCACCTTGCAGGTGTACTTTCCAGCGTCTTCAGCTTTGACATTTTTAATTTGAAGTGTAAATGTCGCGTCAGCCTCTTCTTTGGCATAGATGTTCTTGTTGTCCAGCACAACGTCACAGTCGTCTTTGGACCTGACAAGTTAGTGAAAGGGGATATTAAATGTATAACTAGTTGATTAAAATTAAAGTTAGGTTCATAAGTGGTTTCATTAAAACAAGGAACGGAAATATTTGATATGAAGACGTTTCAGCAGCAAAACTGCCACAGTTATTTTTGTATACTTCCCCTATTTGGCTCGTTAATGTTAATACGGTTACAACTTTCTTGAATTGCTAGGATTAAGACAAAAGCTCAGGTTAAAATGGGTGTGAGGATACTCTGTTGGAGTTTTCATTGTTTGCCTTAGAGGATGTTATGTTTGTCATGATTATGTATCTCTCTTAAACGCTAGTTTCTCGCCTCTTTCTAAAACATTAGTTCGCCATATGTCGCTCAGGTATAAGGTGCTCAGTGCTGTTATATATTCTCCCCTTCTACTGAGCATGATATTGTTTAATGTTCCCCGACGACAAAATTGTTCTACAGCCGTTTCGTTACCCATGTAACTTACAACCTGATACTCCATTCACTCCGATGCCACTTAAGTAGGACAAGTGAACTAACTAGGGCTGGGCAATTGATCGATTAACCTACCGATTAATCTACTAATGCTTTAATCACCATTATATTTTTAACCGGTTAATCGGTAAACGTTTGACGAACCAAAAAGAAAGTAAAAATTGAACGCTTTCACCACGTAAACGTGGACGACTACACCTGCATGAGGGGAAAATTTTAGGTCAAATGTTTTGATTAAAGTAAACTGTAGGGGCCAGGTATGTAACTCCATACAAGTGCAGAAGGTTACACGTGTCCCGGCCACTTCGACGCCGTTTGAGTGTTCGTTCAGCGCAGCAGAATCTATTGTGAACAATCAAAGGAGATCGCTCTTGCCGGAGAATATCAACGAAGCTCTGTGCCTCATGCAGCTGAAGTATAAAGGCCCGTTCACACATTTGCGTTTGACTACGACCGAGTGAGACATGACCGGTTTTTAAGCCTCTTGCGACCGGCTGTGCAGTATTACAGCCCGTTGTAAGCCGTCACAAGAGGCTTAAAAACCGGTCTTGTCTTACTCTGTCGTAGTAAAACGCAAGTGTGTGAACGGGCCTTAAAGGTCCGTTCACACGCTTGCAACTCAGTGCGACCGAACGAGACAAGTCCGGTTTTTAAGCCTCTTAGGAGCGGATGCGCTGCTGCGGAGCAGGTCGTAAGTCGTCTCAAGTGTTAAAAAACCGGTCTTTTCTCATTCGGTTGTTGTCAAACGCAAGTGTGCGAACGGGCCATAATCGGGGAGTGTGAGTGTCTTTGAACTATTCTTATCTACACATCAAGACTGATTCATTTTCGAAGTTTTACACTGCGCCGTTCATTACATATTCAGCAGAACCAAATAAAAAAAGTAACACGTTTTTTTAGTACTATGGATATAAATAAACGAGACTGATCAATCGATTAATTAATCGATTAAATTGTGGCGATTAATCGGGTTAAAACTTTTAATTGACGCCCAGTTCATTACACTAATATTTGACGCCAATTTACCTTGTTAATGTTGTTACAATTGTTATCGATTAGCGGAACGAAATCAACTCAAGCGTGTTTTTATCCGAATTTTCTACAACATGCCTTCAATAAACTTACACAGTAAATTAAGATATCCGTTATTTAAGTTCTACCAAAATGCAATACAGGAGTACTTACCATTTTACGTCAACATTTTTGCCATCAGCAAGCTTTACAGTGAATGTAGCCGGCTGACCCACTTCAACTTCAATGTCTTCTAATCCTTTTATTATCCTCGGCTTAGCTGAAAAGTCAAATCTGCCGGTGAGTTTCTCTTTCAGGAAAGACTAGGATTCGCTCATATAGAAGCCGATAGACAATCGGCCAAGCAAGGAGGAAGCATAGTAAAAAATTTCTCGTATCCCTGATTTCCCAGTAAACCATACCTCACTTTTGAACTCGCACCAATAGCGCAATATCTGTGCTGTGATACATTTGAAAACTCAAATTATGCGCCCACTTCGATAGCCTCACTTACACTGAACTAACACGTAATCTCTTCATTTTATTCCTCAACTCTTTAGAACAACTGACAGTTTACAAACAAGTGAGTGATTGACCACACCAGGTGTGGGCACTGCGTCTACGCAGAAACCGAATTTGCCAGAGGTGAAACCTCTCCCGATGCGCCGTGCCGACAACAGCGCAACCACAGCGGCATGACGCCAGACCCGGGTATGGGTTTATAGCTTTAGTTCACCATTCCGTCTTCTCCTTGCCCTCTAATTTTTCACCCGTTCTTCTAAAACATTTTTGTTATTTCTCTGGCTACCATGTCAAAATTCTTGTCATTTTATCATTTTTTTAATGTTTAATCGTTGTCTCTCACTTTTTCTTAATTAATGAGGTAATACTTTCACTAACAGTGCTGTGCAACTTGTGCCTTCGAGTCGAATGGCAAGCAGCTGAAAAAGACCACCTAGTCCTGATGTGCATAATCATTTTAATATTACCAGTTCTCCAAAATTGTTCAAATTATATTTGGCACATAAGATAAGGGTTTAGCAGAACTTGGCGAGTTTTTTTTTTATATATGTTTTGAGTTTTTTTTTATGACAGACTCTCCTTCGAATGTAAAGAGCCCTGTAACAAAAATGTACAGAAGCCACAAGAGGAACGTCGACCATGCGACTGAAACATAAAACGTTGCAAAAAGAGGAAGATGAGATTGCGGCACGTGGATCCTAGGGTGACTGCAATATGCCCCAAGCAAAACCGCACTTCATCATGTTGCTCTACGGCCCATAAATACGGAACTTCAACTCACATTTTACGGTGACGGACCCGGTGCAGGAGTCTTTCCCCTTTTCATTTTTAGCTTCGCATGTCAAATTTCCTGTCATGTCCGATTTTGCTTCCTTTATGACGAGGGTATATTTACCGCTGTCTTCCACAGATTCAAACTTAAAACTTTCGTCTTCGCGAATTTCGGTTTCATTCAAAATCCTGTAAAAATAACAAAAAAGAACCTCATCAAGTAACACAGCTGCCCTTAGCCGCGTTTTGAGCAAAATATATGTTTCGCTATCCTCGTTCAGCAAAAAACCACAATCCGTCGTGCTAATTGTTACAGGTATTCCCGTAAACATTTGTTTGGATGAATGAATTTTTCGTTAAGCGAAGGTGTAGCTAGAAAAAAAAATTGATCTTGATAAGATAATGAACTTAGTGGATATAATAAGGGTCATCGCAGAAACTAAGGCACTGTTTGCTACTGATATTTCCACTCGGTTTCGCACCAAGAACCGGATATAAAAAGGTTCGACTCCTCGTGAATTAAGATACTTGTATGCGTACTTATGATTAGTTTTTTTTTATGAAAACGTGCAGGATTTAAACACAAAACCCATCATGTTCTTCTTTCTCAACTAAATTTTGTAACAACTAGCACTTCAGGCAGCAACCTATGTTTTCCTTGAAGTGACAACAAATATTGAAATATAACACACGTCAGAAAGAAAGATCCGCTTCGTAACTCCCAAAATATGTTTTTCTATATTCGGGATTTGTGTCACGTGCAATCATGTTATTTATAAAACAAAATTTAACAAAAAATCATATATGTCAAATTACGTATATAGCAGTTACCATTTTACTTTTGGAGCAGGTGAGCCTTCAACTTCAATGGTCAGTTTAATGTTTCTTTCCCCTTCACTGCACTCCACATCATCGAACTTCTTCTTGATCTTGGGTTTACCTGCGAAGTGGCAGAAGAACAATTAGCATAACTACATAGGCGTGACTTCGCAAAGAAACGATCGTATCCGCCCTAAACGTGTAAAAGATTTTTGTCTTTACCCAATATAGGTGTTTCATTCCCACAATATTGTTCTAACTCTCTAGAGCCACGGGCGGTCACCCAAGGGCAACATTTTAATGAAGAAAAAAAAAAACATACACCATCATTTTTTTAAAATATATGTTTAGTTTTATGGTGAAATGGGAAATATTAGGTCAATAAAATAGATGTAGGCAACGTGTCGCCCGTGACGTCAGATCTCTCCGCAGACCCCCCCCCCCCTCCCCCCTCCCAAACCTCTTCCCCTCCCCGCCAAAGTCTGACCCATAAATCGGCCCCTGTCTGAAGCCACCCGTAGTTCTCATAACAGTCGCAGAATGTATAAATGAATATTCACGCATCTTGAGAACTTCACAATTAAACGACCCCAAGTAGTGATCTCACAATATGAAAGTGTCTGTGACTAGATTTGTCCCCATTTACGTTAGAGTTTCAATTTACCTCCCGAAACTATAAAACAAAAACAAAAAACCAGTTCGGTCAAGTGTTTCATTCAGGCAGAAATTGCTAAGCCGATATTACGACAAGACCCGAAGGTAAACATCTAAAATTAGCAAAAAAAGGAAAAATAGATATTTCGAAACGTAAAGCATTTGAAGGTTGATCCTTTTCCTCTTCAACATTATTATGCTATTTCATATACTTGATAAACCGACTCGTGGTGACTTTTCAAGCACTTCTCAATACTCACACGTGATCGTTAGTGATGCATTGTCAGTTTCAGTTCCGTACTCATTTGAAATCTCCACGGAGTACTCCGCTACATCTTCTGATCGGACATCGTCGATAATGAGGCAATGCACATTCTCCGTTTCTTCGAGAGTTTGATATCTCTCCTTATTTGATTTGATTTCCTTCCCATCTTTCTTCCTGCAATAGAGAAAAAAGATAACATTTTCTCACAATTTAACAGGAAAAATACTACTAAGAACACTCACTCTCAGGTTACGAGAACATTTATAATTTGTTTCTGCTTTGTGGCCGGCCCAGAGTTTACCTCACATTTTATTCTACCCGTAATATTTTAGCAATTATTAGGAAGATAGTTTTATTCGCATGGTTATTCTCTTTTCTATTGTTCGAGCTTTTTAGCTCAAACAATAGAGAAAAAATAATCATGCGAATAAAACTATCTTCCTTGATAATTACTAATGTATTTCGGGTAGAATAATAGCCCCTTCCCCTGGCAAATGCCGAGCGCTCCGCGCTAGCGCTCGTCGAGCGGTCGGCCTCCGTGAGCGATCGGTCACGTGATCCATCCCAGTGGCACGCGCTGCGGAGCAAATCGAGCGTAACGCTCCCAGCGCCACCGCTTCCAGAGCGTCTGCTCTCGCTTTTGAACAGTTGCGGTTCCCATTGCTATCTTGCTGAAAGCATGAAGTTCTGATCGGAACTTTATGCTTTGACAAAAAATTGATTGTTTACTACTTGATTAACGGTGACCACGACGTTAAGACACAATTTATTTTTCCTTACAGTTATATAAGCCCGATAAAGACAACTAGAAGTACTTGTACGAGCCGTAGGATGCTATTAAGCAATACCAAACACGTATGCCGTAAAGCGATCGTCGTGTCCGAAGGCGACTTCCATCTGCGGAGTATTTGGCGTGTTGTCTTCTAATTATTCCAATTACATTACAGAGACCACAAAATGAACAAACGACATAGGTAGCTCTTCATCCGAATAGGCGCGCACAACGCCTTCGACCGCGATATCTTGGGCCTCTTCGCTGGCCAGGCAAACGACTCGGCAATCACTTCGCCGAGAACGGCTGCCTCGTCGTCACTCAAGCTGGAGCTAAGCTGGTATCTTCGTCGCTGTCACTGCGTTTTATTAGACCTCCTGAAATTAACTGCAACAATGTCATCAACGCAGTATGCTCGGGCGAGTCGGTCATGACGAGGGGAACGAAAGCAAGCACAGCAAGAGTGCCCACCCAGCAATCGAAACAAAAAAGCCGCGAAACTCCTTCACTCTCCCGCGGGAATGTCGATAACGAAACTGAAACGATGTGAGAGACGACTACAGATCGTACTCCTCCGAAAAAGGCTGCGCGGAGAACTACTCCGGACCGCTCGACGCGCTCCGCCACTTTTCCACGGAGCGCTTGGAGCCGCTCGGCGAGCGCCCCACCGGCTCCAGATCTACAAGCGGCACACGGAGAGATTGCTCTCATCTCGCGAGGGAAACAAGAATCCGCTCGGCGAGCGCGCGCCGAGCGCTCGCTATTTGCCAGGGGAAGGGGCTATAAGATGTGAAGTAAACTCTGTGCAGGCCACAAAGCAAAAAAAAAAAAAAAAAAAAAAAGAAGGATAAACATTCTGGAAACCTAAGGGACGTGGGACATCTATTTTACAGTGTTTCATGGAATTGAACACCATGGAAGTTAATTGTATTCCTCGTGGCTAAAATATAGAAGGTTTTCTAAACAACCACAAAACAACATTTCCATTATTATTGTTTTTTTGGGGAAGTATTTTTATTGTACATGCGGTAACACCAGATTTTTTAATGCTTTATGCTAAGAGAAAGTTCGATTATCTATTGAATGTATTTTTGTCAAGAACTTAGACAAATATACCCGTGTACTAACTCTGATTTATTATAAGACCGAAAAATATTACTGTTATGAATTTAACCCGAGACTGGGATAGGAGGAAAACATATTGCCTGAGGTAGAAAAAGAAACAGGGACAAACAACATATGTCCCTTTTTATTCAGTCATTATGGTAAACTTCGACCAGCTCGTCTGTGCACTAACTCTATTTTCGAACGATATTATGCTAAATGAAAATGATTAAAGAGGGGTGACAGGCGTTGTAAGCATGCCACTTACCAGCACACTTTAGGCTTTGGACTTCCCGATACTTTTATTCTAAAAGTAACATTCTCAGTTTCAGTTGCTTCATAGTTCTTCAGTTTTTGAATGAATCTTGGTGGAGCTGAAATAACATTAAAAAAGAAACTGTGAATACAAGATTACTGTCACGCTGGAACACAAACAGCGACATAACAAAATAAATTAATACTATTATTATTATTATTACTTGACAATACCGGGTGGATCAAGGAGACGGCAGGCTCTTTAAATTGACCGCAAAATTCGGTTTCTTAACCTATCGCGCTACGACTTTGTGCAGCGCTGCCCACAGATGGTGCATTTTTTTTGTAAAATTTGCAAAGAGCAAACTAACCTGAGGAAAAAGTAAAGAAAGAAAAAGGCTTTGCTCCTATGGAAACGCAGCGACGCCACCGGTCTTCAAACAACACGGCTCCGTTTCGCACGGGAGACATGAGATGGCGCAAGCGGTCACGACGCCAACTGCCGCCAACGAACGAGCAGACGACGCCGAGAGCCGGCGTATTTAGCAGACAAGGAACTGCAGTTGCTTGTTGTTACCGCGCCTGTTTTTGTTTCTGCGACTGTCGCCGCCTGCGGAACGCGCGCTGCTTTTGAGTCGAAAAGATTGTCTGCTAAAGACGCTGGCTCTCGACGCCGTATGCTCGTTCGTTGGCGGCGTTCGTTGCGCCATCTCTTGTGTCCCGTGCGAAACGGCGCCGTGCTCTTTGAAGACCGGTGGCGTCGCTGCGTTTCCATAGGAGCTAAGCCTTTTTCTTTCTTTACTTTTTCCTCAGGTAAGTTTGCTCTTTGCAAATTTTACAAAAAAAAATGCACCATATGTGGGCAGCGCTGCACAAAGTCGTAGCGCGATAGGTTAAGAAACCGAATTTTGCGGTCGATTTAAAGAGCCTGCCGTCTCCTTGATCCACCCGGTACTATGTCATACAATACTTGAAATAATATTTCTCCATGTTTTGAATAATCAAAAATGCTTCGGGAATGAATCTTGAGCACTCGGTGCCACTTGAGTCGGCTGGTGGCGTCTGGAAGACTGGGTTTGTAACCACAAGTCTTCGATAAATCTTTTGTTGTATAAAATATATAACATATATTTTACCTCGTTTATTGTATTGCCTACTGAGACAAGTAATGTATGGTACAGTACACAAATAAAGGCAGCGCTAAAGACGAGGACAAGTAGAAGACACAGACACTACTTACACTGCACTACTTACACTAATTTGTCTGAGAACTTCGTTTCACTAGCGTACTTTTCGGAGGACTCCTTCTTTTTTTCTTTTTCTTTCTTTCACTTTATTGGAGTAGGTTTTCATTCCAATTTGGTTTTGCAGATTTTTCTTTCCATTTTTTTTCATGTTTATATTAGTGTAAATCGTTAATTTTTAACCCCGCTTCTTTCCTTATTTTTTTTCATTTTGAAGTTAAATATAATCTTTGCCTTCTTTCGTCTTCGTTAGTCTTCTTTCTCATTTCGTATATATTCTTGCACTTCTGCTTTATCTTCCTTTGATTCTTCACTAAACGTCAGTTGTGAGTCAGCGCTTGTCCGTGTCTGTGTCTTCTATACTTGTCCTCCTTTTTAGCGCTACCTTTATTTGTGCAATGTATAACCAATTAGCCCGTCATATGATCTTATGGTATAGTACCTGTACAAAAAGTTACCAAGGTTTTGCATTTGAATACAATGCCTTTTTGTACAAGTGTAACTTTGTCAGTGACAACCACCTCACCATTAACAGACACTGCAGAAAATCCAGTCTGCGTTCCAGTAGTGTTGCTGATAACGCATGAGTAGTTCCCAGAGTCTTCCACCTTGACGCGATCAATAACCAGAGTGTGTTTGTCTTCCGCTGGATGAAGAATTTTTACTCTGTCATCCTCAATAACGGCTTGCCCATCTTTGTACCTAAAGATCAAGGATAAAGGTAAGTACAGAAGAGTTAAGTGTCTTAGCTGAGATAATCAAAGTACACGTAGTCACCAGCATTGTCTACACTTTAACAACAGTGGGGTAATATCAGATTGCCAAGAACTATTTTCATTTCCAAAAGCCAAACATGCGTATTCGAAGCTTCACTCGTGGTTGATCTAAAGATTCCTAATTGTTACAATGCTATGTTTCATAACCTCCCGAAAATTAGATCAACGGACATATATGAATGATTGGTTTAGAAATATACCTAGTCTATATGAATTCTTAAAAAAAATCGATTGCTTACCATTTGACCTCAGGCTGAGGACTGCCTTGAACTTCGACGTCCAGCTTTAAAACCTCATCAGTCATCACTGAAACATCTTTCAGTTCCTTCTTGAATGCTGGTAAGCCTGTTTGACCAGTTTGTTTTAGTTACATCCGTATAGGTTTTAAGTATATGGCTACTGAAATTTATTTTCAAACCGACGACAAATTTGTTAAAAAAAAAACAGTGGTAAATCACCGTTATGCAAATCCCTACATTTTAATACTGGTTTAGAAGGCGTAGTAAGATAATTAAAACCTTTTGTAGGCCAAGTAAAGTAACCAATAAAAACAACAGCCAGATGTCATACGTCGGATAGTAATAATTATGAATAAATGTTTTAGCCTTTTGTGGAATAATATAAAATATTTTATTGTAAAGCTGACTTAAAACAAGCAGTCAAATTTGAAAAATAATGTCTTATCTAGCATAGTATGCAGTAGGCCGATATATTGCGCCTAACTTATTCATTTGTTACAAATTGGTAAAACCCCAGAATGTGAAAATGTATGTACAGATATGTGTAACATGATAGTGAACACGAAACCACATAACATATTTGTGCGGCAACATTTTCGATAGTGATGAAGCAAAAGTACTCACTATTCACAGTGAGCTTGCATTCAGTGTTAGCACTTCCAAGCTCATTTTCTGCTACTACGCTATATTTTCCAGAGTCAGCCTTGGTCACGTTCTTTATGATGAGAGTCATTGATTCTTCATCCTCAAACAAAAACCGGTATCGTCCTCCAGCTTCAATAACTTTGCCGTCGTGCTTCCTGAAATGTCATTCGGAGACTTAAGCATAAAGAACATAGTTCACAAATAGTGAATTGCAGTCCAGACAACGTCAGGTTGACCGAAAGTGAGGCCCCTACCATGTGATCTTTGGTTTCGGGTAGCCAGTCACCTTCAGCTCCAGCATGGCAGAAGCGCCTTCATTGACTTCAACATCTGAAAGGCTTGCGTGAATGGTGGGAGCTTCGGGGGATTTCTTAATGACAGAACCTGTGTTAAAATCAAGGAATGAATACTAGAATTTAGGACGGTTGTTTTGCGCTAAGGCGCAATATTTTGTTTTACGTTCGAGCACACCAATCCTAATGCGCTAAACTGGGCAATTCACGCGAACTTGAAGCAATCCCAGAGATTTAAGGTGCGGTGCTTCAATCAAACTAACCGCCGCCATAAAAAGGAAGCTCACTCAGTGACTCTTTTAGTACAGCCGGACATAAAACGGAAGAATAACCATTCTCATCAATAAATGAAAACGTACAGCTTAAAATGAACTTCAGTCTGAGTTTTGTTGCTATCAAGGTGTGCAGAAATGTTTTAAAAGCCGCAAGAATTCATGGTTAACGAGTCAATGTTTAACCAGCAAGATCTGCCTGCTTTCGGCGTATATGATAATTATTACTGGTTTATGTCCAGTTGTGCGCTTTAAACTTTGTTACCATTTGTCGGTCACAGAAGGGATAAGCCACCCAGCTTAACATTATTAATGCTCGTAACGTAAGAAATGTGCTTAGCACTTGCTGAACAATCTACAGATGGAAATCAGAGAAACTCTTGGTAGGTTTTCAAATTGGTTACTTAGAAACCAGCCACTCGGCGTCCGCAGATTGCTTCAACGTAGGATTGTAATATTATCAGTGTCTACGGCTTAAAATGTAAAAAAACTACGTATACTCGCAAAAAATAAACCCAGTTCAATCAAATCTAACAATTTTATTTAGAATAGAAAATGTTTACGTTTATCTTCTTATGCAAATGATATATTTTATTATTTGTGAACTGCTTGCATTGTTATCACACCTTCTATGGGCGATCCTGGCGATATTTTTCTAGACTGGCTCCGTTTGGTAAAAATAATTGAAGAATTGGAGATATCGATTTCTTTTACATATTGATGAGCACTATAATATAAAACAAACAAAATACTTATGAGACAAGTTTTTCCGCGGGCCAAGTGGTTGGTACTTAGTTTAAGAAATTATTTGGCCATGAATGATACCGAAGGCGATGTTTTGACCACCACACCCTGAAGAATATCTTCTGCTAACTTTAGAAAAATAGTTTATTAAGTTTATTAATAATATAATTGTATTTCCGTCATGCTTAAATGAGCATCAAAGAAAATTACGCCCCATTTTGTTGGCGGATATATATTATATGATCGCAGCTGCTGACATGTTTGCGGGTATAAACATATTTACGTTTGTAGTTGGGCGAGTCGTTATACTCTCCACAAAAAATAGCGCGAAAACACAAGGACAAGTAAAAGAAGGACACAATACTGCGTCTGTGTCCATGTTTTATTTATATTTATATCTTCCAGGCTAGGTTTTGCAAATTAATTTATTTTTTCTCGTTTAGTGGTCTTAAGGATATCAGGTTCACAACTGGAGATAACAGGATACAAATGTATTAAAACTTCAGCCTAGGATTTCATCCTATCCAAACCGCAATTCAGTAACCCATTTAATTAGTTGGAATGGCTCAAACTGCAACGTAATTGTAGAAAGATAATTAAATCGAGATACAAAAGAGCACGAAAAAAGTCACATCACGCCGTACTTCACACCACTGAGGTATGACATGGAAGGATAGAATGGCGAATAATATGCTTGTACTCAAACATAGTCACACTCTATCAATTGTTACCTTCAATAAAATTAACACCCCAAATAAAATTCCCGTCGAAGTAAACATTATTATGAACCAACGCCGCAATTAAATGTTTGCTGCAATTAGTCGGCATAAAGCCCATGCCAAGAATTTAAAGGGTATCATGAGGTGAGAGGTACGCCCCATCACTAAGTGTTACCATTAAATTTTAACATTAAGATGAAACAACGGCTTTTGGAAAAACAACTAATTATAAGCAATATATGCTGCACACAAAAAAAACAACCTATTTTTATTAAGTATACTAACTCACATATTGCTGGCGCGACACGTTGAATATGACATTTTTTAATTATGGGGTTACTCATTCTGCTATGACTAGGGTATTTTTACTGCTAGCAGTCCTAAACATTGGTACGTGATTACTTTTGTAACATTTATGAAGTATTAATTACAAGTCACTAAATATTTTATATACCTTGTGACGCCACACAAGTAACGCTAGGCGTCAGGTTCGAGTGCATCAAACTCACTCACCTCAAATATTATTGTCAAGAAATCAAACATAAAGAAGTAGGTTTGGTTGTTTGCAGGAAACCTCCATGCATTGCAATTCATTGTTCTCAGTTAGTCAGTAAGTCGCACATCATGCATAATATTAAGTGACGATGCAAAGGTGTCTGGTATTTCAGAAGGTGTGAAAAGTTTGTTTCTGTGGGCAACTTGAGTGCACATCAATTTTATGAAAGTTGCGAATTATAGGGTCTACATTTTACTATATGATGCCCTAGATCAGGGGTGGCCAGGCTGACCCGGCCTAAAAGCCGCAAACAAAACCACGAAACTTCCAAGAGGGGGGGGGGGGGGGGGCAAACCTTTGTTCAGAACAATAAACGACACTCGAACTATTTTCAATCTATCCGTGTCAAAGGCAGTCCAACTGAACGTAAAGTGGCAGTAACACAAGACCACCAAATCGCAACCTGTCTTTCGATTTAAAACGCGTTCCATTTCTCTTTTTGGAGAAGTGCGGGGGGGGGGGGGGGGGAGGTTAGGGGAGGGAGCCGCGAGCCGCACTTTAATATACGAAGAGCCGCATGCGGCCACCCCTGCCCTAGATACTTCAGGTTTAAACTGCGTCTGATTTTCTAAAGGCACTCAACTAACCGTAACGGAAATACCTAAAATCGATTGCACCCCTGAACGTTTTGTTGAGCGCAGGCCTTACTGTTCTCATGAAAACTACGCGTCCCACAGGAAAAATAATAATGTCGTATAGGTCACTACCAAGGGTAATTTGGGGTAGAGTATATTGCGTTTGAGATAATAATTGTTTCATTTGTTGAATATAATAAACTTCTGAATTACTAAAAAAATGGTCAATAAAGAATTTAGTTTAGTATAATTCGAAAAGAAATAAACAAACTCGTCACTTTTATAGTCTTAAGGTGAATGGAGCGCTTCATCTCGCCTAAAACAATTTTAACTCGCCACCACGGTTCCGGTTTCCTAACAGCTGTTCACGAAAAGATACTGCTTTTAGATTACGTCTTCCAGGTTTTAGTGTCGTATTGATCCTCGGCCCTAATATTTAGCTAACAGTGTATCAAAATGGCATTCTATTCAAATTGGAATGTTCTTCCCATTATTTATATTATTCTTACCAGCACGCTCTCCATTCCAGGTTTTTCTGGACGCAGTGAAATGCTTCAAGCGCTTTAAATATATTTTTTTAAGTTAGTGATTTAGAGGGGCATATGTGCCTAAAGGTCCTCTGGCAGTGACCAATGCGACATCAATCGTTTTTATTCTGTGGGATGCGCATCTTTTGTGAGAAAAATCTGGCTCGCGTGCTTCGTGAGCCTGTATGCGTATATGTAATTTCATAAGTTGTAGCCGCTTATAAATGAAGATGCATTCAATTAATACGCTAAACTCGTGGTTGATGAAACTTGGTTGTCTATAAAAGACACCTTATATACAGTTTGTGAGCATACACGAATAACACCCAGGCATTGAGGATTGTAAACGGCTAATTGTTTCTAAACATTTTATGATAATTTTCCCTAAAATACTATTAGCAGTGAGAACCAAACAGTTGTTTTTAACGTCATAAATTTCAAAGCAATAATGTTTTACATACATTTTAATAAAGTAAGAATAATGGTCGTAGATTAAACAACACAATTTGAGACTTCTTTACTTGTGCAAAGGTTGGATCAATTTGTTAGCATCAAATCCCCAGGAAAGTTCAGACACATACTCTAGGTTTCTAGCCCGACCAGTCAGTTTGTCCATGCAGTGGTAATGCTAGAAAATGCTTTTTCTAATTTTAGTTTTTGCAAATACTTTTTTTTCGATTGAGCTTTCACCACAAATTCTGATATATGAGACATTTTGTGCTTAAATACAAGACAAACGCGTTACAACAGTTGAATGAATGAAAGCTCTCACACCTTGAACTGTTAGCTCTGCACTACAAGAAATTTTGCCGCTGGATGTGCTAGCGACGCACGTGTAGAGACCAGCATCGTCTGGGGTAACATGTTGAAAAACCAGTGTTATATTGTCCTCGATATCATCGAACGTCACTTGAAATCTTTCACTGGCTTCAAATTCTTGGCCATCCTTGAACCTAGAATAGCAATTGAGACGTCCGCTGATATTACTGCAACCGGTAAGGTACAAAACACAGTCGGGTATCATTAACCGCTGAAATTGAAATTTTATTGTGACGATAATGCAAATGGAATAGTTGAAATAGAACTTTTAATGTAGGCCTACTTTCGTGATTTTATTTCAGTTCGAAGTTTTATGGGAATAGTTAAGTTGGAATGCACTAAAAATAACAATGTAATAATTTATCTAAGAAGCCGTTATAATATAAAAATTGTATGGCAACAATAGTAAATGCCGCCCAGGTTAATAATATAATTGTAAAAGGAATGACGTATGGCACGGCGTCAATATACAGGAAGTTTGTTTTCAATTCGAATATAGCTTTTTTTTAGGGGGGTGACAATCACATAAGTGTTCTTTTTACTGAATGTTTATGGGGCTCGGGGGACACTAGAAACGGAATAATCGTCCCGACAAATTAGATAATGAAGCACTGTTTGGTAATTAACTGTTTTAATTAATGGTTACACAGGTCGTGTTGCAATCGCAGTTTTAACGGCAGTAATTCTGGAAGGCTAGAACAAGTTGATCAATTTCCAGAAAGCAAACAGATTTTGGGGTATTCATTGATCAGTTCTTGCTTTTCTTTTTGTCGCCCGAAACACAGAAAGAGCGCGTACGTTTTGCCCACGGGGACACTTAAAAGAGGGGCGTAATCGTGTCAGTGACGTCGTTCACTACCTCGGCAGTGCGTCCTTGGTTGATGCCAACGTTATTAGATTAACTCAGTTACGGAACTGTTCATAGACGCTGCATGCACGAACAGTACCCCCCCTCACTCACCACGACTCGCCCAGATTCGCTCGACGCGCCGCCGGACGGCTGCTTTGGTAACTGAATCGGGATACGTTCGTTTCAACGTCACTAGAAACGTAAAAACCAACGAAAAAAACTCTTTTTGTAGTAACTTTTATTGGAGATTAGTACAAAATGGGGGCGGGTGATGTTTTCTAAAATTTTTAGTTTTCAAGGTTTTGCAGCACAATTAATATTGTTTTTACACAACCATGCCTCAGCGGGGATTTCAGGTAGCGCGTCCCGACCTAGGCGCATTTTAACTGTGGGGTTTTTTCGCGGCGCGTCCGCAAGGGAGACGGGGGTGGAACCCCTGTAACTCGATTGAAGCCAAAAATAGATGCCACGTGCAGTTCCTCGAGTGACCGCTGCGGGAGAAATGGCGGCGTTGTGATCGCCATTTGGCGCTTCAGCTGTGCTCTTTAGAATGCACAGTTATGAAACGAAAATATAGATGGCGCTTCGAACGACTCTAGGCGGATTGAGGTGACTGAGGTAATCTAGTAACGTTGGTTGATGCACCCTCGGCCAGCATCATACTAGAATAATCAAAGCCCGTGCGCTAGTATTTCAGCGTCATCCCAGTGAGATCGAGCGCACATACAGTCTGGACACGAGCGCTGAGTGTTCGGCTGGGCCTCGTGTCCGTCAGCAGCGCGTCGAAGGGCGCTCGACGTCGGGCTCGGGCCCAGTTGCTGAGTTGACGTCCTCCGAGTGGGACGATGTTCCATGGAGGTAGCGGATACCCTTAACAAGGGTTTGATTATTCTACAGCGTGGGCGAAATGTATTGAACGCACTTTAAACTGACCACATACCTTGGTTTCTTAACTTATCGCTCTGGGATTTACTACAGAGGTGCCTGAAGTTGGTGGAAGCCCTCGCTAAAGTTGTGAAAAGGTTGGCTCACCCGAGTAAATAGAAAAAAAGAATATACTTTGCATGCACACTAAAACAAATATATTGTGTGTGACTGTGGCGCATATTTGGGCCAAATTAAGTGAAGAATAGGTAAGCCAATCCTATTTTATTTTTATCTCGCAGATTTTTGAACCGTAGTAAACGCCAGAATAGGCCACAACGATTGTCTGATGATTTTGAGGTAAAATGCTTAGCGATAATTTTTTCATAGACAAAACAAGTTTTTATTTTCTTTCTTTGGGCTCCGAAGGTCTCATGCATTCATATTCTCAATTAATGAATGAACCAGCTTCGACCACCTTTGTAGTAAATCTCAGCGCGATAAGTTAAGAAACCGATTTATGCGTTCAGTTTAAAGTGCGTTCAATCCATTTCACCCACGCTGTAGGGCCACGGCACGCGACCGAGATTTTTACTAGGTCACAGAAATAGGCATGTCATTTTTCAACTGATGGCTGTAGATTTAGCTTGTGGAGCTATTTCTGCGTCAAGTTTTGGAATGGGCGATAAAGGTAAAAAAACTGAGCAGTGAATGTAGCAAAAAGAAAAGAAAAAAGTAACCTTTAAAAAACTTTTTAAATTGATTTAGCTATTAAACAGTATAATTATGCACTTCGATTTCTTCTTCATAACCTGCCCAGGTTGCTTAACAACTTGGCATTTTGCGACACTGACATTCTTTGCTTAACAAAAAAGCGACGCGCGCTCATTTTGTTCAGGTAAACAGTGGTGTTGCTTTCTTTAATTACTGTATAGTGTTCTGTAGGTGCAGGAACACCGGACGCAGTCAAGCTTCATATTATAAACTTTTTGACCTGTGACCTCAGCACAAATTTCTTTTCATGAATTTCAGTTTCAACATAGTAAAAACACCCCGAGACTGGGAAAAAAAAAAAAAAAGACGGACAAACACAGAGGTAACCATTAATTACCTCTGTGTATGCTCGTCCTTTCTTTTTCCCCTGTCTCGGGATGTTTATACTATGTTCAACTACCTCCAACGCGTTTGCGCCCGAACCTTCTATGCAGTTTCAAGTTTAAACAATCATTCCCGTCGATACTGCGATTGCAATGTGAGCCATCAGCCCATTAATTAAAAACTTAATTAACACATTTTAGCTCATTATTCTACTGATTGACATGGTTGCCCTCCCATCGAATGTTACACCGAGACCAACACACGTGCATGAAGACGTTATCCACATACTGGTTACCCCTTTTTTTAGAAATTTTGTTCGAATTAAAAACAAACATCTTGTAGTAAAACACATATTACATAATTAAATTAATCTGGTGGTTACGACCGCCAATTTGCATGTAACAAACAGAAAAAATTTAGGCCTTACCATCTAAATGCGGGAGACCTCGGAGGAGGTGTTAAAGGGTGAGATCCTTCGGCACTGAAATCTCCCGTTAGCCCTTGGAATAATATCTTGTCTTCTGTGAAGGTCAAAATTGTGCAAACGTTTGGGGGACGAATGAATCATGCAGCAGAAGCAGGTTAACGCCATGTTCAAAAATCAAACAGACACACGCGTACGTACAAAAGTCAAAAGTTTGCGAGTATTTCCACATTCCGACACAAGAGGCATCAACGGCATACTATTTGGCACCCGTATTTATATTAAATCATTCGTGTAGCGTGATGCAGGTGACGCGCGAGCAGCGGACGTTCATAGAATAAAATATTAAGTTATATTATAATAGAATAAATATTAAAATTAATTTAACATATTTCGGATTCCTTGCAGTCGCTTCAAAGAACGGATGCATCGGATGACAGGCAATCGTTACTAACCAACGGTTTTCGGAAGTTGCATTGTTAATAAAAGCATCGCGAAGAAAAATGATTTGTTAGAATGTCACAAAGTAATAGTTCTGATAATAAATCAAAACATTCATAACAACCATGAGCATCCACGAGGGAGCGTTCGTTAAATTCGTGGCATGTCCATAACACAACTTTTCAGTCTAAATATAAAAAAAAATGTAGCAGATTCATACAAAACAGAACAATAAAAAATGTATTCCTCCCTTCCTTATGTAGAATTGGTTGATAGCCAAAGTCGCAATGGTTGATGGCCAAAGCGTCACAAACTTATTTGGAATCTTCAGAGATTGCATAGTACTAGTCTCCTGGAATCCTTAAAACCGCATTTGACGTTTTTCTAAGGAATTTAAAAAATTAAAAAGTTTAACCACTGTACTGGTTTAGATCTGCACAAGTCGAAAGCCTAAAGATACACAAGGACAAAGAGAGAAGATATCTTTCCAGGCGTGTGTTTGCCCGACTTTATTCTTGTATATTTTAATATTTCAATTCCTGTAGATTTATCTTCTTTGGGGTACAAATAATTGTGACCTTACACGTTACTGTGTCATACTGTGTATAAAAGAACTTCGGAAGGTTTTTCTACACATAATGATGTAGGTTTTGCTTTATAATCAAAGCTAAAATCTACGTAGATATTGCGTAATTTTCTCAAATGTTTCAGGGACCTTGTATGTACTTCCGAAGATGGAAACGTCTGGTAGCCTCAATCAACTAGATTTGGTTATAAATGAAATATTGTGTCTGCAGAGGCACGAAGCACTGCACCTAAATGTGTTGATATACGAGTCTTGTGGGACAAAACACGCTTCGGCAGGCGCTCTACTCTACATAGCGACTTCTTAAAACCGACGTCAGTGAAGCCACAATTCTGAGCAAAGCAAATTTCAGAACATTAAGCAATTACCTGGGGACTTCAAAGCTGAAATCAACATGAAAAATGTCTACAGAGTGCAAACTCCCGAGACGTTGGTGAATGAAAACAATTCATGGCGCAATGCAACAATGTGTGTTTACCAGAGATTGGAGTTTTCTAAAGGACGACGCAAACAGAGAGAGTTTTCTATGTTTGTCTGAGAAATCTATGTGTTTGTTTCGTATTTTAGAAAAGCCAAATCTCGGGTAAATTCCCAATGTCTAACCGCACTAGTTTGCTTTCAACCTTGGTTTTGTCCGATCATGTAGAATTTTTCTTTATTTTTGTTTTGGTATTTGTCCCAATCTTGTGTTATTTTCCGCTTTACTATTCAAATCTTATTTCGATAAGGTTGCTTTCTTGCAGACATGCCAGCATCTTTATATCTAATTCTGTCCAAATACTTGCGTAAGTTGTGAAGTATGTTTCGGAGTTTTAGGCTGTAATAGTGCTATTTTAAGCACCCTATTGTCAACATATCTGCCACTTTAGAAAACTTAGTAATCGGTCACTACAAATCAAGTTGTTTGGGAACAGTTTGATGACTGCGAGCCAGATGCTTGCCAAACATGGCAAAACAAACTATGGAAAATGTGCGCTCTACTTGGGGATTTGTTATACAATTATTTGTATTTAGAACATTATTTCGTTTCACAAAACATCTATTCAAGTCGATCGTGCTCAACTCCGTGACAGCTTGTCACTCTACTTGCAAAAGTTGCACAGTGGTTTTTACAAACACCTTTAAATGTACGGTGACAATGGGGGTTATACGGTGAGGTAAATACAAGTAAAATATACGTTTTTTGTCAAGATTTACAAAAAAAAAGTATAAGACGAGAACAGTGGAAACAAAACATGATCCGTTTCCCGTCTCGGCGAAATGGTCGATTTGCTTTCTGAAAAAAAAAAAAAAAAACTTAGAATGCATTATATATACAAATGAAGTAGAGTGTGCCCAACCTTAACGTCGCCACCCGAGCTGTCGACACTGGTGATTGGCGAGGGGAGATAAAAAGCCCTGTTTTGGCGGGGATTGTTTTAGCTACTCGTCAGGCCAAAGGACATAATCCACCTCCGAATTGGGCTGTGGCGAAGCAGTCGGACCCCTCAGGTGGCTACCTGGTTGCCGAGAGTGATTTATATATATATATATATATATAATCATATCAAAACAGGGCCAGGTTCTGCAGGGTTTAGAGGATTCCTGCCTTCCTCTGAAGTTTTGTGACGCTGTGCACCGTCTTTTAAAGGCAACGACAACCAATACTCATGACGCTGTGAATATTGGAGGAAGAGCATGGCGCTTCCAGTTCATTCTCTTGCACCATGCACCCTGAGTCACTAAGAATGTCGCTACCAAATAAAAGTGCTAAGTGCGCCTTTCAACTAAGAGGTTTACCACCCTCCACACTACCTAAGTCGGAATTCCGATAGGTCCCGCCACGTGACGGGTAATTAAAACAATTGTTACTAGGGTAGAAAACCACACCTCAAGAAGGACGATCGCGCGGCGGCATTAAAATCGACAAAGAAGTGCACCTTAGAGGTAAACCATGCATATTTACCGCGCTGAACTGAACAAAATAAAAAAGGTAGTTAAAGCTGGTACAAAAGAACTCGATCAGGAACCTTCTGGAGGCCTTAGAATGTGAGCAAAAGTTTCGCTAAAAGACATAGATTCCAAAGGGCCCTGAAGAAGCGAAGTGTCTTTGCAAAGTGTCGGCTGCCAGTCGCATACGTCGAGGAGTTTTCTTTTTAAACTCGCTCACCTAAATATTTTAAGGGAATTAGATGACCGATAAGGGTTAGAAACAGTTACAAAATTATTGTTTCAAATGATGTTTCTCATTCGCAGCTACCACTAGTCACATGACCTACACTCTGTCGGAAAACAGTCGCAAGTTGGGACTCCGCGCGAGGGAAACTCGCAACGTCAAGAAAATAGAATGTTTACAGGCTTGTTGCTTTTTAATATCATTGCACGGTCTGCATCCCAATAATCCACAACTTCCAGATATACATTGTACTCCTTGTCTTCCCTTCAAATCAAGAGAGATGCCTCGCATGTTCTTTATATTTTAATTCCTAACTCGACCACTGCTATGCTATCGAACGACAAGGACGATTTACACATTTTAATGCACTTACTTGTAACAGTGATGGTTCCGGAAGATTCGTCTTTTCCTTCAGAATTAACGGCAACGCACGAATACTTTCCCATATCCTCAAACGAGATGTGATCTATAACGAGTTCGAAAACTTCCTTGCTTTCAAAAATTACTCGTACACGATCATCCTCTTTCAGTTTCTTGCCGTTCTTGTAGCTGAAAAGAGGGGAAAAACACGTAGGCGAATCACATTTACATTGTTTATTCCCGTAGTAAGCTTTGTTTTCTATCGAGTAACTCTACCACCATTAGAAAATGCACTAAGCTTATCATTTCCGTTTGGCAATTGATCAACCACGACATCAGTCTGCTAACAAAATCTAGGTTCGGCTTTAATAACAAAAATATTGTAAATTCTTTTTTCTTCTTTGTTTCCATAGCTTTCGGTGCAATGTTGTTGCCGGCAATTAAAAAAAAAAAAAAAAGAAAAAAACACTCACAAGGTTACTTCGGGTTCTGGGCACCCTCGCACCACCAGTTCAAACCGGACGGATGTTCCTTCCAAGAGTTCCGTATCTTTCAGCTTTACTTTGAATACGGGAGCGTGAGGAAGAACAGTTCCTCCGGGACTCGTTGGTCTTGAGTCTCCCTTAGACACGCTTAAACCTGAAAAGATAAATGATGCATGGAAAAAATCCTGGGTATAAGCCATTTTAAACTTTTAGAGATTATCGTAAACGTTTGTCTTCTATGCTGCAGTGCTGCTTATATGCAGTAATAATTATAACAACATATTTACCAGGCTTGACATAAACGGGTGCACTGCAAGAGGCAGTTCCTTGCGGGTTCGACGCAATGATAGTGTACATTCCAGAGTCCTCAACTGATGCTTCATTGATCAAGAGTTTGTGCTTCCCGGCATCTTCTTTAGTCTCAACGCGTTGACTCTTCTTTAGAGGAATGTTGTCTTTCAGCCACTGCACAGTTGGTGTTTCAGGAGAAGAGACTTCACATTCCAGGGAGAGGTTATCGCCCTCTATATAAAAGTAAAGGACAAAGATAAGAGCACGGTCAAATTCGGTACTAATTTCGAACTGTTGGGTGGTAGGCTGAAAAGATAAACTTAATTTAGGAGTAGATATAAAGACACAATAAACTAATTTAAGTAAAAGGTACACGAATTAATCAATAATATCCTGCACTAAAAACGTTGCTTAAGAGATATTTGCTTTCCCCAACCGAAAACAAAATCATTGCATTTAATAAAATGAAGTTAATTTTGAAAGGGCTTTTGTACAAGTTATGGCCTATTAATGGACAAATGTTTGTTAATAAAATAGCTTAAAGACTTTAAAAAATAATAACGGAAATATTTCTTGATACATTTTGTTTCTCGCTAGAACACCTTATGATTGCAACGTACCCTTAAAAATGATAAATATCGAGAAATGGTATAACATGCTTCCAAAGTTCACAGTGTGACACATTCAGTGCAAATACGATATCAATGCCAGTTCGTCTTTCGTAACTACACTTAATTATAAAAAGCAAAATTGCACTGCCTGGGTTGGAGCCTTATATTCACGTATACATTACATCGCTACCGTAATATTTCGAGAGATGGCCCACCTAAAATCGAAAGCAAAGCGGTTGAAAATAAGGTGTGGGCTCATTTTTGTTGTGCAATAAAAAAAACTGAAAAAATGCTAGTTTTAGATTTTGTGATCTGCGAAACTTGAAATCGCAGGGAGGGGCGATGAACTACAGACGACTGTTCTTTCCAGACAGCAATGTTCGCTTATCTCCCGCAGTGGCTAAGTCACCATAATTCTGCTGAGGTCACCATTGGCCAGAGCCCTGCAATTACTATAAGTGGGCTATCTTTCGGTGTTTTTAAAGAAATTGCAAATCGTGCTATAAATGGCGGTGGGTTATCTACCGAGAGTGGGGCATCTCTGAAGGTTTTACGATAGTTTTGATGCCACACGTCTAGTTGTAAAAGATACACTTCAGAGACCGGTGATCACGTGCGTATTCTAATTGGATAGTGATCTGCGGGTATCTGACAACTTGGCCCAAATCCTTTTCATTTTTTTAATGTGCTTCCAAGGATCCGACATATAAAATAACTTGATGAGATAAGAGTGTCTGGATATTTCATATATGTGTTCAGACGAAACAAAAAAGTCTACCTTTATGTCCGGGAAGAACAGAGAATACCAAAAGTATATAAGAATGTCTGTTCCCACAGAAAAAAAAATCGTTATCATTAAATGCATGCAAACACCTGGAGGACATTTGCTGCGCAGAGTCAGAAACTGCAATTAAATTTTTCTTAATTATGTAGTTCATAAATTTATTTTACTTATTATCTTTTATATCAATTTTTTTAATCCAGATTAACAATTGCTTGAGGAAAAACTCATTCGGTTTGCTGTTGCCGCTTCTATGAACCGATAATACATGAACATATATACATTTCTTCATTATGTACATTGGCATGAATAATTCTGGGGCGCGAGATAAGTAAAACAAAAACACGAACGGAGCTGCATTTAAAGACAAGGTTAAATAAACACAGAAATTCAATATATTAGACACACACAAACGATGGAACAAACACGATTGTACAGAAGAAAAAAAGCACTAACGTGAGCAAGTGAGGCCCCGAAGTGCCTTCTGGAACTGCGGCTTCCCTGAGGCATCCTTCCTGGATGCTGTTAAATAAACAGATTCGTCTTCAGCAAAAGAATTGAGTGACTGAATTTCTGAAAAGCACCAGAACACCACAAGTGCGTTTCAATACAATAAAGTATTAATTCTTCAACGAATTTGAAGTGCGAAAAATTTAGAATATACGTGATTTACTTTCCCGAATTTAGTCGCGTTTGATTTGATGGGCACATTGTGATTTGATGGGCACTCTGAAATAAAGAGCTTTCACTCTCATTTTGTTTATTAATGCTGAATGCTGGGCTAGTTGGTATTGGTCTTGGGTTGCCAAAGGCATGGTAGCGCTTTTTAGACGAGGACAAAAGAAAGAAAGACAAGACAGACACGGGCGCTGACTGCAACTATTTAATCAACATGGAAATGAGGCATATATACACGCTTCGATCCTGTCAATCAGCCAACCCCAGGCCTTACCGCCGCTCGCATGAACTGCACCTCCTTATCGAAAAGGTCGATAGATGCAACGCTGACACACCCCACACCTGCCCTTTTTATCTCGTCCGCTTCGATGATTTTTCTAACAGTTCTATTTTTATGTCTAGCCAGTACTGAACATGAGTCGAACAATGGTTTGCATCCGCAGTCATGGCAATGCATTGAAAGGTGGCCATCCCGATGGTTTTTGACGTTAAGACAATGTTCGCGGAGCCTGTCGTTCAGGCATCTATATGTAAAATAGTAGGTCAGAAATATGTAGGTCAGACTGGGAGATGCCTGAACGACAGGCTCCGCGAACATTGTCTTAACGTCAAAAACCATCGGGATGGCCACCTTTCAATGCATTGCCATGACTGCGGATGCAAACCATTGTTCGACTCATGTTCAGTACTGGCTAGACATAAAAATAGAACTGTTAGAAAAATCATCGAAGCGGACGAGATAAAAAGGGCAGGTGTGGGGTGTGTCAGCGTTGCATCTATCGACCTTTTCGATAAGGAGGTGCAGTTCATGCGAGCGGTGGTAAGGCCTGGGGTTGGCTGATTGATAGGATCGAAGCGTGTATATATGCCTCATTTCCATGTTGATTAAATAGTTGCAGTCAGCGCCCGTGTCTGTCTTGTCTTTCTTTCTTTTGTCCGCGCCTAAAAAGCCCTACCATGCCTTTGGCAACCCAAGACTCATTTTGTTCCTTGTAAAACTACAAATTATGGAAACGATAAAAATTATAAAAGAAAACTAGACATTTGGAGTTGTATCGCTTTATTAGTCAGCACGGACTTCTACTAGAGGGAGAAGTAACGCACTGAGCATTTTAGCAGAAATAAAGCACGGACAAAGTTAAGACGTAGCGCGGACTATACGCCAGGTGCGGACAATCTAAGAAAGAAAGTTTTCTCTTTTCTTTCTTCAGTCAAAGTTTGTTTCTGCGGACAATGCATCGGGTGCAGGCTATATATAGTCTGGAAAATACGGTAATTCAGATTTTTACATTGTTGTGACCATTACGCATTAGCGCTGCACGAACGTCCTAAATACTTCGACACACATTGAAAAAAAAAAAAAAGAAACAGTAAACGCACTTGTTTGACACACACCTCTTATTGAGAGGTGGAAAGGGATATGAAACAAAGAGATAATCGGAGCTGCGGTATTGAATGAAAGAGATAATCAGAGCTCCATGGCTATATTGAATGAGAGGCATGGGCAAAGACACTTATTACCGTCAATCGATGTAACCGAGCCAGAACGGATGCTGCCTGTTGCGGCGCTTGTAGCCTCCTTGTACGCCTCAAATCCTTCCAAAATTTCTGTCTTTGGCAGAGATGATGATGGAGGTTCGGGACTGACGGGTACTGCAGTTGATTCGGACAAAGAGCCTGTATGACTGTAGGCACTCTTGTCTTGAAGACGTTCTGCGATAGACGTATCTTCACACTGCATCTCTTCGACAACTGTATTGAAATAGACGAGAACAAGCATTACGCTTTGTTGAAGTGCTTATCAACAGTAGAACTAGCTTTAACGAGCGTGTTGATAGCCACATTATTTCTAAGAAAGGAAGAGAAAATAGGGAAACAGCAGACGATATGCTATTTTAACTTTAGCGACATTTAATCTTCTCCCGGTAGTGGAAAGGGGACAGCGCATCGGGGCACAATAAATTGTCGATGCTGGGAGGCTGTGTTTTTGTCCGTCTTTTTTTTGTATTTGTTATAATTTGTAACCAGCAGAAGTTTCAAAGGTAACCGGCACGCCGAAAGCGAACTTAGATCAATACGAGTATTTCTTGATCGCCTCTGCGTTTCATCTATGTTTTATATCAAGATCTAACTAGCTTGTTGTTTAAGCACTGAGTAACTAATCGTAATATTATTCATTACTTTATAGTTTCAGAGATCTCTGCATGCAAACATCTACACAACGCATCCGGAACACGAGACTGGTATTTCATTCATGTGCTTAGCCTGCGAGGAGGACGAGCGGTATTCCGCTCAAATATCCATGAAGCACCAGCGGCAAGAAAGGTGGAGGCTTTTTGTCATTGATGACCATTCCAGTGTGTATCGACACTCTCCTCACTGGCTAAACTCATTGAAATTACTAGTAATTGAGCACTCCACGTGTATAGCGGGAGACATCAATCCTTAAAATGATATATATGTAAACATTTTAAGAGCAGGAATTCGTGTTATTTTGTAGAAATTTGTATGTACCCGTGAGATGACAGTTTGAGATCGTAACTGATAATATCCCTTTCTGAACTTCCCTTTACTCCACGTTCACTGCATGCTTTAGACACAACTGATAAACGGAATAAACGTATGGCACTTTCACACACACACACAAAAAAAGAAAAAAGTTTTACGCAATTATTTGCTAATCTCGGAGGAGTACAATCCAGGCAGTCAGACTTTCCACTGTCGTTGTCGTTAGAGTTGACTCAATTTGTGAGGTGACGGGAGTCGGTGCCAGCCGCACTCTGACATGCTTGCAGAGTGTGTCGGCAAGCGTGCTTCGGGATTTTGTGTCCCGTAGGCAAGGTCACATGCGTTTTTAACCGCTGTTTACTTCTCGTAATTCCGAAGATTGACGATGTAATAACAGATCTAAACCTAAAAAAGCTTCTCACCCTCGCTGGCGATCGTTGATGCATGAAGTTCCTCGGCCCACTCCCTCTTTTGCTCTTTGTCTTTGGCGCGAAGGGTGATGGGCACATCCTCACCGGAGGCGTCTCTTTGTAGAATCTTCAATGTAACGTCCTCATCTCCAGTATCCAAAATTTCAGATTCCGTGGTCTATTCAAATTAATGAAAATACTTCAATGAATAAGCGTGCAGTATCTTTTATGCTATTCAAAACATGTCAGCGACACAACTATACAATACTTTGCCGAAGGCTATCTATTTTTAAGTGTGTATTACTATAAAACATTCGACCATAAAAAGAGATGCAACAAGGAAGACAGATAATATCACGTTTTAGTCAGCAATTCGAGAGTACGTTCGTGTTGGCGCACAGAGATCAAAGAAAGCTGGGTAGATATTATTACGTCAAATGTTTTAACAACAGAGTATCAAATTTAAGCACAGACGAATCTCGATTTAGATATATGTAGACCATGTAGTAATCATCTTATTGTTTTATGTATTTTGTAATTTTTTAGACTGCTTCGGCGTATCAGGCCACAATTATGACACATACAAACTTCTGATCACGTATACTATTTAAAGATACAAAGAATCATATCTGACTTGCGGGTTTCGTAAGGCTGTACTCTTTTTGGCTCTGACATTTCGTAGTCATAATATAAGAAGTCTACATACACACACTCAAAATAAGTTAAAGTAGGTAAAGCTAAGCAATTACAAGAGGTATTATCTCGACAACGTCAAATAGTCGTTGCGACTTACAGTCCGGAGAAGAGAAAGTTCTTCAGGGCTGGTGTCTAACTTATAAACGTTTTAAATAACTAGCACAGCAGCATAGCGAATATGAGTTGAGAGCAGAAACATGTGGTTTTGTAGTTCCTTAATTACACAAATTAACATACAAAGCTGAGGGCTCTCATTTGAAATCGAACACGCGTGTCAGGGTGAATATTTTGATTTGCCTAAAGCACACACACACACACGTGTGTGTGTGTGTGTGCTTTAAGCAAATAAAATAATATATATATATATATATATATGAAGAGCGGTGCCCGCTCGAAACGTCGTAATAAACTTCGATTTAGTAACTCAGACAGTACGCGTCTTTTACTTATATATATATATATATATATATATATATATATATATATATATATATATATATATATATATATATATATATATATATATATATATATATATATATATATATATATAGCCCCGTTTCCGCAATGAAAAAAAAAACTTATAATATTTTTTAACAATTTTTCTTTTTTTCTCTACAAATTTTCTAAAGTGCAGCTCAGTGAAATATGACGTTTAGGTTGTTTGATTTTTGTACCCGGTTCTGTCAGTTGTTATAGATAGGTAAAAATGAAAACACTCACTGTAATTTGTTTGTTGTACATGTATGACGCATGGCCTATTCTTTGCTTCAAACTAAATTTCTTTGGATTATTTCATGCCAGAAATAAAAAAAAAAAGCCAAACATTGCATCTTTGATGTTTTGCTAGAATATTTCGAGCCTTCTATCTCAGGATTTATTAGCCATTTTTCTGAGTACTATATGCCTCTAGGCCTATACATGTGCTATTCACTGGTACCACTTCAGTTTAATTTATTTTCGCGAAATAATTTATGTATTTTTTCCATTTAATCAAAAAGTAAATTTAGCCACAATTTCAGCTCGCGTTATTAAAGAAAAGGTCATTTTTATTGCTTTTTTTAATATTGTTCCCAATGATGTTAACTTTCTGTGCGCATAATCAAAGTTCCTCCCCCCCCCCTTTTTCTTTGTTATATTTTCTGTAGACGTGCTTAAATACACAGACATGCACCTGAATCGGCAAAAGAGCAGTATTGCAAGTTGGCTTTACTGCAAAGTTTAATAGTCTTAAAATGCTCAGGAGAGAAGGGCCGGAGATAAGTGTTTGGGAGGTGAAGGGGCGACGGAAAATGGCGGTGGAGAGGAAGAGGGGAGAAAGTGTAGACGTGCCCCCCTTAGAAAACAATGTCCCTAGCCCTACCCCTCCGCTGTTCCAACACCACTGGCAAGTCATGTTTCTTAACGAAATAATAGTGAGTGTGCAGGCGAGCTGGTGATAAATAATCATAACGTAACACCTGAGACTGTGGTACAGAACATTTAAGAAACTTTCAAGTCGAAGAAAAAGACAAAGATGCCGACCTTTTTAACGCATCAAAAATAATTTTAGACGTTCCCCTTTGAGGCGTTCTCATACTGTTTTTTTTTTCCTTCGACTTGAAAGGTTCTTACTTTTTCCGCACCACACTCTCAGATGTGCCATTATGGTGCATGTTTCTTTTTTTTTTTTTTTGGGGGGGGGGGGGGGGGGGGGGGGGTGGTGGGAGGGGCGCGGTGGGGAGATGTTGATTAGGACACTTGAGTCGGGCTGTATATTTTTTTTTTATCTCCGTTAGTAGATATAATAGTTCTTTATCTCTCATCTCGTCCGTATATCTCTGCTGTTAAAAACCGTACGACGAGATCTGCAACCGGCAGGCTTTGTGTTGCGGCTATCATTCCAGTCCTCTGCTCGAGGTTTTTACATTTAAAATTGGTTGTGTGCAGATTTGTCAATGACCGTCGTTCACATATTTCAATGTCTACTTACGATGGTTGACATAAAAAGAAGATATATCTAGATGAACGTTTTCGCTTTGTGAAAACGCACCTTGACGTGGATGTGCTGAGGTCAACCTAGCCCACTCGCAGCGTTGTTTGCTATAAGGTATACTCTAACTTGTTTTTTGCCAGAATTGCTTCGCACGCCTGGCTGAAAACTCTGTGTGCTGTGCCAGTAAGTTGAACTTTAGTTTGTGCCCAAGTGTAATTTCCAGGCATGATGTGCTCAGGGACGTTAGGAAAGTAATTTCTGCCGGTGGACTAAATTACAAATAATAAACATGCCGTGAAAGTAGTTAAGGATTGCGAGAACAAAAGTCATAATCAGAAAATACATGATAAGGTCTATCTAGAAAACCTACTTGACGTTTCTGAAAGCCGAAACGGAGATTACAACATGTTAATCACTCCGTTTAAAATGAATGAAGGTCCCCTCAACGCGAACAGTGTGTTCCTACTTATGCCCTACCTAATTTTGTCTTTGTTTTTGTAATCGTTCAAATATGAAATTACGAAGCGAAAACTGATCTCTATGAGCCTTTCACAAAGTTGGCCTCACTAGATCTATGTTGAGGTGTCTCATACATGAAAAACATTGATTAAAGTTGTGTGGCTTGTATGTTTAGACAGCCTTGCAGTTGGTATGCCTCTACGGGTGACCTGCTTCACAGCTGTAGGTGAAAGATTTAGCCAGTACAGTACAGCCGCAAACCTGGGGTCTTTAACGTGCAGCGCGCAGGAGTGATTACACGAACACGTGTGGTACGAAACTCATCCAGATCGAAACGGGCAGGGGCTAGGAATCGAACCCAGGAGGATCTGCAGCACAAGCTTTTGCTCCACGTTCCGAGTTGAGACGGGTTAGCCCACTCGGTCACCGAACCCCCTAAAACACTGAGGATAACTCGGCCAAGGCAGGCGATTCTTTGATAGAAATAAATACATGTTTTAGCTCACTCACTCCGTCGCCCCTTCACTTCCCAAACACGTCCCTTAGCATTTTAAGGCTAACAAACCCTTGCAGTAAAGCCAACTTGCGAAATTACCCTTTTGCCGATTCGAGTGCATGCATATGTGCTTAAGCACTTCTACAGTCAATACAACACAAAAGGGAACATTTATTATGCGCACAGAAAGTTATCAATGTAAGCAATATAAACAGAAGATAAAAATAAAAAAATGGCCTTTTTTAATAATGTGGGCTCCAAATTTGGATACATTTATTTTTAAAGAAATTTAAAAATAAATATAAATTATTTCGTGAAAATAAATTAAACTAAAGGGGTACCAGTCGATGCACGTGCGTAGTCATACGGGCATGTAGTATTTAATAAGCAAAATATGTAATGAGTGCTAAGATAAAGGCTCCAAATATGTCACCAAAACGTCAAAAATGCGATGTTTGGCTTCTTTTTTTATTTTTGGCACAAAATATGCCAAAGCACTTCAGTTTAAATGCAAAAATAGGTCATGCGTCAAACATTTACGAGAAAAATTGCCGTGAGTGTTGTCATTTCTACCTATATATAACAACCGACAAAACTGGGCACAAATATCAAGTAGACTAAACATATCATGATTTCACCTTGCTCCACTTCAGCATTTTTGTGGAGAAAAATAATTTAATTTTTTTTTAAAGTGGTATTCTTTATTGCGGAAATGTGGATAAATAAATTACCCATCCCAACACGCGTGTTCGATTTCAAAATGAAACCACCAAGCTAGTGAAACCACACAAAAAGAGCTACCACGTTTTGGCTCTCCTATGTTTTCTTAAAAAAAAAAAAAAAAAAACACACATCACACAACCAAAAATCACCGTGAACAATCTGGACATTGCTTACTTTTATTCAAGGAATGTATTATACTAAAGCAAATGTAGACATATTAAACTAAAAAGGAATGGAGAGTAAAAATTGCATTCCATTTTTAGACAGCTAGCTCATTAAGCGTTGTCTTCCTTACTGTATCTGTTTTTAAGCTGTGCACATACACGTCTTGACGCTCTTAGTGGAAACATTCAAACAGCCAGCTGTAAGTAAACCAAGTATCGGAAAACCAGAACCCCGTCTTTTACCATTTCTGCTTTCGTGAGCTTCTTCTAGTCAACATCAGGCACGTAGCCAGGATTTTGGTTCGGGGGGGGGGGGGGGGGGGGGGGGGCGCCCATGACAAAATGCTGAATGAGGAGGAAGGGGGAGAGGAGGTCCCAGCAAAATGGAAGATTTTTGGGGGGGGGGGGGGGCCGGACCCCATGGGCCTCCCCCCTGGCTACGTGCCTGGTCAACATCAACATTAATTTTTCTGAACTGCAGCTAACACCTTTGCTTTCCAACAGCGACGACAGCGATCATTTGCATACTGAACTTCGAATTCCTCAACACTATATCAGTTCACAAATTAAACTGATAATTGAAAAGAAATAATAACTGCAACATCAATAGGGAAGTAAAACAATGGGCTCTTATTCCTTTCACTTAACAGGCTTCAATATTGTTTTCTTATGATTGAGCAGATATTATTCAGCTAGTTTAGGTATCGGTTACGGAGTGACCGCGCAAGCCATATGATCTGAATTTCACCTGGGTATAACATTAACAAAAGCAAGTATATGAAGAAAAAAAAAAAACGTTTAATCGACCGTGCTAACTCCTGATATACTTCAAACTATCACCAATTTTTCGAGTGAACCCACACACCAATTATAAGTCGCCGTTTGTGTCATATCTTTTTACTAAACCGCGGGAATTACCCCAAGCTAATGGAACAAAAATTTCTTGGACCTGCTCTAACACTATAAAATACGAAAGGTTTGCACAACAATAAAGAAATGTAAATATTATACGTCTCCGTGGACTTTGCTGAATTAAAATAAATGTATTGGGACAAAACCGACGGAAAGGTAGTAACAAGGTGCATACCATTTATTGGTCAAACGCATTGCCATGGTTAATTTGTAATAAAATAAATGAGGAGGTTGCAGTTCGAGCAATGTTCATTATTATTATTCTAGCACATAGGAACATGCAACACTAATTAATATGTGCAGGCGACTGATAGAATATAGCAATCGCATCTCGTTGTATTCTCTTATAAGTACTTCCCTGACCTTGAGGAGGTTTTTTCCGCAGAATAAGCTCTACGAAACCTCACGTCGCTCACGTTCAGAATCACTTGAAACATTTTAGTTCAGATTTTTGTATAGATATCGTACTGAAAAAAAACAAAAAAACACATATCGTAGATATTTCTAGCGCATGTATTCTCAAACCAGAAGAACAAGACGGTTAAAAGTACGCTAGACTGAGGTTACTTAGAGGATAACAAAAACACATACACGTCTATGTTTTTTTGCCAATTAAGTAGTTTCCGGTGTGCGCACCTTCCGACGTGTTTAATCACAACCAGCCCACTTGAATCTCTAGATTTTGTTTGGTAAAACAAAATACCCCAAAAATTGGAAGAGGGAGATTTGGGCAAGAGAAAAAGATGTCCCTGGGTGTATCTTAGATCAGCTAATAAGTTAGAACTTAATTATGCAACGCATTCTCGGTCGAGAAATGAGTAATGAGGTATAGAAGTTCGCGAAAAGCTTTGGGGTTGGCACCCCAAAGATATTCGCGCTGCTCTATCGCAGGGGTCACCACATTGTTTGGCTAAGGGGCCGGATTGAGGGTCGGTCGCAGCCTCGAGGGCCGGAATATAAATATAAAAATGTAAAGTAACAAATTGGCAGCACTTTTTACCGTCAAAGTCCTATAATGCACGAAAATGCATTGTAGGGAGTTGGTGAGGGAAGTGGTCTGTCATGTGACGTATATTTTCCCGCTAACTTTAGCGGGGAAGCTGAATGGTTGTATAGGTCACGTGACGTCGATTTCCTCCGCTAAATTTAGCAGGGAAACTGGATCGGCGTCGAGGTCACAAGACGTGAATTTGTCCGTTAAATTTAGCGGATAACTGAATTGGTGTATAGGTCATGTGACGTCAATTTCCCACTAAATTTAGTGGGGAAACTGAGTTGGCGTATAAGTCACGTGCCATCAATTTCCCCAATGCGTATGAGTCACGTGACGTCAGGTGACGCCACTTTCCCGCTAATTTTAGCAGAAAATGCACGGACGAAAGGACCAACAGACGGGCAAAATTTTGGGATTCGGGGGTATAAAGTTAAAAAGCATTTCATGCTTTAAAACGTTCGCGGCTCCAACCCACGATGTGAAGGTGGTTGGCCAGCGAAGATGGTGGTACCACATGAAGCGATTGCCCACTGAACTGTACTAAATGCCGCCGCTGGTCGCAGCACGCCGCCGCTGGTCGTATTGCCGTCTCTTTTCCCTTTGCCGCTTCTCGTACTCACGCTGCTCCTCGGGAGTCCTAACTATGCCATACTCCGTTTCACCTTCCGTCCAAGCACAGCGGATGTTACGAGTCATCGGAGTCAATCCAAGATCGTGTGAGTGTCACGTGACCTTAGAGAAGGGTCACAGCGACGCGCGGAAAGCGTATCACGGGCTACGGCCACAGAACGGGATTGGCTAGGAGAGCTCGTATACCGTCCGCTGCGTCCGGACGTAAGGTGAAACGGAGTATAGGCGGGCTCTTCTTATATATATATGAAAGGCTAGTGATGTCACTCCCCACGTCGCAAGCTGCCGTCGCCGCGGCAGCTTGCGTAACAGTAATCTTTACCGAGAAACGTATGCGGAGTGCGCTACGTGCTTCGCATTGTTATCAGGAGCGCCTATCATCAATTATGTGGTTCGGATGTTTGTTTTGTGCTTGTTATTGAAACGAATGCTGTGCTGTATGTTGTACGTGTAATGTATGCACTTTTCGCTTCAATCCCTAAAAGGTTTTTTTTTTCTTTTTTTTTTTTACAGCGAAGTTGTTATGGTTTAGGATCTGGGAAAAAAATGCGTTCATTTTGGATGCATTTTGTGTCCATAAATGTCATGTGTGACGTCACATGATATCACGTGACGTCACACGTGACACCATAGTCACGAGTTTTCTGTAATGACGTCACACTTGTCGTCATGTGTGACGTCAATATGGCAAACGTCCCATAATGCAACACGCGGTCATGCCAACGGCGACGGCGACGCCGCTAAAGCCGGAAACGGGCGTCTAAGAGCTGCGCTCTAAGAAAACGACTAGCATCTTTATTTTTATTCCAGGAACTGCTGTCAAGTTTATATGCCACGTGTTATCTGATGAAGAGTGCCGTGAACCTAGGCGCCGGACTCGGTAACGTTCCGGAGCGATACCGGAACATTTCACGTGTAACACAATTGTCCGGCAATGTTAGAATGTTTCTGCGTACTGCCTGCGTGTGATCGAGTTCAAGGTACTACTGGTGCGTACTGCTTTTGAAGATGTGTCTGAAGGATGCGAATTTTCGCATGTTTTCATTATCCGAGAATAGTGATTAGTAGCAGAAGTTCTGATTGCTTGCAACGTCTATGTTACCACGAAATCATATCTCGACCTTGCTATATCACTGCTAAAATTGCACCGTCCTCTGTAATTGTAGTAAAAGCGTGTGGTGAAATTTGTACTATTGGTAAAGTCGTGCGTTAAAGTCGTAGTCGTCCAAAACGGCGTACGGCGTATGTTTTTTTTTTTTTTTTCATTTATTCAGCTTCGCGAGCTTTATTATGGAAATATGAAAATAAATAAAGCTCGAGCCAATACACAACTCTCTGTCCATTTTCTTTTGTACCAGCGAGTGGCAGTCTGCCTCCTTGTTTTTAGAGGCACCGCGAAAAGAGCTGACGGCAGCGGAGAAGCGGTCACTGTGCTTACGACCGCCATGTTTGCCAGTCTCTGCGCTTGTTTCGGGGGTTGCAAGAGTGTGTACGCGCGTCGCAGAACGGTCGTTCGAGTCGCTCCGATCACAACGGACGCAGTCGTAGCTAACGTGCCCATTGTAGATGTCTGAGCCGGCCTTTAGCTTGAAGAGCCCGTTAAGAGGTTCAAGATAAAAAGTTCCCGTTTATATATCTGCCGTAGAACACGCAAAGACCCACCCACAGCGATTCACGGAAGGAGTCAAAAAGATCGCCGGAGCCCAGACAACTTCCTAAGTAATCGGTTCTGCTCTTGAACGCTCAACATGACGATGGGCGTCCGGAGGGGGGTCCAGAAAGAGGCGCCTCCCTCCCTTCAACCCCCCCCCCCCCCCCCCCCCCACCTTCCCCGGAAGAATAGCTTGCCTCTCTTTGAGAAACGTTACGCGGACGCCCATGAGCATCGCAGTTCACATGCTCAATGTAATTATTTTGAGGGCATGTTTGTGGCACTGATAGACTCTAAAAGAACAATTAGAGAGTGCAGGGCTCTTTTGTGAGTTAAGCAGCAATAGTTTACTTTCCTTTCCATTTGGCTCTCGTGAAAATCTATTAAAGAAAAAATTCAAACAAACACAAAAACTTCCGACTTCGAGCTATTTTGCAATTGTCTGTTTAGACGGACGCATCAAGGTCTGTCCAGACCGACACGCGTGATTCAGTCACGCCGTGTTCGCGTTTTACAACGGCAGCTGTTAGTGGCCCGTCTCCCGCTTTCGCGACGGCGTCAGCGTAAGTTTCCTCGCTAAATTTAGCGGGAAAACTTACGTCCCGTGACCTGTGCACCAATTCGTTTTCCCGCTATATTTAGCGGAAAAATTGACGTCCCGTGACCTAACGTCACGGGACCTACAGAGAAATTCAGGTTCCTCGCTTAATTTAGCGGAAAATTTGACGTCCCGTGACCTATGCACCAATTCAGTTTTCCCGCTAAATTTGGCGGGAAAAAGCATCACGACCTTGGTACTGCTGTCTAAACGCATCACGTCGTGTGATCGTCGCGCAATATTTTTTTTCTATCCGAGGAATATAAAATATATAACATTTTTAAGTCATACCTGGCAAACTTGAAAATGATAATAGAGTATCCATCACTCCGCTAGTCCGGTGACCTTTGCCATAACTGTTTATAGTGGTAAACAAATGTTCCCCACTACCTAGGACGTAAAAAGCGTTTGTAAACGACTAGATGAATAAAAAAAAAAAAAACACGTCATATTCATCCGGCATAAAAGAATTGCACGCGAGGTGGATAGGTCCTGTTTTATGGTGTGGACAGCCGTTGAAATGTTCGCTCCAAGGGACCCAGTGCGCGCATTTGGAACGAAGGGATGTTGGCAAAGTTGATTATTACATTGGCAGTGCTTATGTGGTCTTAAGTAATGGCTACATTACAAAGCAGTTCACCTTCTCTACGGGCAACGAAATGGCCGAGGAGAAGGGCAGAGATGTATTTGCAGCAGGCACATGCCAATCATGCACATAATCAGATGAATGCTCAAGCCGCTACAAGCTAGATTGGCAGGAAAAAACATTGTCAGAAACATTATTAAACAGAAAACCAGTTTCAAACGAAAACTTCTCAAATAGTGTCACCTTTGAAATATCAAACAGCTCTAACTAATCTCGCAGAAATGTTTACTTTTATGAAATGATCTGTCCCCGAAATAAGAAAGAAACAAGCAAGCAAGAGCTAGACATTGATTTGTTGGAAATATTGATAAAAATATAAGTCGAAAACGAAAAGCACTCTTTTTAATAATAATGTTAAATGAAAAAAGCAATGAAGGGGAAGAAAAAACCTAACTTGCAAATATAACACTGTTTTATGCCAAGAGATTGCAGTATATTATACTTATTTTGTCTCTTATTTTTAAACATATAATAATCCGGCAAAGCTAAAAATAAATCATATGCATGTAGTGCTACACCATATATGCTACTCGCTTTTCAGATACATGACAATCATGCATGACCTTGTTTCATCTCCTTCCTTGAGCACAAAACCAGGAGTGTGTGCAGGTACAAAGGTTCGTGAACCGGGATCGGGGGCGATAGGCCTACAAACGACATTCCGTTCGCAATATGGCCTCACCTTGATTATGCCCTTGACAATGTAGATATTTCTGTTGGCTCTAACTTTCTTCACTTCAGTTATGCACAATCTCCCTTTGAAGAGGAAGAGATAGCGCAGCTGTTCACGGTTATTAGCGTCGATAATATCGAACCAGCCCTGTACCAAAACAGACACAACAGATGCAGCCACATATGTTTAGGATACACTAAACAGGTTTTACCCAAAATACCGGTATATTTCTGTATTAATTACTGCAGTAAAAATTAATCCCAGGATACGTCAATAAAACAGAGACTCCTTTTTACTCTGTTCGTGAATTATAAGAAGGTGCCTTGAAACGGAGAAGCTGAAAGTTACTTTCTTTATGCTCCTTGTTGAGAATATTGATTTAAGATAAATAGCGTTGTTGTCGGTATTGGAAACAAGTATTTTGCTTGGTCGCTATGTCAAACTAATCAACTTTGACAAGAAAGTTCTCGTTTGAAATTAAATTATTCGCAGTAGATCAGTCATACCATGTCTAGCTACTCCCGTGTTATGCATAAAATATTTCTGAAAGATGGGCCTCTTTGTAGTTATGAGCACTTCTGCATTTATAACATTGTCGTGACATAAGCATTGGCAGAAGCGTGCAGTTCCTGAAACAGGTTGTGATGTTACGTTTAAATTGCGTTTAGCAAAGCTCTGGCAGTCGTTCATGCAAACTTAATAGCATTTATTATAGTCGAGTGCTTAATCTGCGTGCAAATTGTATTTTCAATTGAATGTTCCTGATGCGTTCGTAGCCTATTCAGTGCAAGATCGAACCACAACAGCTCAACTCACTTCACTACTATCGACCTACATTATAGTTTGTTCCATTGCAATGCTTTCAAAACAATACACTGACATTAGTGTAGTCGAGTGTGAAAGGTTTACTAATGCAAAACAAACATTAAGACGCTGATATGTGTGCCCTATTAATAATGACTAGAATCCTGGCATTATTCAGTTGTGCCGATATACCGTTTCTTAAAGGGGCCCTGCAATCCTTTTTAATCGTCTACCGCTTTGCGGTTTCCACATCTCTTGTGGTTCGGGCAACCCAGCGGGCACGGAAAGAGTGACTAAATATCAGTGAGTCATATTTTAACCGGACGACGCGGGAGCCTCCCCCACCTACGGGGGCGCCCCGTGGTACCGAACGCGCGTGGCATGTGACGACATCATGACGTTGTCGGTCCTGGCCAGCTCCTGCCTTACGACTGGTCAGAGCCGCTAAAAGCTTCTTTTTTTTTAGTTGAACACCAAATATAAGTGGCACGAACCGTTTCAATTAATTATGAAAGTCGTTTTTATTCAGTATTTTAGATCAGAAAAGGAACAAATGCAATTTATAAAGTACGGAAGCAAGAATTGACCCTTCGACATACCCGCCACCAAGCGGTGGAAAAGGCGGGGCATACTAGAAAGGTGTAATGGGATCAGGCACGAACGAGCGGCGAGTGTAGAAAAGTCCCGAATGTACGTGGCGGCGCTGTGGTCGTTTAAACTGGAGGATCCAACCGGTTCCGAGCGTTCCGAAGGCCTTCCGCGAGCAGGTATGGCTTGCGGTTTGGACGTTTGGCGGTTCGGCAGCGCGAAGTGGCTCCCGTTCTGAACTGATCTTTACCCAGGGTTTGCTGTCGTTTGTGGCCAGTGAAGTGTCATGCCGAATTAGTGTTTAGTCACGCAGCAAATGCAATGCGAGCCGCCCTGGCCGCCTGCTTCATCCAGCCTATCCAGCACATGCTTTAGTGGCGCCCTCTCGAGCCGTCGACACGGAGTCCGGCAGTCGTGAGCGCTCGCTGAGCTCACTTCCCCTCCTCTAGTTCACGGCCGCCCAAACCAAAACCAGGGACGTCATGAAGGAGGTTATTTTTTGCTTGTTTTTGTAATTTTAGTTTGTCTTTAACTTTTAAGATAAAGCGAAATTCGAGAAAACAAAAGTTTCACTAAGTTACTACGTTCATTGCGCTCGTGTTCGGTGCAAGCTAAAAACCTGTCAAAAAGTTGTTGCAGGGCCTCTTTAAAACGGTTATAACTCTGCTACACTGCTTTGATGGAGACGTTTAATCGTCTTCGCTTATTTTATTATTTGTTTTTTAATCAGAGGAAGGCAAAAAGTATCTGACACCCATAACGTATACAATAGATAAATGTTGCACATAACTAAGACGTACAACACTTAAATCAGAGGAATATGATAAATAATCGCTCCACATAATGCACGAGTTATTTCTCCACCAATGCCACAATGTTTCTCAAGGTGGTCATAGGTGAAGGGTGCGATTCCGCACTCCGGGCAGCCCAGACTAGGACGGGATTAATCTGGAGCTGCTGTCATAGTGGTTCATACTTGCTCAGCTAGTAGGTAATTAAGGTGGATTACTATTTCTGTAAAAAGTACAATCTGGTACTGATTTCCTATATGCAAATGTCAGTGTTCTTTCCGGAGATGCTTCGCTAAGTTTGGTTGCTTTTTAAGAAGACACCACCGCTTGCAGACGACATGATGGGCACACTTATTTGATTGGACTTGCGTCATATTACGGTGCCAGAACAACGTCAAATGGCCCTGGCTATTGTTTGGCAGATACCGGCACACACCGCAAATCTTTCGCTGTGCTCGATGATACAATCGAGGCAGTATTAACATTCATAAACCCCGTCACAAATCGTATCCCCGAGAACCAACTGCGTGTTTCTAAACCTCCCAACTCCCAACTCACAGCTGGCAAACAACTGGCATAGTTTACAAGTTTGTACTTTTCTAATATCAAAGTCTTGAGTAATAAAATATGAAGACTTAATCTCTTTCACGCCAAATCCGAAAAGCTTTTTTTTTTTTTTTTGCTCTCCCATCTCTACAGAGGATCCCTCAAAGACTAAAAGCATTATTGTTTGCTTGTAATAAGTTTGTATGCACAAGAAGATACATATTCCGATGGTACGTGATCTCACACTGGTAAGATAATAAAGGTAAACTTCAATGTGGCGATGGAACAAAAATGCCTTCTACTCAACAGTTAACGTAAAAAAGGATTTACACACTTTAAAGCATTGTGATATATGATTTTACATAGAAAGGTTAGATAACAATACAGCTCTTAAGTAGCTATGTGTAATTAGCGAGGCTTTTCTCCTGATACGGAAATGACAATATATGAAGCATCTACTTGATGTTATAGGTGCAACTTTAAATCAACATTTTAGACAAGAAGAAGGACTCGCGGGCTAAACTCTACAACTTGAAACTTGCAACAGAGATTATCCTTAAGTTTCTTTAGCGTTGAAGGCTCAAATCAGCCGTGACGTACGTGCTTCATAACTCGACCCCAGTTGTGGATGTTTCCATGATAGCCTTCGATGGCATTTATGTACTGGAGATCAGAGGCTCTCTGAGGGATAGCCTGCATAAAGTCCAAGGCTCTTTGCAAATCTGAAAAATCCTCATGCAGACGAGCCGTGTATTTGATGAGTTCCTGAAAGAGAAACATGACGCATAAAAGAACGGTTATGAGTCAGATCGGTGTACTTATAAATGTCGCTTGCGTCTAGTTGCCCCAAGTAAGGCTACCTGCAACACCATTCAAACTAAAATAAACACGATCTCTCACTGAACAAAAAAAAGGAAAGACGATTTAGTGAAAATTTTCTCTGACAATTTTCTGTTTTATCTGAACAGAGGATATTATTTAAAAAAAAAAAAAGTAGTTTTTCCTTTGTGCTAGGTTCCTGCAAGGCACCTAACACAAAGGTTGTCGGTTGGTTGGCATGTCGGTTGGTTGGCTCAAGATTGTTGACATCTGGAAGTGGAGTGCAGGCCGAGTGGTATGTGATTTATTTACACTACAGGTCTCTAATTTAGACAAGGTATCGCCAAACCACTTGACTAAGGGGCCGGATTGCCGATTAGTCGCAGTCTCGGGGGCGGGAATATAAATATGAAAATGTAAAGTAAAAAAAAAAAAAAAAACTAAATAAATTTTTATTGTTTTTCCTATTACATTCGTGTGCGAGTTAAGTGCGCGTCGCGGCACCGTTTTTTTTTTTTTTTTTTTTTTTTTACGCGAATATTTTTGAGCCGCGGGCCGGTCAGAAGGCCTCCGCGTGACGGATCGGTCCCACGGACCGGTGTTTGGATACCCCTCGTTTAGACGATTGCTTTTTCACCGTACCGCATCGCTCCAATAATGCCTGTTCCTAGATTTTAATGTTCTTTTTAAATATTCAATTGATAATTATGTAAGGTTTGCACATTCTCGTATCAGTTCGTATTTAAAAAAAAAAAAAGCTAGCTACAGTTTCTTGGCTTTGTAAAAACTTTAGAAACATTCCATTTGTATGCACAGCAATAAGACATGTTGGAAAAATGGCAAAATAGAAGAAAGTATAACCAAAAAGACGTCTTAAAAAAGTCCAAACAGCACTGTGCATTGTGCATGAGAAATCCCGAACGTAGTACTAATAAACATAGTGTGCGAGTGTTTGTTTGTTTGATGCGTCTGATCCGAGTGGGTTTGCGTACTTGTGATTTTGCTTTCTTAAGTATCTGTGCACATATTTGGTTTTGTGTTGTACTCACCTTGAGGAGTAGCTGGTAGTCATTAATTCTTTGGATAGGAAGTTTCAAGTGGTCTGATAAACATTTGTCGTCGTTGATGCTTTTGCTGAATTCCTAGAGAGAAAGAGCGCAGATTTCAAAATCCAAGCCCATAAAACGTGTTAATAAAAACGTAAAAGCGTATGGATACCTACATCAAAGTATTCTTTCATGGGTCCAGAAGCTAACAGATCCTGGGCGCGTGGAAAATCCTCACAGTACTTCACGTGTTTATCAAAATCTCTCTCCTAAAAATAAAGGAAAACGTAGATAAAGTATTGTAGAGGTACAATTCAAGATATTTTAACACTCGAGAAGTCTTTGAAAAATCAAGCACGCTTTACCAGACGAAGAAATGTCACTCCTAATTTGGCGGGCTCACTTGCGTTGTACTGGACGCCCTTGATCAGCTCCCTGAATGAAAGAAAATATCATTATTTTTTGCAAATTGTTTCTTAGTAAAACCGAACTTTTGCTGTATATGTTAATTAGATCCAGAATTGAAATAAGATTTTCTGTGCTGCAAACCTTATTGAGATCGAGTATATTCTGAAAAGTCGAATAATTAAAATATTGTTTTCATTTTATTGATAAATTTATCAATAGCATATCTTCCAAGATATCAATAATGATGTATCCCTCCAATCAGCCGGCCGCAGATATATCTTTTCGACAATGAAATGCACACGTCCGCCACTATTTGTGTCGTTCCTTCAGTCTACCTAAGCCGAGTCAGTTACAAACTCAAGAGGCTGGCGCGAGCGAAGGCCGGCAAGGAAATGGCAAGGTCAAAGAGCAACATCTGAAAAATCTGGCGCACGTTCTCTCCAATTATCTTCCGCTCTAATTGTAATAACCAATTTTTTTTGTTGTTAAAAATGATTGCACTCAGGATGTTGATGGCAGTATTAAAAATAACATTTTATTCATTCGTTCGAAAGTGCTGAAAGACCAGCACTAAAATAAATAATTGCGTCAAGGGCTAACTCACGACGAATACGTAGGAACTGGTCCAACTTTACGTCATTTTGTAGCCGATTTTGGAAATGTATGCAAACTGCGACAATCCAGCAGGTTAATCTCTCTCTCCTCCTGTTCTGTTCTTCCTTCCTTCCTTCCGATATATATTTTTTTAGGACTGCGCCCCTTCTAGAGCTATGATCTGAAAACCGACTTTTGAGCTGAATTGCTTCAGACAACACACCGCGTGGAAATAAGGGAAAACGTTTACACTTACGGAAATTGCCGCGGCAACTTATAAACAACCTACAATCCGACAGTCGTCAGAGCAAACACTGTTTGCGCTGAAGAACATGTATATTTAAGTCGTAGAGTTTTAAAGGCTTGTGGGAATTCGATGCACGGATATTAGCTCGCCTATAGTGCCTCCATGAACACGTACGTGTTGTGGAAGTCACTTATGTCCTTGAAGTTGCTAAACAAAACGTCCTTCTGCTCTTTCAGCTCCTTGGGCATAGAAGGGCTCTCCATTTCCTTCAGGTAGGTATTTACAACACGCTGCATATCTCGAGAGAAATCTTCTTCTGTCTCCACCAGTTCCTTTACGACGGCCCTGAAACGAAAACAGGCACGAAACAGAGTCAAGGGCAGAGACGTTTTACGTTACACTTTTAATTAAAATCGAGCATCATATAAAAGTAAATGTCATATTTCAGGTTGCTAAGTCTTCGTTGTCAACCCGACAGTTCTGAACGTTTCTCGAAACTTCTTGCAATGCAAATGCAAAAGGTTTCAACTGATCGTCGCTAGAAGAACTGGATAAGGAAACGTGCAGAGTATCGGACTGGTGGCCATTGTTTTCCTAAGTGACCTAGAGTGTAAGGAAGCTAAGTTCTTTTTATGACTTAGTCTTAATAAAATAGCGTTCAACGAACACTTACGGCGGACATGCCAAATACTATACTTGTTACAGGCACGTATCCGGGGGGGGGCCCATGGGGCCCGGGCCCCCCCCCCCCCCCCCGAAATCTTCCATTTTGCTGGGACCTCCTCTCCCCCCTCCCCCTCATTCAGCATTCTGTCATGGGCGGCCCCCCCCCCCCCGAAACAAAATCCTGGCTACGTGCCTGACTTGTTATGAACTGCTCTTACGCTTCAACCGTCGACAAAAGAGCGTGGTTGGGAATGAGCGGCATGGTTTCAGGTCCTCAAATTTAGGCTGTATATGTTATGGAATATCGAGTGTTGGCCGTGGTTCCTGGTAGTGGGTCAAGAGAACTTCCAAAACGTTGGCCAACATTGTGCGGCTTCATATGAGATTCTTTTCCCGAGTTCCTCCTACCACGTTCTGGTAGTTTCGGGCGTTATGTTAACGCACAGATACACGCACACAAAACTCTTGCCGCTCAATTGTATACTTACTCTCGCTTAACTTGGGACTCCTTATCTTTCGGGCTGACCTGCTCAACCACAACTGCACCCTCTTTCTTTTCCAGGTAGCAGGATGGAACCCAACCTTCCTGAGTAATCCCTGTAGTGCTGGATCTAGTCCGCACGCGCCATCTGTGAACAAAACGAATAAATAAATTGTAACGTTCTCCGCTGCGAAGGCTAAAGCAGCATTAAATCTTAGCAGTGCAATGTCGTTGAAGGCTGTAGATATCTCGTGGCGCGTTTGGTCTTAAAAGCTAGGTTATGCACAACTACGACTCAGCTACCATAAGAAAGACGTACCACTCGAAATTCTCCTTGATCTACTTACATAAGTAGAAAACCTCTATAAGATAAATCTAGAAACTAGATTATCAACGCAATTTACATCGATTTAATATTAAGTAATAATCTAAATCTTCCAATTCTTACTGCCAAATGACAACTATTGCGCTTGGGATCGAGCAATTCAACGCACTGTCTTTAATTTTGGGTAACAAATTTATAGTATATTGAGTTCGTAGGATCTATATTAGATAACATGCAGGTGTAAGAGTTCGCGAACACTTGAAATGTATCTTTCACTAGGCTTTTGTTTTACCGGTCGATAAAATTAGGCAAACTGACGCCCCGCCCTGTAATGGACAAGGCATTCTAGATTTATTCTTCATTTGTGAAGCATCTATACAGCGGAAATGGCAAGCATTAAAATATCCCTTGTAAGCGTTATACTTACTTCCGAGGCTTTGACGTATCTATTACTTCCACCTCTTGACCTTCTTTTAGTGGAATCCCCTCATCGTCGCTGGAGATTGGCTTATAGTCCAAAATGGCCTCAAATATTCCTCCAATGGGCTATAGGGAGAAGCAGAGAAACTTATGTTGATTGTAATGCACACAACCATGTAAAATTCAAAATTAAGTTGCGCAACATGATTCTTAAGTCACAAACAATGGTCCGCAAATACCGTTTATATCGTAACGGCATGTGAAATGTCGGGCGTTCTGGCAAAGCACCACGCAGACAACCATGTACTGCGGCCTCAAATAAGCAACAACGTTGCTCCTAAAAGATATGCACACAGGATTTTATGCTTTGAGAACAGTGTTATAGAGGTTCCTCCAGAACATGAACGAAAAGCGAAAATAATCCCTGGAGAAGGGGAACAAGAGGGACAAAGGACAAACACAAATCTTCAGTTAGAGATTTGTGTTTGTCCTTTGTCCCTCTTGTTCCCCTTCTCCAGGGATTATTTTCGTCGTTCTTGTACAGCTCGCTTGCACCTTTGTATTTAATTGCATTATAATGAACGAAAGCTCGTTTCTCGTGCCTTCTCAATCTTGGAACGAGTTCCCCTTTTCAGGTTCCAGTGGTTCAAAATGAACGCGTTCCCGTTACATTTCTAAGACTAGTCGCTACCTTAACGTTATATTTGGGTACTTTATGAAATATTGTGCCGTATAATTTTGCAGATTAGCAGACGATATTTTCGACTCAAAAGCGGCGCGCGTTCCGCAGGCGGCGACAGTCGCAGAACCAAAGACAGGCGCGGTAACAAGGAACTGCAGAGCAGAAGACAAATGTAACCCCCCCCCCCCCCCAAAAAAAAAAAAAAAAAAAAAACAGAAACAAACAGTCAAAATAACTCGGCAAACCATATTTTTTTAATAGATTATGTGTCCATTCAATGTGTTCTATTGGAAAGAATGACAAAATCATGCCTTGGCAACTGACATCGAAAAAGCTCGCGCCGCTTTTGAGTCGAAAAGATCGTCTGCTATTTGACGCCGGCTCTCGGCGCCGTATGCTCGTTCGCTGGCGGTAGTTGGAGTAGTTGGAGTCGCGACCGCGTGCGCCATCTCTTGTCTCCAGTGTCAAACGAGCCTTATTGTTTGAAGACCAGTGGCTTCGCTGCGTTTCCATAGGAATTAAACCTTTTTCTTTTTTTACTTTTTCATCAGGTAAGTTCGCTGTTTAAAACTTTTATAAAAACAATGCACCACATATGGGCTACGCTGCCCAAAATCGTAGTGCGTTAGGTTAAGGAACCGAATTTTGCGGTCGATGTAATGAGCCTGGCCGCTTTTTGAGACACCCTGTAGTTGATAATAAAGGCATAAATGCCTATGAAATTTGGGTAAAATCGAAGAAAGAGACGCCGTTCCTCCTGCCGTTCCCTCGAAAAAGTAACGCGTTCCCGTTCCAGTTCCACCGACGGAAAATGAAACTGTGGCGTTCCTCCATTTTTCCTAAAATGAATGCGCTGCAGAAACGCCTTGCAGGAACGACGTTCCTTGGAACGCCGTTCCGTACAACACTGCTTTAAAATCATGGCTATTGCAAAGTAGTGAAAGCAAAGTGACATTCAATAATGGCGAATATTCTAATTCAGATACACTTTTTTACGGGCATGCATCAAAGACGCATTCACCGCCTGGCGAAGAAACAACATCGGTTGCGTGCGGGCAAACAAGCATAGCGCTCATTATTCTAATGCATATTGAATCGAACGAAGCTTATACAAAATAAATATCTGAAATGCACATAATGCCTGAAAGCAGAAGCAAGATAAAGGCAGACGGCGTGGTTAATATGATATTTAATGGTAAGGAAGCAACACACGTGGGTTCGGCTTCAGATGAGTCATCAACCTGAAACGGCACCCACGTCTGGAGTGATATAAATTAAAGTAAACAGCGTTTCCATTGTGCCATATAAAATACCATAACAAAAAATTGCAAATAAACATTCGAGTAAAAAAAAAAGTTCCATAGTGCCAGGTAAGTTTAGCACTGTCCCAGTAAATACTCCATAAGGCAGCAATGTGTTTCAGCAAAACTCAGACCGACTTCTTTAAACTCAATTTGCCAGATTCTGGAGCACAGTAGTACTGTTTAAAATCATCTCCACTCTAAATTCGGTTGAAATAACTAAGGACAAATTGTTCAATAAACAGTCATTCTCAACACGTTATGCCCAGGGAATCGCTAGCCCGTTCACCGAGTACATTTGGGGCAGTGTGGCCCCACGGCTTCCGGGCGGCCGAACCCCTCAACCAACTCCACAGGATCAAAGAGGTCAACATTCCTGGCAGGAATCCAGGCTTCCGCGACTGTTTACAGTTCCCTCCGCCGTGGAGCTCCACGACAAAGTGGATCTAGCCGTTAGTTATATCTGGCGTAAATAAAGCGACGTACAAAGGGATGCAATAAAATATAATTCTTTATTGCGTCACCGCGAGGCATGACCCCACGGTACACAAGAGAGATCTTAGTCTGGATTCAGCGTATCCAATGAAGCTATGAATCAATCGCATGTTGGCGCATCAGACTACATGCTGAATAAGGGTCAGGGCGACATGTGGCATTATACTTATAAAACAATTAAGATTATGAGCTTATGCTTGATTCTATGAAGCAAAGCGTACAGTTCACGCACGCAACAATGCAAGTTTCCACATCTCTGCACGTGGACACAGGAAAGGTGACTTGCTGGCTTCGGAGTTCATTGAGAGTCATTCGCATCGTGGTTTATGAAGACGTCGTCGTCTCCTTCGGTCTTGGCGCTGACGAGCGGCGGGACGCAATCGTCACCGAGCGATTCATTTCTGGCTGCTTTCCCAGTTTGCTCGCAGTCTGGAACGTCGCATATCAACACTGCGTTGGCCTTGGCTGCCAGGTCGTTGATATTAACGCCAAGATCCTGGCCTGTGAGCGTGTCTCTGCGTTGGCTGAAGGCGTCCCATTCGCTCCAGTCAAAAGGCTCATCATCTTTGTACTCCCTCCAGTCACCCGTATCGATGAAGCGATTTTTTCTGTTTCTTACGTTTTCGTAGTAAGTAGGCAAGTCCAGCTGCTCTACGTTAGTGTGCAAGATGCCGTGGGCTTCCATTTTAGCCAAGAATTCTTCTTCGGTCTCAACAATATTAAGCACGTCGCGCAGACGCTTGACGTTCGGGATGTCCAACCCCATGACGAACTGTTCAACTACGTGGTCGCTGGTTGTAGACTCTCCAATGTCCGGAACAGCGAAATTCTTGTTCAAAAATGAACGTGCCTCCAGTTTTCTTTCGAGCTCCGTTATCTCTCTGTTTTTTATCGTCTTCAGTCCAGCGGGAAATATGTCGTTCCGCTTGCCAACAATGAAAAGACCAAGTCTCTTGAAATTAGTGCGTATCGTATCAATGCCCCCCGGTATCATAATCTCCACCTCCGGGAGGACTAGCAGTTCCAAATACTTGGTGTCTTCTCGGGTCAACTCTTGAAGCATATCTTTCTCAACGGTCAGGTTGGTTCCCAGGATGGGGTAAAGGTAGGTGTCTCCAAGGAGCCCCTTGTACTTACGGCACATCTTGTTGTGAAAGTCATACTCCGTCAGCAGCATCGTCTTTCCGCCGGGACTGATGTAGGGGAATATGTGCTTGTAGTCTGAGAACGGTTCACTGCTGGCTGTGATCCTGCAGCAGCCGCCCGAAGATGGTCTTCTTTTGGGGATGAAGGGGACATAGTGATGTGTCGACAAGTCTACCCCAGACACCTTCCGCACGTTGCTGCTGCGCCGTTGATCCAAGCGCGGTTTGGGCTCGTCCTCGATCGGTATTTCAACACTCATACTTGCAGCACCTGCCAGGAACCGATGGCACACTCGATGTTGCACTCAATGCTGCGCCCAGCGGCGGATAGCCCTCGTCGGACCGGCGCTTACACGACCAGTTCCCACACTCTTCGATGACTGGGCAGGGAAGAACAAAATGCGGACAACTTGCGGGAAAGACGTCCGGACTGAGCAAGTCTTACAAGTCGAATGCAATTCTCAACAAGAGCAAAGACACGCCAACCTCATATAGTGTGTTCACACGACAAAAATAAGAAAATAAAATGGGGCGCTCCCGGGCCAGTCTTCTCGCCCGCCAATCACAGTCGAGCAGCCTCTTTGGCGCAGATGGACGCTCTCCAAGGCGTAAGAATTCAAGCTGGTTCCTCGACAAACAGGGAATCCTGGCCTCGCGTCCCTAGGACGCTCCTCCCTAGGCTTTAAAATCTTATTTCGGAGCACCGTATTGGCCGGGGAAGAGGAGATTAAATTTAGCCGCAGCGCTTCTATGTCCTAGTGCAGGAAGAACAACAACGACAAATTGGATCTAGCCGCTTACTCACCCGGTGGGACAAACGCACCGAGATCGCAATTCTTATTCGGCCAAATTTAACCGTCCTCCAAACGAGGTTGGCCTCCAAACCAGCGTTAGCGCTCCGCGACTTCTCCCGCAATCGTGGCTGCATCAGCCTTGAAAGTGAAACATTCCGTGCATTCCGTTGGGGGAAGTCATGCGCCATCTACAAATAGAGCCCATCGCAGGAAAGGCGGATACCACTGCACGCCGCTCCTTCGATAGCGCCGCTGCAAACCCCCCGATTGTTGTGCGGACTCACTCGGCTTGTTGGAGCGTTTCGATGCGGGTGTGTGCTATCAACTGTGAGCCCCTTTTAGCTACCCACAGGAACGTCAATCAGGCAGAGTTTTTCTTCCCCTCGATGATGCACTGCAATGTTTGCTGTTTTCGTAGATCTCGCTAGTGGCACGTAGCAGAGATTAAGAGGTGGTGCATCGGTTAAGGCTGACAATACCTATCTTTATGCTGCAAGTGCCCATAGGTGGTGCAGTCCACAAGTCGTAACGCATTAATTTTCGGAGATGCGTACCAGTTGTTCTGTTTCCTTTTTAGTATCGGGTTACATTCCGAAATCACTTCATATACCTGGAATACGGTTGTGCTTTGGTATGACATTTGTTTAAATGCTAGACGGTCGCCGACTTGATTTTGTTGTTGTGTTTTTTTCTAAAATTTAGCTATCTGTTTAGTGTTTTGATTTAATTGGGTTATTCTTCCAGCGACTATTGTGTTCTGACGTGGTTTAAAGACTCTCTGCTGTTTTAGTGCTTACACTCACACACACACAACTAACAGGTTCATTACTTAAAAAGTCCAATGATTCCAAACACTTCAGTACATTCAAGGCTACAAATCAAGCAATGGCAGTATAGTTCTGATGTAAAATCTTCAAGTAGATTTTACCGATGGCAAACATGTAAAAAAAGACAGTGAGACCGATTATAAAATTTCCAAAGATGCGGATGAAAACCACCGGAATGTCACCCTGAACTCTATGCTTCCTAGAAGAACAATTCACCCCCAAAATTTAAAAAAAAAAATAAATAAACTACGTAGTGAACACCAGGGTAGATAAATGGTCAGCACCAGAATTTGACTTCCTTTGGCAGCAACAAATAACCTTCAATGGCACCTAAACTAAGCACCCCAAAGACGTTACGTTATCTACAAGTGTGTCTGATCGTGCGCTAGGCACTCGATTGAGTCTTAAATTTATAGGCAGAAATATGATCGGCGATAGTTGATCCTCTAGAATAAGACTGAAAGTTAGGCACCAGCTAGCGCATCAGCAGAAGGAGGAAGGGATGGGAGAGAGTACCCATTTTTTATCTATGTACCCTCTGGAGTTGGATTGAACTGCCAGTTGCGAGTGAGCGCTTGTCTGTCGTGTTTGTACTCTAGTTTGTCCTCTTCTTTTGTGCACTTTTCAACCAGAATGAATACTTACCATCTAGCCCAGTTTTCAACCTTTCTACCTCTCAACCTCCCTTTGGCAGATATTTTTTTTAACGGAAGCCTCAAAAGTTGGTCGTAACATTAAGTCATAGAAGTTTAAAATAACTTTAGTTATGTAAAATCAGAACATCAAGATTTAGCGAGGTATGACAATTTTACCCGACAGGCAATTAACGTAATAAAGATAGGAATTAGTAATCTTAAAGTGTGTTGTATAGTAGATCGCACGTCTGTCTTACACCTTGTGCAGGAAACACTAGAAAGATTCACTCGTTGAATTATAATTGAAAATTTGGAAACAATTGAGAAACATAATCAGTTTTACGCACAGTCGATTAGCACCACTTTTTCCTTTTTTTCGTTTCTTGGTTTCATGTATATCAGTAGTTATATTAAAACATAAGCAAAAACCCGTCTATGGCACAAAATGGTGCCATAGACGGGACAGTATTCATACTTATGGTAGCATCCCCACCAGACATGTAAAGCACGATTGTCTTTCTTTCTTTTTTTTTCTTCTTTTTTTTATTATTCTTGGAATTGATATGTCGCTCTAATTCGGGAATTTGGTTTTGTCGAAGCACGGTTTATTGGGTTCCTCTGTTGAAAACAAAATGATCAGTTTTATTGTTGTTGCTTCTCAAAGGTAGTCCCAGAAAAAAACTGAAATGAAAACTAGAACTCATATACCAAAAAGTAAACAAAAAATGCTAAGCATTCCGTTTTTACAGCTGGCAGCGCCGTAACAGTTGGCCTGTTACCAGACCACCGCTCCTAACAAGGCGCTATTATTAACGCCGCCGTCAAAACAAAAGGCCAAGGTCTTGAAAACAATGCGGGAGGAGAGCGCCAAAAGACAACATTAAAATGAACCGAAATAATCGTCCGGACTGGGCATGCCCAATTTTTCGACAACCACGTTAACTGTAGTGTATCCATGAAACAGCGAGACTTCTGGCAGTCTTCCCAACGCTGCTTGATCTAAAGCATGGCTTGTCTCGCTGCTTGAGTGTGAAAAAACTTGGCAAGAACGTCAAATGCAGGGATTTTAATTTAGATTTCTGTGCTCAGTAAGAGGCCGCAGCACGCTTGCGCACTACCGGCGCCGAATAAAAACAATGACGTTGAAGCTCTACGCTAAATGAAGATTATGTTGCATGTGCCAAGTATACAAACAGTCTTCGTCTTATTGTGTTCCTGGAAGCGCATAGTGAAGATGTTTCTGTTTTGTTTTTTACGTGAGGTTTATTGTAATGTGACGACCATACCACTAGCCGCGGTCCAATGATGAATCCTGCAACTAACTACCGAAACGTACCTTGTAGAGTAAAAAGAAAATAAGTGGAAAATCTGGTGCCACGAGCTCAACGTATTTATTAAGAACTGATATTGTAAGAATGAACATAGCATGCCTTTTCGCAAGTCTTCTCCTGAACCCTTACCGCTCGGCAGCTCCTTCGACAACTGCCACCAGAACTTTGAGTTCGCAATGCTAATTGTATTATAGAAACATATTTATATATATAGGCAGAATTCGCAGAGCAATTCGCAAAAATTTAGAAAACTAATCATTCGAGTAAACATAGCGCACTTGCTTCGCAAGATAGGAGCTCGAGCTCCAAGCCCGACAAGCAGCAGCACTGTATCTTAGGAAGTGACTCGAAAGCAATAGCGCTTTTGCTTTTAGAGTCAATTCCAAAATCAACGTAACGGTTCTGCGCTCCTGAGGCCGCACGCCACGGGCACTATAAGCACGTAAGAAACGTCATACAATCCAAGCGTAGAGTAGTGTTTAAATGATATCTTAATATAAGTATCGAAAGATTAAAAAAAAATGTAGCGACTTTAATTACGGTGTTCTTGACCTGCACCGGCGCCAGAGCAGCTGCACTTCTTTGTAGGACAACACAAAATCCCGCTTTGCGAGAGTGCGCTTTGTTAACAGGGTGTGCCAAATGGCCTTCTTTAATTAGCTGTAGTGATTCTTGCTCCCTCCGCTTGACGCTGCCAAACGCCGTTCTTCTTTCCGCGAGTTACCCGCCTCAGGGTGTGGGCCTTCACGCCCGTCCAGACAAGTCGTCCATAAAAGAACTGTGGAAAGGGAAAGCATGGGGACAAAAGAGCGTAGCTCCGCTGGAGCTCGAAACATTTGCCCGCTGTTCTTCGGGACCCGGAATAGCCCTTGAAATTCCCGAGAGATGTGACGCTTCTTAGCGCATTAAATCTTCCAAGCGTTCGCGATAAAAAGAGTCGGAAGTAAAAAAAAAAAAAAAAAAAGTTCCGTTTGAGCGTGCGTCTCGCAAGAGTATTCCGTTTTGCATCGCGCATGCACAGTTTTGTTCCCCACCTATCAGTCACACGTCCTGACGTCATTCCGTGAGACTGTGAATATTTGCGGTGTTTGATTTGCATTAGTGTCTCCGTTTAAATTAATCAAACAGCCCGCCGAACCCGAAGTCCAGCCTGTCATAATACATGTTGATGCCACAAATGGCAGATTATGTAGACCACGAACGATCCATCGAGGGACTGGCAGCAAAATATAGAGACCCAAACGCAATAGCGAAAGAATGGTGCGCAGTTGAGCTCGAATATTTTAAGAAGGGCAACAGATAGTTCATGAATCATGATGCATTGCGGATCAGTAGGATTTCTCAATTGTCACGGAAGTTTTGGTAAAGCGAGCGAATAAAAATATTTCTGCGGAACCAACGCCGCACATCTTCAAATCTTGTAAAGGTTCAAAATCATCGCTTCCCGAGATAATTAAAAAAAAATTTCGGTGGCACGTTTCTTCACGGGGAGAGTCAAGATATGTTGGCTCGAGACTTCGGCGACAGACTTCTATGAGCTGGTTATCCAAACACTTGCACCACGATGTGAGAAAGGCCTTAATGACCAAGGGAATTACGTGGAATCGAAGATTAAGGTACGCAGAATTCATTCAAAACAAAGCATTTTAGAAACATGGTTGACTAAACTTTGTTATTGTAAGACGGAACTTGGTTTCAGAATGCACCTGGTCATCGCAAAAAAATCCGTATTTCTAAAGTTTATTCCTCGACAAAGGAATGTGCAACGAATCGATACAAATTTTTTGGAGTTGATGTTAAAAAACAAAAAAAGACGATTGTTCTGCATTATTTATTGTAGCATTTCGGTAAACGATTTGAATATTCGGGTTGTTTTTGATGAACGCGGGCCTCTGCGAGCGCAATTTGATGAACGCGGGCCTTAGCGCGTGCACAATATTAGTGCATTCTCGCATTTTAATAGGTAAGAGTACTGTCGGACATCAAATTTTACCGCCTCCTTTGGAGCACTGGATAAGCAATTTCTGCCACTATTTGTTTTGACTACAGCGCTACACTCACGTGATAGAAATGCAACAAACACCTGCGATCGCTCGTTCGTTGCTAACTGTTCCGCCCTCTGTACCTAAAGGCTCGTTCCCACAGTTGCGTCAACTGCGTTGCGAAGGTTGCATTGTGCAGAACAGAGCCAGCCCATTGGCTCGTCGTAAGGGTCGCCATGGCAACAGCTCGACGCGAGCAGTCTTAACGCAGTCAAACGCTGTCAAACGCAACTGTGTGAACGAGCCTTTAAGGTTTGTTATGGAACACCGAGCTTGTTTCATCTCTTTATTTGTTGCTATGCTTCATGTTTCCGCCACTACCGCCACCATAAGCAGTGTTTTAAGACGTACCTATACTGTCTAATATGTGCTTATGCTAAGCTGTCTGGTCTTGACAATCGACTCATTAGCTCCAAATAAAATTAAAAAAAGGACTATGTTTTTGCGGTGCTTCGCCACAGACTGTACGTCGAGATGCATCAGAATTGCTGGTGTTCTATGAAGGCTATATTTCGGCATCTCTTTGACACGTCCGGCTGGGCACTGCTCAGCAGGTTGCGGCTTCTGCTCTGCTCTCTCCTCTTGAGTCCTTTCTCTCCTCTTGCGAGGAACTGTGAAGCCTAGAATCACGCTAGTAAAGACTGCGGCACGTCCGGTGAGAGCCTCGTCTCGCATCCTGTACATGGACATGTGATAAGGAGATGAGAACGGTACGAGAACCTCACTCTCCCACGCATGTGCACGCGTTTCAATAGGACGTCCGAACAGTGGTGGGAAGAGGAGGGATTTAAGAAAACGCTACCGCATTTAACCCGGCATTTAAAAATTACGTCTGGGCTGCTTGACGTGAACATGTCAGATCGCGTCACGCGCTATCAGAACTATTTTGGCATCGTCATGGGTCCAGCCTTCCCAGTAAAGTTCAGTGAGTAACTGTACTCAGCAAGGTAACCTCTTGTTTACTGCTTCACGCTTTTCTGACATATCTATCTTAATTTTCTCTCGCTCGTTACGCGGTCTCTATTTGCTCCAAGTTCTTGATAAGGAAAGAGATTAGCTAGCTCGTCAAAAAGACACAGAACCATGAATTTGATATCCTAACCACGCTTTCATCCAGCATTTCTTGTATCATCGGAAACATGCGAGCAGGGCTGGCGCATCTGCTATCCTCTTTTATGCTAGTTCCGAGCTATTGTGAGAGCATAATGCGATGAAGCAGCGAGAGCTCACTACGAACTGCGTTGTTTCTTCGAATCGTTGTTGAGGGTAAGCCTAATATGCGATGCAGGATACTTTCACAGCAAAACCGAATTAGCTGAGGCGCAGGAAAGTCGCCAACAATTAAGAGATAAATATTGCACCCGAGCCGCGTCGCCATGCTTGAGACGTCGCAAAGGCTTGTTTACGCGTCCACGTGATGGGATGTATTTAATGGAAAGCGCCGAGATGGCCCAAAATAATTCCGGTGACGGGTATGCTCGTTTAGCCACGATCTACGTCTCCAGTCCTGCATCTCGTTCCCCTCTTCCCGCTCCTATGCTCCTTCGTGACGTTTGCTTCATAAAAACCAGCAATACCTTTAGGAGCTATTCTGGGAACCTGCTAATTGCGGCACCTTTGGCGGCTTTTGTAAACAAGCGCGTCACTGTTTCGAGCCGCCAGTGCTCGCCGCTGAAAGCCATCGAAACACCAGACAATGGTCACGGGGTGCCCAGAGAAGTACGAACTGCATCGTGGAGGTGCATAGGTACGCGTCTGTAAACTCGTGTATTCTTTCGGCGCGTAAATGAGGGACGAGGCAACAGTGCTGTCTCAGCGAACGAATCTATGAAGAACAGCCCAGTTAGGGCGAGTGCCAGGGGAGGACGGTGCTGCCAGCGTGCATGTGTAGTGGCGCGACGTAACGGCCTTCGCCTTGGCAGAGATCCGTGGCACCATGAGACGCCCGAGTCAAGAAGACTGATTATCTGTTTGCCCTCTGAAACGCTGATGGAAAGGCTGCAACAGCTGGCAGGGATCCGCGAAGGGAAACCCGTTCACATGCTGATGTCTGGCATCAAAGGTGAGCTTTCAGGTATGTTTGTGCTTCGCGTTGCAGGCTCGTTGAAAAATGGTCTTTAGATTGCTATCGTTTTCGGTCTGCCCCCGCGGGTTTTGGGTTGTGACGTCCACGCGATGTCAGAACTCGCTGAAAATAGCCCGGCTCACGTAAGGACACATGCGCGCTATTCCCTATGCATTGTGCTATATTGAGGACTCGAACACGTGGTATTTCAGGGACCCAACAAAACACCACAACCCCAACGTTTTCCTGGCCTGGATCCCCTGTTGTCGTTTATATCGACCCCGTGTTTTCTAGAGCTCCAGTCTACCCCTCAACAGAGAAGTCGATTCACGATATTTGAGGGCTTATAAGCCAACCCAATGTCATCGAAAGGTCAGATTGGGCATCATTCCTCGCGAGGACTGACTGAGATGAACGAACATTACAATTGGGCATCTTGGATCTGTTTTACTCTCCCGGTACGGTTCACGATATGATGATAGCCGCTACGCACGGTGCACCAAGAGTTTCGAACGCTGCCGCTCGCTCGCTGCGCCGTCAGACGAAGTCATCGTCAATAGGTGGTGCCAATTAACATAGACAGTTCATAACAAGTCGGAAATTAAGCAGATTCTGTTCGCGTTTTATTAAACTTAACTGCTTACAAAAATCTTCGTCACTTTGATTATTTTTGCATATATCGAGAAAGGATCGACCAGGACGTATCTACCCATGCCGTAGCCAACGTGGTCTATTCACGTGACGTGGGGGCTGGCTAGGTGTCGCGAATTAACTCAAGACGCTTAGGGAACAAGCTTGAAACCTTTCTGTGAAGCTTCCGTTTTAATTATGCATGGAAGGCGGCGCCAGCCAGAATCTTACTAATTATTCACAGGTATCGGATTTGTAGTTAAGTTGTATCATAGCCTCCATAACTCTTTAGGTCACCATGACGTCACCTCAATATGGCCTTAAAAGACTCCGCTCAATATGAACTCAATCTCCCATCAAAGGTAGCAACTGAAGTCCATAGAATCTGTTAAAAACAATAAGTTAAACATGTAGTCCGACCACTCTAAAAAAGCCCGTGCGTTTACTTTCCCGCACAACACTCGGAGAGCCAATCACCGCAACCTACGCAAGCAGCTCAGCGAATGACGATGCCGAAGCATGTGTTAAGACCAAAAAACGCAGTCTGAGTTGTGACATTAAGCAATGCAAAACGTCACGCTTGCATTGCTTAATGTCACAACTCAGACTGTGTTTTTTGGTCTAAACATACGTTTCGGCATTGTCATTCGCTGAGCTGCCTCCGTAAGTTCCGGTGATTGGCTCTCCGAGTGTTGTGCGGGAAAGCGGGTGCACGGGCTTTTTTTAGAGTGTATGCTGAACAAAAGCGGATCTCAAAACAAACCTAAGCAAAAATAGCGGTAAATGATAGAAAAGAAAAAAAAAACGAATCCCTCTGACATCGCGCAAGTTGGTGTGCTTTTTGCGCACCTCGTGCGTTTGTTTAGCCTCCAAACCGCCCACGTGCTTTTGCCTCCCCCCCCCCCCTCCCCCGGCCTCAGCCAATCACGGTGCACGCTTGACTGTCCCGTCATCGTGCGTTCCCCGCGCGTTCTCGATGTTGCCCTTTGATTGGCGCGCTCCTCCTTGCTTTCCGCTGCGCCAAATACGCTTTTTGGAACACTTGCTCGCCGTGTAGTCACCGCCAGTGTTCATGCATCACTTTAAAAAAACGTCTGTGAATCTACTTTCCCGCACAACACTCGGAGACCCAATCACCGCAACTTACGGAGGCTGCTCAGCGAATGACGATGCCGAAACATATGTTTAGACCAAAAAACGCAGTCTGAGTTGTGACATTAAGCAATGCAAAACGTCACGCTTGCATTGCTTAATGTCACAACTCAAACTGCACTTTTTAGTCTAAACATATGTTTCGGCATCGTCATTCGCTGAGCAGCCTTCGTAAGTTGCGGTCTTTTGCATTGCTTAATGTCACAACTCAGACTGCGTTTTTTGGTCTAAACATATGTTTCGGTATCGTCATTTGCTGAGCAGCCTCCGTAAGTTGCGGTAGTTAGCTCTACGAGTGTTGTGCGGGAAAGTAGACGCACAGGCTTTTTTTAGAGCGTTGTTGCTACGCGCTTCGACCTCGGCGTTCTGATCGGCTAATGCCTCAACTTCACAGCCTGCGGAGTCATAGTAAGGATCGGAAATCGGTGCTGGGCCCGATGTTAGTATTTTTTGTCCATGTCAATCATCACGCATCGGCGAATATTTTCTCCTGCGTCATTGTTAGCTGATGACTGTGCCGTGTACCGACCAGTTAAACATGCGGTGAACTGCTGTGAGCTGAAAAATGAACTTGGACAAATCGTTCCTACAAAACAAACCCTTGCGGGCATTCTTCACGAGAAGAGAGAACGTACGTTGCATTGTTTGCATTGTAAACAGTTCCCCGAACAAACTACTCTTGAATATTAGTATCTAAAAGTTTGTCTTACTTTGTCCTTGCATTAGCGAGCACCGAAACATTGATTTTGTAACTGGTAAAGCTTGTAAAGTTTTAGGTTCGGTGTCTCTAACTAATAAAGTATTTTCCCAACATCCTCGGGATTCGCTATGTAAAACTAGCATTAGGAAGGTCCTGGAGTATGCTTGCTTGGTGTCGGACCCACTAAAAGCTTCTGATAAGAATAAACTCAAAGGAGTTTAAAACTTAGTGGCTCAATATGTCTTGGGAAATTGCGTTCGGGAAGCCAGCATAGCAAGTGTAAGCTGCCTCCGTAAGTTGCGGTGATTGGAACTCCGAGTGTTGTGCGGGAAAGTAGACGCGCGTGCTTGTTTTAGAGTGCAGTTTAAATGGTCGTTCTTCCCTAAAGCTCTTATTGAATGTAACCGCCTGTATTCTTCGCTTCTATTGAGGAAAAGGAGGCATTTTTTGTGTCTCGCTAGATGCTCTTTTTTCTTCTAGTAGTCTTCTTATATGTTTGTTTTTAATATATTTATGTAACCTAGAACCAGAACTAACCATGGCGCACAAATATTAGATGGGCAAATTCCAAACCTACTGAACATTTATCTCGACTTAATTGGTAACATAGATCTTCTTTCCTCTCTGCAGACCCTCATTATGCAGTCAAAGCTGTATTTCTTAAATCCTTCGTAATTTCCTTCAAATTTTCTATTGCCGGTCTGTTGTCAATTATTTTTCTTACATATAGGTACAAGCGCTATTGCAGTTTTGCGCTACTACACTTGTGTTTCTATATTGCAGCTGCTTGTGCAGTAAGCGTAGGCTTGTGCTAGGGGCATAGTCAGGTGACCTCGGTTCTCGTCCTTTTCCTCAGCTCCGAGACAATTTTGTGTTGTCCGAATAATTCGAGAGAAAAAAATTCCCTTTTCTGTACTACCACCGAGGCCTTATGAATAAAAGGACAAATCAATCAATTCATACTCTGTGCCGGTCTTTCAGGTACATGACACGTGGAAAGTTTTCCCGGCTGAGCAATGAGGCTCGTCGTCAACGAAACCAACTCTGTCGGCGGTGTCTCCTGCTCCGCAGTGGTGTTCCCTCTTTCAGAATGGAGCCCACCCTTCGCCTAAGGCGGACCCTGCACGCCTGTTCTGCTTGCACAGGCCTAGCGATTAACTCACTGGCTGGCTGCCGTGGCCTTGGCATAGTGCATTACGGTGCTTTGGCATATACATAGTTCTCACGTGACGTCATTCTAGTCGCCATTCCCAGGTACTAAGCGTCCCATTAATGCAGTGGAAGGTAGGTTTGCACGTGCCTCCGCGAGCGTCTCACATCGTGCTCTTTATTCTGTAGAAGGCTTTCCGCACGTGCAAAGGACGCCATTGCTGGGTACTGGGTGACGTCAGTGCAAGCTATGTATAAGCGAAACGCCACGCGCCTAGGGTGCCTCGATGCCCTTCTGTTTAGGGTGATGCCATCGTTTGTAGTACACGATGCCGACAGCACGCGCTCACAGGGAAAATACAAAGAAATCGCAGGAAACAAAATGTCGCCGTAGCACAGTCAGCGCCACGAGCGCGTGCAGGGACACGCCCTTTCACGCGCTTCAGAACAAAAAATAAAAATAAGCGTTCGAAACAAAATGGCCAGATGTCATCACCCCAAGCAAAGCGCACATGAAGGCACCCTACACGCGCCCTCTCGAGACTGGTGTAAACTACTGAACGGGGGCATTTGCAATGCCATTCGTGAGAAAGGACTTTGTAGCTTCACAGACAAGCCTCAGTGTACTCTGTGCTGGTTTCCGCTCGATTGAACATACCGCATAAAAATAGTTGGTTCATTCCTAAGGATGAAGATGATACCGCTGAGGTGTATTATTTCAAAAACACGAAGTACATTTCCCGCAGTCTGTCCCAATCGCTGTAAGCATGATATTCTTGAACTATGCGCGTATTATGTACCTACATGAAGCTCGTATTACATTATCAATGATTTTTTTTTCCTACTGTGAATGCAGAAGCAGCGCTGCCTCCCACTTGATTTTTACGAAGCAGAAAGGGAGTTTTTGTTTCCAAAAAAGAAACTGCGCCACGTCTTGAGAATGCTGTTATAATACATTCTAAGGACATCCGCAGGCTTCACATTTTAAAGTCACGATGCGTGCAGCCATATTTTAAAATGCTCAAATCCTCCTAACACAACGTCGTTTAGGATAGCACGCCTGATGTCTCACATTAGAACACGTCACAGACGACGAAGGATAAATACATGGAAGCACTTGAAAACAGTAATCTCTCAAACAAAGCGGAACTCGAATTTAAACAAAACACCCAATAGTACATATTTAGTTTGACTACTATAGATTATTTTTATACTGTCAGGATACTTTCATTGGGAATTCTCGTCAGCGCTCAGAATAAAGAGAGGCGCTTGGGCAGTTTTGTATTGAGACCTCAAAATGACCTACTAAAACTCCCTCCTGGCGTTTGACGATAACCGCTCATTTAAATCGCCAGGTATAAACTCCTTCATGAATGTACTGAAACCGAATAAGGCGGGAGCAACTGAACGCTCATCAAGTTGCAATGAAACAAATACAAATATGAAAACACTTATTTTTTGGAGCCTTGAAACTATATTGTACCCGTTGTTTCCTGTCGTAGTACTGTTATGAGGTTTATTTACATCCTTACAAAATCTCAGACTGTCCTTAATCGCGTCAGTCAACACCATTAGGACGAACGCAAGCAACCTATTCGTAGTGTACTCGAGATCGAGCTCAGCCTTGAGCGCAGTCAGTAAGTGGAGCAGTTGTTGTCAGCCATTCAAAAATGATAAGAGCGCGCGAGTGACACGCTCTTGGAAAGTCTCCCATTGGCATCCTATTCTCCAGTCGAGCCCAGAACTTGGCAGAAGCACGTGAAGATTCCTCCAAGGCAGACAGACACCCACGGCGGCTTTGCTCCCGAACACTCGGGCTTACACCGCATTCGAGGCGTTTCAAGGCTTCCGACGGCGTCTCCAGCGAAACCGTGAGTTACTGCGGCACCTTTTCACTCTAAGGTACTCAAAAGACGTCCCTTGTATTCCTTTTAGCCTTCGCTATGACAAAACACCGAGACTCGTGTTTTTTCTCCCGAAAAAATAAATAAATAAAACACTTTCGCGGCTACTTTTCCGCAGAGCAGTCGTAAACAAATGAATAGTATACGAATAAAGCCCGCGATTTATAGTCTCTTTCACCATAAGGTAAAGCGCAGTCGGACGAGAATACGTACACACGGGGACACGCATACTAAAAGTGCAAGGTCACGACGCAGTCGCGGCGGTCGGTTCGTTTGGCCGATTATACGAGACGCACAAGAAAAAGACGTATGTTCTGATGGTTCTCCTTTTGCCTCTCTTTGATTGGCCCCTAGGCTCGTAGCGTCGGCTGCGCGCTGACCTAAGGTGAAACGAAGTATACGGCGAGCAAGCGAGCAAGTGTTCGAAAATGCGCATTCGGCTCAACGGAACGCAAGAAGGCGCACGCCAATCAAAGGGCAACACAGAAACCGCGCATCGAGTGAGCGATGACGAGGCAGTCAAGCGCGCGCCGTCACTGGTTCAGGTCGAGGGCAAAGCCGTGTATAGAGAGAGTTTGGTCAATGGGAGGAGCGGACAGAGCCAGGGCGGGCACCGGACACAGAAAGAGTGCTTGACATGCTCCCTTGGCCAACTACTGGGTGATTCAAGGAGCGGCCAGGCTCTTTAAATTGACCGCAAAATTCGGTTTTTTAACCTATCGCGCTACGCTTTTGTGCAGCGTTGCCCACAGATGATGATTTTTTTTGTTTTTGTAAATCTTGCAAAGAGCAAACTTACCTGAGGAAAAAGTAAAGAAAGAAAAAGGCTTAGCTCCTATGGGAACGCAACGAAGCCACCGGACTTCAAACAATGCGGCGCCGTTTCGCACGGGAGACAAGAGATGGCGCAAGCGGTCACAATGCCAACTGCCGCCAACGAACGAGCATAGGTCGCCGAGAGCCGGCGTCTTTAGCAGACGATCGTTTCGACTCAAAAGCGGCGTGCGTTCCGCAGGCGACGAAAGTCGCAAAAACAATAACAGTCGCGATAACAACAAGGAACTGCAAAGCAGACATCAGTACCCCGAAAAAAAAAAAGTAAAAATATCCCGACAAACCATTTTTTAATTGATTATGTGTCCATTCAATATGTTTTATTAGTAAGGCTGATAAAATAATGCATTGGCAACTGATATCAGAAAAGCTCGCGCCGCTTTTGAGTCGAAACGATCGTCTGCTAGCCGGCTCTCGGCGACGTATGCTCGTTCGTTGGCGGCAGTTGGCATCGCGACCGCTTTCGCCATCTCTTGCCTCCCGTGCGAAACGGCGCCGTATTGTTTGAAGACCGGTGGCTTCGCTCCGTTTCCATAGGAGCTAAGCCTTTTTCTTTCTTTACTTTTTCCTCAGGTAAGTTCGCTCTTTGCAAATTTTACAAAAAAAAATGCACTGTCTGTGGGCAACGCTGCACAAAGTCGTAGCACGATTGGTTAAGAAACCGAATTTTGCGGTCGATTTAAAGAGCCTGGCCGCTCCTTGAATCACCCAGTATACTCTGTTTCACCTTATGATGTACCGCAGGAAAGGCTACAAGCGCGAGCTCCTTGCTCTGGGGCACATCTCGGCGGCACAAGCTCTCGTGACTTAAGAGCGGCTGCCAACGCTATAAGCTCGCGCTTCTAGCCTTCGCTGCGGTACAACATAAGGTGAAACGAAGTATAGAAGCCGAAAAGAATCTCCTAGCGGTGGTAGCGAGAAGCAGTTTTAATCGTATGTATGCGGCTTCAATAAGCGCGTAAGAGTTAAATGTAGTAACCCTGCATGGTTGAAAATAGGGTGCACGTGATGTTTCGATTATGACCATGCAGAAAGATATAAGAAACGAATTTGCCGCTCGAACTCTGTTTTGCTCGAACCGAGTGGGATCGCTCGGACGGGAGATTCCTGGCCCTTGGCGCTCGGCATACAAATTATGTCGATCGTTCCGCTAGTCGCGCTCTTCCACCATGATTTTGGATGACCGTGATTGAAACATCACGTACATCATATTTTCAGTCACCGAGAGTTACTTCGACGCACGTATTAATTTCGTTTCTCGCGACCATTGCCAGGGTATAATTTACGGCTTCTGGTTGGCCACATTCGAATTTGTGAAGACGCCCTGGAACACGCCCAGCACGTTTTCGGCCAATGGCGTCTCCTCCTTTGACTCCTTCCCAATGATTGAATGGCCAAACTATCTGTATATACAGCTCTGGTCGGGGAGAAACAAAAGCACGTGTGCGCGTTTAGAGGGTAAACAAATGCACGAGGTACGCAAGGAGGAGATCAACTTGCACGCCGTATAGTACTCAGTATAACATCTGACTTCAATTTTAGGCCGAAACGCTTTTTCGTCAAGCCCTCTCCATAGATTGCGGTGATTGGCTTTCCAACTGCTGTTCGGGGAAAGTAAGCGAATGGGTATTCGTTTTAGAGTGTCCTGTTTCAGACAATTTTCGTGGCAAAACTTCTCGCCCGCACACTTTCTCGCTGACCACGCGGAAGGCCAACCCTTGAGACCGACTGAGGGCGCCCGGTGAAGGACAATGCTGAGGGGTGTTTTAAGCTAGAAGTACGTTCTTCCGTTGGGGCACTGAGCACGTGAAAAGTCGTGCTCACTGACCCAGCACACACCCCTTTTCTGAGTCGAGAAGTTCTGTGGGAGGAAGGGGGGGGGGGGGGGGGGGGGTTTGCTATGCTTTATTTGATAGGGATCCTCCATACATCTTATTGACGCGGCTGGACGTAGTCAAAATACCAGTTTTAGAGGGATGCAAAGCAAGCTCGTCCATCATTGTTTCTCTGGGCTCTACCGGACAAGCCATGGGCAGGGTTCCAGAACAAGAAGACGTCATGCCTCCGACAGATACACTGTCATTTTGGCAACGACAAGTTGAACCACGGCTGCTCGACGATTTTTATTGCTTCGAGCGGGAACCGGAAAGTCAAACGGCCATGGTTGAAGACTCCGTAGAAAAATTATTCTAATCCTCAAATGAATCTCGAATGGGCCAGAAAATAAATAAAGCTTCCACTGCCTTTAAAATTCATGAGTAAGCAGAAAGACTAATTATGTGCTAATTTACATTTACTTTCTTTGCCTTTTTAAATGAAGGTCACCAAATGTTATGGTTGCCATCATTAAACAAAACTTAAGATAACGTTCATAAGCACTGATTCCCGTGGTGCTTCGCTGCCACCAATTCTCTCAATATTTGACTGTTCGTTTACGTCTGAGTGTTTGTCGCAGCTCAAGAAATTTCTGCATTATGCAGGTATACAACTTCGAAGAAATGTCTTTATTATGAAGGTATTATACAGCTTGTACCATAACTCTGCAAAAGTCTTTATGATCAGCAGGAACTTTAAGATGCTAACGCAATGTGTAAAATGATTGATAAAGCTTGAAAATTAAAGTTGGTAAATTTAACTCGAAAATGAACCCCTGAGGACTTCCAAGGGGTACGTTTTCAAGCCCTTCCAACAACTTTAACTGCCGTCGTGCTTAAAGTTGAGACCATTCTGTGGTAATTCATCTGTTGATTGTACAACTCTTGTCAAGTATCTATGAAGAGTACGGACTATCCCAGGAACACAGGTTTGTCAGATTTGAGCCCGTAGTACAATGCAAGCTCACAGGAACATGCCCCGAAGAGGAATGGTGATGTGCTGGTAAACATCCACATAACCTCAAAAAGTTGGACATTGCTATTGATCATGTGTGCAGCCTGAGATAAAGTTCTTTGAGAAAAACAAATCGCCTGTTGCGATGCTTTCGTATATATTCAAGCGCTTCAGAAAAAGCAAAAGTCCACTACAAAGCATGTCGCCGTGTTAACGCACGTCGGAAGTTCTCTCAATAGTGTTGTAAACTGCATGAGTAAGCGCCTGTTTTGAAGAGTCACGATGACAGAAATGGCACGAAACCAGAAGCGATCTCAATAAATTGAATAGATACTTTCATCTCACAACATTCTCATATAGGCATTATAATCTGCATGAAGCTGTGCTTTTATAATTTGTTTCCAACATCTTCATATACAGAAAACGAGTAGAAAACGAAGAGAAGGGTGGAATAGAACTTGGACAAGGACACAGGAGTTCACTGTGAATTTTCCAAGAGCCTTATTATCGAAAGAAGATCTCCTTGAAAGAATGACAGCCGACACTTCGTTAATAAAAAGCGTCTACACAGTCCTGGGGAAGCGAATTATTTCAGCGAAATGTCGGTTGCTGTCCTTACTTCTTTCTACGAACTTTCGATGACTTCGTGCGTTTCCGAGAGCACGAGGTACAGCAACATCAAAGCGAGTGAAAGTATCTGACAATTCGTGTTGCGCGATATTATGTCGCCACATGGCCGGCAGGAGATGTTCGTCGTGACAGCTGACGAGTTTACAAGCGAACGTCCTAATTCTAAACTTAAACTGTTGGCAAAAAGAAGGACGGTGGGTGGGAAGGGGCGAAGTCGACCGGATGACGAAGGGATGGAGTTAAAAATATATCAAACGACAGCTGGTTAATTGGACGTGTTGCCAAGGGATGGCGCCACTGCTCGCGCGCCTCGAGGGAAAACTTTTCGTGCTCGTCTTTTTCACTTTTATACCAGCGCTATTTTGAGGCCATCGGGAGTTCTTTTTTTAAATTTTAATTTGACCCTCCAGACAGAGGCGCACCTTGGAAAGCATCGCGAATGGGCAGCCGACCGTTGTCTGGATTAGAGTCACTGGAATGTTCAAGAACCGCGTTGCGGCGCTGAAACCGACGGCGAGCCCACTCTTGATAGGGCAAACGGGCCGGCTGTGCCCTTTGTACGGGCTACTTGATAGAAAGCTAAAGAAAGGCAGGGCGGGGCTTATTGTGTTCATACTTCGTGATTCGTTCTTCGGCGAATTATATTGGCTGATGCCACAATCTCATTGGCTGCGAGCGATAATGAGATGCACGGGACTCACCAGGGTCTGCATTCCTTAAGTTGGCAGTGAGTACAAGGCGTCCCCCCGAAAAATTTCAAAATTGTTTTTTTTTCACCGCGTAAATAAACTACGCCTTGCCGAACGCTCATTCTCCGCCGACATGTAGCGCAATTAGCGAAATTACAGCGTGATATGTGCTCTCGTTCTTGTTTTGTATTTCGCACGAATTTTAAAGTTATCATTTCTTACAGGTACAAGTTAATGCATATGCCAGGTTTCTATAACTAATTAGTTGTATAGATGTTTGTACGGTGGGAAGTTATCTTGCCCCAAGGGGTGTTTCATGCCTACAATGTAGATGAGATCCCGTGCAGTACGATTGAGCCCACGTTTCTACCCTGTCTCAGTGTAACTTGTCAAAGGGCGAATGATACGCCCTACAGAACGCCTCGAAGGCTTCATTATATGCCGTAAGCGAGAAGGCAGCCGTTCTTCGTAAAGTCTCTTGAATATACTTTTTTTACAAGTAACGGCAACCAATACAAATGACAAAGCACATTCCGCTGGAACAACATGGCGGTATTCAGTTCAAACCTCTGCTGTACGCCGCCATTCGCTTCCAGTGGTGGAACTGCAGCGCCAATTGCGCCAAACTGCGCCAGAACGAATAACCTGCTACATGCTGCTCGAAAGGCTGTATTTTTGCACAATTTGCGCCATGTCTGCGCCTGAAGGGAGCTGCTGTTCCCGACAAGGAAACTGAAAGGGTCTGGCTAGGGACATTGTTGGCGATGCCACTGAAAATTTAAAAAGTACAGTTTTTTTTTTATGCCTAAGTACTATGTGCGAAGAGTAGGGCTGAGCGAATGTTCTAATTTTCTAATAGTAGTTTCAAATAACACGTTATTTGATATTCGCTTCCAAATGAGCTGCGATATTCATACTTTTCGAAGTGTTGATCGCGGCGGTTTAGCCCCCCTGAGTGCGCTTCTCATCAAGCACAGGTGCACTGCGGAGAAGGAATACGCGCGGAGCGGACACAGCGGACACAGCGGACACAGCGATCTCGCGACTCGCCTCGCCGCAGCGCAACCGCGCGCTTAGGCGAAAAACACACCTTCAAACTACAAAGGTGCACGCGAGCACCTAGTGTATAAAAAAAAAAAGAAAAAAAAAGGAAATTTTGTTATTGTTGATTTTACATTGCAGTAAAATCTTCAAAATTTAACTGTGGCCACTATGCAAGGGTATATGTTAGGCAGCGACGTTCTTAAAACCTGTGTTCATTATTTGTGCTCTTTTTTAAATTTAGAATCGAAGAAAATATGTTTGTAAGAATATCTATAAATCCCCTCAATTAGGTATTGCTGGGATCCTTTATAGGTTTAATTTTATGTCAAATCTGTCATTTACTTGCCATCCCAATATAAGCACTGGACGTTCTGAGGCTACAGTCTATAAATATAGCTAGATTAAATTTAAGACAGCTCATGAGTGGGCAATTAGGAACAAAAAGATTCATGAGTCTAGCTGATTTTTTGTTTAAGCATGATGTAACAGTAGTAAAAGGTGTGGAGAAAGGCGCAATAACTCTTCAACATATAATTTAAAAATATTCTGCCAAAACCACTATTTACCTTGAATTTGCTTCGAACACAAAATCCCTTATTTGCACATGCCAAGCGAAGAGTTATCGGTTTTTGTGCGAACGGTGCTCACATCGATCTCAATGAATAGCTAGTGCTAGTTGTTGTGATCGGTTAGAGTAGCTATGTGCTCCGCTTAGCTGCTCTACCAACAGCAGCAGATATAATACGAGCGAGGGCAGTGTGAGACATATTCAGCACAAGAGTGTCCGTTTGATGTTGAACTCGCGAAAATTACGTCACCGTGATACAAACCCTCTATAAAGTAACCAAAAACATCTTTTTACGTCAAACACAGACCGAAGACGCCATCGGTACTCATAATAGGTAAATTGAGACATCTACAAAATTGCTGGCGTATGGTTGTCCAATAAATAAATTAATACCTGTGCAGGCCAGTTCTTCTGTAGGCATAACACTTTAGTCTCCCAACGCTCAAACAATTGCAGTTTTTTCTACAGGCTAACTTTCGAAAAGATTGTATAAAACTTTCTGACATGAAAGCTCAAAATTGTCTGCTTCAAAAGTGGAAATCTCCGCTCCAAAACCTGTTTTTTTTTTCTGCTACAAGAGGTTCTCCAAACACCACATGTGAGTTCCACCACTACGCTTCCTAAAACCTGCACCGTCACGCAGTCGGCGTTTCAAAGAATGTCGCTACTTGTAGGAAGCTCTTATCTAGGGACTTCAGTTCTTCGCAATAAAAGAGCACCCTGATGCTACGCTGTCATGTGCCTCCCTCCGTTGCTTTAACTGACACTTAGAGGCCGTGGCTTTCACCGTATTACCAAGTTATACGTCCACGGCTCTCTGGCCTACCCTGTACTTATTGATTCAGCAGCCTGGTCAAGCGGCGCGCCACCAAGGCGAGAGCTCACGTTAGCACAATGAAGCCGCCACTTTCTGGCCGCTCGGTGGCGCAACACCAAACAGCGTTGCAGGTTGCCGATTTAAGATGTGACGAAATTTTGTGGTTTTAAACATCGGTATTTCGAGCTCTCTTCTTGTGGCATTGCGCACGATGAAGCAAAGCATGGAGGTAGCAATGAAATCATTTTCGACGAACGAATCGGCAGCACCGGAGGACTTTGATATGGTGATTAAACTAATCTTACTTCTCATACTCTAAAAAAACCAGCATCCTACACTGTTCCTTCGAATGATTAACGCAGAACGAGAGAGAAGGCATCGAGCTTACCGAGGGTTCAGCAGCAGCAGCATCGCCGGAGCTCGAAGAGTCCTTGTAAGAGAACGTGCTCTTGGACGCCACGAAGCTGGCAGCGCCCAGGTCACTCGACTCCACGGAGCTGCTTATCTTCGTGCTGCTGTACCTCACGGAGGAAGTCGACTCGTCGACGTCAAACGACGATTTCGAAGCGAGTTTCGATCTCTTCGTTGCGTAGCTCTCCTTGTCGTCGTCTCTGCTCAGCCGCCTCAGGGCCCTGGACGTCGCGCTTTCGCCCGTTTCGCCCAGGATGCTGGACGCGAGCGAAGACTTGCGGCTGCTGCTTTCGAAAGAATCGGCGCTCGTGAGGCCGTAGGGCCTCCTCGAGACGGTCGCCGATCCAAAGTCGTCGTCGTTTCGGGAGTTGAGCCGGGAGGTGCGGACCGTGCTGCTGCGAATCCTCGAGCTCGAACCAATGTCGTCGTCGTCCAGGGCTGACAGGCGCGAACTCCGGCGCACCGTGGACATGGAGGAGTAGCTGCCACCCTCGTCTCCGTACGACGTGGTGCGCATCGTGCGCCGAGTTGACGACAGGCTGCTGGCGCTGCTCACGTCCGTGTCCATGAGCGACGAGCTTCGGGCCGATGACCTGGCGAAGCTGTCGTCCGAGATGCCTGCAGTCAGAAAGACCGTCACCGAGCTGCACGTCCAAAAGGAGGGCTGTGAGCCACGCTAGTCGAGCGGCAGGCTCACGGTGTGGAACGACGCTAACTTCGCTCTTCCTTAGCGTTACAGTGGACTGCGCGACGCAACACTGGGCGCCAATACGGATTCGACGTGTTTTCCCAATTTTATTCTCCTGCAGTACTGACAGGCACTAAAATTGGCCGAATTAGCATTTTCCGTCCAAATAGTAATTGTTTGTTTTTATGCCAACCTTTCAATTCAAAGAACACGAAGAAAACTATAACTATTGATGCTTAGTGCTGTGTCGCGGTGGGCATTTTACTGGGGAGGAGAGAGGGGGAGCGGAAGCGGAAGGAGAGGTCTGCAAGGAGACGACATCACGGGCCAAACGTTGCCTAGATCTGTTTTGTTGACCTAATATTTGTTATGGCGCCCAAACCTATAATAACGTCTTCCTACAAAAAAAAAAAAAAGCTTGTATATGTCAATTTTTTAAGTAAAAAAAAAAAAAAAACAACGCAGTGGAGGCCACGAGCCAACCCGGCCAATCCAGCACTGTGAACTTAACACGTGTTTCCGCACCCCGTGCATTAACACTGTAGCATTACCATGCCCCCCCCCCCCCCCTCCTCCTCACGAATGGAATGTCGTGTGACACTCACGCGGCATTAGAACGGTGTCAATGGCTCGCAGCCTCCTCTACGGCACTGTTGCCACGTTGCAACATGGGCTTTACTCTCGCCCAGATGCAAAAATATATATTTTCCCCCCTAAAATAGTATTTAGTCACAAAACCAGTTCTTTCGAGGGTAGGTATCACACGCAAGCATCTCTAAACGTAAAGAACGCTGCGAACCAAATAAGAATAATAATAAAAAAACGCCACTGAAAAAAGATAGCTTAAATATGCTAGGAAGTGTTGTAAAAACTTTCTCGAGAGTTGTTTTGTTTGCTATGTTAGTTCAGAAAAAAGCTATGTTTTCATGATCAGTATTGTTCCTGCTTGCAAAACTTTTATGTTACTTCAAATTTTAATAGTAAAATATTGAAGCTAGGAAAAAAAAAACCAAAAAAACTTGGGAAACTAACTGGGAAAATAATTGTCTTTGCAGCACCTTTATAATGTCAAACAGAAACTGAAAACGTATACAGAATCTTTCATTTTAATTGGAACAGATCTTCTTTTTCCTTTTTTTTGGAAGGGGATGTCATATAGGTTAGTGCCGTCTTCACCATGTGTTTGTCGGGCCCGGCGGACTTTAGATGAGAGGATAATCGTCATGATAAGTTGAATAATTTAATAAATGCGTTAATTAACTTTTAATTATTGGTTTTAGGGGCCATGATGTAATTTCAGTGTTGACAGACATGACTTGAAAGCCAGACCAATTTAAAGACTTCGCAAAAAGGTTTTTTTTTTTTTAGATATAAATCGTATAATTTTTGCGTTTTTTTTTTTTTTGTTCGATTTAAAAAGTTGAGCTCGAAAACAGCGCAGCAAGCCCTGCCCACAATGACGCTTAGAAGAGTAACGTAGTCGTTGCAGTCCCATGGTAACTTGTGTCGTCGGCGCACTCACAGAGGACACGCGGCCGACAGAGTGACGACATAATGTAAACGACAACGTCACTCTTCCGAGCGGCATTATTACGACGCTCTTCTTGAGTGAAATTTTTAAATTGGACGAAAAAACTTAAAAAAAATAATCGAGTAATATCTAAAAGAAAAACATTTTCGCAAATGTTTTAAATTGAATACTGGAATACAACGTGACCACTAGACCCAATAATTAAATAGATAATTAGCACGTTTTAGCTAACTAGCCAACTTACCGCGATGAATATATCGTCATATAATGTCCGCCGAGTCTGATAAATACATGGTAAAGACGGTACTTATCTAACTCTCACGTAATTAAAACAAAAAATATGTTCGAATTAAAATCAAACACCCTCTATATTAATTAAAGTTATAGCTAACGTGGGAGCAAATCGGGCATTGTTAACAAATATAAAAAAAAGACAAACTGCGAGAACTCGATATTCTGATAAAACATTGTAGAATGTGCGTTGTTTCTCTTTAACATTAAAGTTGACGCAGCAGCTGTCCTCGTGGCTGGAGAGTGCAGAGCTCATCACAACTACCACTGTGTTCCCGGCATCTAAAACAATCATTTTTTGTGTGTGTTTTTTTTGTCGTTTATTACAGTCACTACTACACGATGATTTCGACCGCAGTTTCAACTGCAATGTGTGCTTTTCTTCTTTCTTTTTTCTTTTTCACTGGCTGGATTTCTATCTCAAACCAATAAAAAAAAAAAAAACTGAAACATTTTTTTTTCGACGGTGTCAAGGCTATTTTTTCTTACATTTTTCACGTTTCTCTCGGTCCCTTGAAACTACGCTTTTTCCCGCAATATGGGAAAATATTCCCACTGTTCGGTAACACTGCTCTGCGCTTCATCGTCAGGTTATACGGTTACACGGTCGACGCACAGCCGCAGACTTATACCAAAGCCAAGCCCCACACACTGGCGAGAACGCAAATGAGGCAAACACCCAGCTCTTTTTCCTTGGGAGTGACTCCATTTAAATCAACACCTCCGTAAAAAAAAAAAAAAAAAAAAAAAAACTGAAATATTTGTAATTAGAATTACAATTTTATATTACTCCCACTAAAAATAGTTGAGCCAACGTAACTGAATAGCCATCATTGAAACACTACCCCAACAGGGCAGACCTGTGGGCAGGTTTTTGAAGTGTGGGTGGGAAACCTGGCGTTTTATTTTATCGAGATGGTGCTAACGGTTACTCTGAAACCCGTCTTCCTTCCTCCATGGCCACGGCAACGCAACTTGTACGTTTCGGGAAAAATTAAGCATGCTTCAAGGGGAAGCTGAAAAGATCCTTGAATTCGAACAAACAGTAAAAGTTGTAATGTAGACACCTTAAAAGGTATGTCCTAAGATTTATTTCTATCTTAGCAGTAGGAGGGTCGTAATAGCCAATTAAAGTTTCGACGTAGACCCGCCCGTCGCGGCGCGCTGACGACAGGAACGCGCGAGAGCGGAGAGAAAGAAAAACGAGCAAAAGTGACGTCATTAGCGGGCGAGGTCAGATGACCCTTGCTCGCCACTAAACTGGCTAGGGGATCCCGTCAATGACGTCTCGTTACTCCGGAGAGATAACAGGCGGCACAGAGGCTTGACGCATGCCCGGCGGCAATTGCTGCGCGTATTTTTCAAAATAAACGCGGTTTGCGTTTACATCTGCTCAAGATAAGTGCGATAACTGAATTCGCCGAACAAAAAGCTATACAAGTCCGCTCCTAACTCCGATTTCTCGCAAAATGCTTCAGCTTCTTTTTAAGCACCCCTAGAAGAACCTTCTGTTCTCCGAGAGCCTTGGTCGTAGGATTGTTTTGAGCTGTGAGGCCAACCACGGGGCGCCTCGCAAAAATCCAAGTGCTCGAGATCGTAATGCACTGCGTGACACAGTCATCGCATTTATGACGTCGGCGCGCTCAGTTTCGGTTCACTGAAGCTGGTTAACCTGAGACGTAATCCTTGCAAGAAAATTTGAGTAAATACTGATGATCGCGTTTTTGGAATGAATGATGGTATCGTTTTCTGTGTATGTGTTATAGTGATTCTCGTATAATTGGACGCTTTTTTGTTTTTACCCTATATACGCTTCAAGATACCTCATATTTCAAATCGATAGCTCGTGTACGATCCGTGGAGCCGACGCAGAATAGCTATGGCTTTATTGCACACTATCGAAAGCAATATGTACTTTTTTTTTTATTTACATATGCTCTAATTGAAACTACCCTTGTGCTCGAATGCGCTTATGTGGGGCGCCGAGACAGGCAGTAAACGTTTGCGTCAATCATTCGTTTATATTAGCAGCATGCGAAAACCACCCGATGTTGTGTTCATGCTGTCGCGCAGTGTGCATGTGGATTCGTGTTTACGTTTTCATTCAGCTTTATTTTCGGCATCAGGAACCGTAGTAAACATTGAAGAACGCAGAAAGGCAGCCTGGTATGGGCACCTGACGAAATTACTCTTCGATACTAGATAGCTAGAGCGCCGTTTTTTTCGGTCTCTTCAAATTCGCTCAAAGTGACTTTGTACCAAACAGATTAACGCTGCCGTTTGCATGAAAAGAGCTAGATTACACCTGGTTATAATTGGAATCAAATATACTAGGGCTGTTTTTTTTTCAACTGCCAATAAACTAAGTGAAATTTAAAAAAAAAGAAGAAAACAAAACAAGAGTGCTGAAAAGCTTTTTTTAATATACACGCAATGTAGATACATACTCTAGACACTTCTTCACATGATCACCTCACACATTTAGGCAGTTATTATGACGTGGCAGCTTTTGAAAGCCCTCGCCAAAGAAGGTTGCCGCCGGGGTTCCAGTCGTTCCATCATTCGTTAGCAAGTTCGTCACTAGCCACATACTTGTAATGCGTGTGAAGGAAACCGCATGAAGCTTCGGAAAGGATGGGCAGAAGTCTGATGCTGGGGGTCACTGAGGATTGTCTCCGGCGACCAACGAGGTAGAGGGGCTTAGAGCGATAAACTGGCAGCTGAAAGTGACCCCCACCCGGCCGCCGCCATGTTGCACATTTTTTACCACTAGACACGTAACCTTATAGTTTTACGTCTAGATTTCAACGAAGTACCGGGCATAGGAAATTGATAATTGATCTTTAATAACAGTACCGACGAGATAAATTATGTTTCGCTTGTTTTAAGTCCAAAATGTGCTTTTACGACAAAAACTCGGGCAGCTTCGCAATGGCTCCACTAGATGCCGTCAGCCGCGATGCTTTATTTTGGTTTTTTTATCAGAGCTAGACACTGATCTCTGGGGCTAACTGTATTGAAAAATTGTTTATGTTTTTTTTTTCTTTTTTTTTTTCTTTTTTTTTACAGCGATCGCAATACAAATCTCGGCTCAGTTTCGCGTAAAAGCCTCAGGATTTGGTACGGTCACGTGTCTAGTGGTCAAAATTGTACAACATGGCGGCAGACAAGTGGGGGTCACTTTTGCCTGGTGAACGAGATACCATTTGTTCGCTCCAAGCCCCTCTACCTCGTTGGCGGCGACTGACCATCTTGTTAAACTCGTGATGCAATGACTGAGAACCCCGTCGGCAACCTTTGGGGAGATCATTCAAAAGCTTATGTCACGTCGTAATAACTCGTATCTACGTCTCGTTCTTCCGGAAGTCTCCTTCGATGAATTCCAGCTGCAAGGTGACTGGCTCAGTAGTTTCACAGCACCTCGCAGAAAAAGCCAGCGACGCCAATTCTAAATAATGACCGTGTCCTAATATTCCCGCAAAGCACTCCCAGTGCCAGTCACAAGGACCTACGGATACAGTAAGCCTAAAACGAAAACCTGCCATGCGAAACCGGGCAAGACGCGAACGCATAAAACACTTCAGTGTCACATCGCGGACTTTATTCTGTATTTAAAATGTTACTTTCTTTATTTCTTTTTTCCTTTTTGCATTGACATTTGCCAAGTTTACTGCCTTCTTAAATTGCAGTGATTGGCTCTCCAAGCGCATTGCGTGATATTAGACGCACTGCCAATTTAGAATGAGGGTTCATGTCTAAGACAGTCGTCAGTGACGTAGCTCGTTAACAGTATCGTCGCACGCCTAAACTAAATTCAAACCGAATTCGCCTGTTGTCATCAACGAGCACGCGAAGTGGTTGTTAATGCTTCGTCTCACCTTACGATGGACTAAAGGCAAAAGCTACGGACCGCCAGATCCAATCGTGAGCCACTCAATCGCGCGGCATTTCGCTTCGATGCACGTATCGGTGCCTGCGTCTCGTATCACTGATGGATATGGTCGGATAGTAGTTCGAATCAAATAGCACTGAGTGACTCATCAGTTTTGCATTGCGAAAAAAGCCACGATAGACAGGCTCTTTACAGTGTCGAAGCTGTAGAAATGACGCAGCGCTCTTTGACTCTGAGCATTATTCGTTTACCCCTAATCAATGTTAGGCATGTCATAATTTAGCGTGGAACGCGATTGGACCTGGCGGCCCGTAGCTTTGGCCTTTAGTCCATCGTAGGAGGAGACAAGGTATAATACGCGGATGAACATTGAGATACAATGAAATTTTATCTAAGCTATGAAATGAAATGAACCCTCTGGGTCTAGACATGTGAACAGCTATACCTATGATGATAATGCAAATAATGCGAAGAAGCAAGCGTGTTGGACAAGAATAACGATAATAATCCCTGGAGAAAAGGAACAACGGGGCAAAGGACAAACGCAAATCTCCAACCACAGCTAAGCGACTGGTGCGCGGCTGAAAAAAACCGCCTGGTCCTGGTATCGAACCAGAGACCTCTCCATTTTTAGTGGAGCGCTCTACTAATTGAACTAACCGGGAGTTGGGCGTCAGTATAGCAAACGGGCTTTAACAGCTGCCACTGGTCTAAGACCAACAAAGGGTGGACAAGGACCAGGCGTATTTTTTTAAGTCACGCACCAGTCACCTTGCTGTGTTTGGAGATGTGTGTTTGTCCTTTGTCCACCTTGTCCACCCTCCCGCCCCCCTCCCCCTCCCCCCGCGTCTCCAGGGATTATTATCGTCAACTATACCTAACATCATTTCTTTGTGCCAGTTTCTTTTTTTTTTTTTTTATTTAAAAGCCCATTCGCGCAGTATCGTTGACTTTTGTGCGGGGGTTTACGTCGAGGTACGACCGCGAGTTACCACGGAGACCAAGCGACATGCAACTTGGTTGCCGTGATTACTTGCCGTCGTACATTGACCTAAGTACGCGCAACTTGGTCAAACTTGGTCAAGCACTACTGTGTTGACGGACCTTAACTCTTAACGCGAACAAGATGTGAAGAAAATTTGCAAGTCTTCCTTCTTGCATAGTACGTGTGAGAGCCAATCATTGAGGCTTAAGAAAAGCGCTCATACGACTGTTTGCACCAGGCAGAGTTAACATTTAGGTTCAGAACAGCGACATGTACCGAGAGTTTGAAAATGATGTAGACATACACCCATTCCCTACGCGAATCGACTATTGTGTTCACATATACTAAGTACCTTCGTCATTCGCTTCTCTTTTCGCGATTGCCAACTAAACAGGAACGTAAACAAAGCAGGTGAAAAATCTTGAAAATGAACCTGGTTTAACCCTCAGAAAGGGAGTCGACGTTTTCCCAAGGGACGTGACACCTTCAGGGCCTTGAGGAAGATTTCTCATGGCGAAAAACCAGCAGCCCCTTTGAGAATTCCAAGAGGTTCCCTTCCAACTTCTTAAAATGTTTCTTTCTTTGCGAAACGTTTGACCTGCACTCTAAGAAATGCCAACGGTTCTACTTACCTAGAAAATACTCAGAGCCAATCTCTGCGATCTACGAAATCAGCTCAGCGAATGATGAGGCGCAACATCTGTTTGGACCTCAAAATTAAGTCTGCGCTGTGGCATTACGCAATGCAAATCGTTAGGCTTTGCATTGCGTAATGCCACAGCGCACTTAATTTTTAGGTCTAAACGGATGTTCCGCCTTATCATTTGCTGAGCTGATTTCGTATAGATCGCAGAGATTGGCTCTTCGAATGTTTTTCGGGTAAGTAGACGCGCAGGCATTTCTTAGAGTGTGTATACTCGTATACATTATCGTTATCATACATTCTAAAACTAAAGTAAGAATTATTTCGTGTCATAATTTTTTTTTTCTTTTCTGGAAACATCGCATTGCAACAACCATCTGGGGATAGAAGCGAAAATTTGAAACGTATTCACTGCCGTGGACTTACCTGAACCGCCGAGTAGTTCGATTGCTAGTATGTGTTTAGCTGACACCGCTATAGTTCGTTGCGGCATAAGAATGCACGAGGGGCTCACCGCGATTTCTCTGAGAGAAATGGCGTCACAACGCCACTCGGAACGACCTGGCCATTCGTTAGCGTTCCTCTTCCCAGATTGGCGGCCACAAAAACAAAACAAAAAAAAAAAAACGACGCACAGCCTAATGCACAATGCGCCTCAGAGCATTCGGCGTCAGGCCAATCCTCGTTTCTTGTGACCGGAGTCTCTCGTGCAGTTTATATATTGAAGCATACTATAAAGAAGGGTTAAATATGCGTGCGAGCCTGTGTTCAGGAATTTAGAAGCATGCGATCAAATTCAGTTTTTTTTTTTTTTTTCTCTCTTAATAGTACCAGGTCCCTACGAGAGGCGTACCATAATTATTTACACATTATTATTTGTCTGCAGCTACCGGTCGCTTAAAAGTCGGTAGTATCTACCTTCTCGACATAATCCCTATGGAACCGAATGCCCTAGCGCCATCGGTGTGTCAGCTTTTTCATGCCCTGTCGGTACGAATTTTTGGTATTGTGTCACACCGATTCCTGGACAAGTGCTTCCAGCTCGTCAATAATCGCAAAATGACGTCCACGCTATTTTTTTTTTTTTGAAGGCTTGAACGGGGTATGATTACTGTAGGCCAGGTCAGGAAGTACATATGCACGACCTAACGTGAAATAGCCATGTCCAAACAGGCACCAGCCAATCACGGCGTCGCTTGTATTCACGGGGGGCCCGCGTTTGACTGGCGCCTGCATGGTCAGGTTCGCTCATTTTCCCGACGCGTCGTACGAGCCGTCGGACGTTTGGTCCAGCATGTGTACGTCCCGAACTGGCCCCCAATAAAAAAACACCTTATCAATGTCATAAAAAAAAAAAGAAGAAAAAAAAGCCAAGAGGACGCCATTACGCGGTCATGAGCTGCAAGCAGTTATCCAGGCGTGGGTGTGACGCACTACTAAAAGCGGTTCCGGCAGGGCATGGAAAGAGTGCCACACCGATGGCGCGAGTGCATTCGGCTCCGGAATACATGTCGAGAAGGTGGACATGTCTACGCACCTCTAAGTGACCGGCAGCTGCAGCAAAATAATAAAGTGTAAATCAATATGGTACGCGTTCATTCTTTTGGGGACCAAGCAGAAATCAATCATTTCCGCTTACGTGTTAAATGGAAAGCGCAGGAATATGGCGGGGCCCGAAATTAAGATCTGTGCCTTGGGAAAACAAAGTAGAGAGTTGGGCTAGTTGGTGGAAGTTGAACATGGGGTTGGTGTAACAGCGCGTAACAACGAAGATTAAGAAAAAGAACACACAACAAAGGACGAACGCTTACTCGCAACTAAATGTTTACTAGTGAAAATGGAAACCAGGAAAATATAAAAGGCACACTCAACCACGCATGCGCTACCCAAACTGTCTCGTCACAAAGGGCTTCATCTATCAGCGCATCGCTAGCCCCCCCCCCCCCCCCCCCCCCTGTTTCAAAGTAAAAAAAAAAAAAAAAACATTTATTTTTCCGGTAGCGCCGCCGATGGCTTGCTGACACATTGCGCTCCGTAATTAACGATGTGAAAGGCCATTATCACTTCCCTCGTCACGTCATCTCGGTGCTTTCTTAAGAAAGTAGTCTCATCGAAGGCATGGTTTGTCACAAGAGAGCTGATCAAGAGTGCTTGCCACAAGAGACCTCTCTCTTGTGGCAAGGTATATATTGGACAAACCGGTAGATGCTTCAACGACAGGCTCAGGGAGCACGACTATTCCCTGAGAGCTACAGACGGTGGCCATCTATCGGTACACTGCGAGACTGGCAAGTGCAAACCAGCCTTCGATGAGACTGCTTCCTTACGAAAGCACCGAGATACTCTCTACTTCCTTAAGACTGCTTCCTTACGAAAGCACCGAGATGTATACTTATTCGCAAAACATTCGAAGAGCCAATCTCTGCGATCAACGAAATCAGCTCAGCGAATGATGAGGCAGAACATCTGTTTAGACCTCAAAATTAAGTCTGCGCTGTGGCATTACGCAATGCAAGCATGAGGTTTTGAATTGCGCAATGCCACAGCGCAGACTTCATTTTTAGGTCTAAACGGATGTTCCGCGTCATCAATCGCTGAGCTGATTTCGTAGATTGCAGAGATTGGCTCTTTGAGTGTTTTGCGGGTAAGTGGACGCGCAGGCATTTTTTAAAGTGTAAGGTCACGAGAGATAAAATATCGGATTGACGGCTTTGTATGTGTGTTCAATGTTCACGTCCTCGAATTGCGCTGTGACAAGAAAATGCAAAGCCTAAGACAGACCCTTTTTACAACCCATGTGACAGGCGTATGCCCTGACTAATTAACACCCGTTTTACATTGACATATCAATGACTCCTTATGAACGGCAGTTAACGATTTAGCTCACTGATTCTCTAAGTGCCTTTGATCTAAATGTCTCTCCAGATATGTTCGTGTGACAGGGGTGTAAGTCATCCAACAGCCGTGCCACACGAGCATTTCAAAGGCATTTTGTGTGAAACACTCTCAGCAATCGGCGAACCAGCGATTTTCCTGTGTAGCATGAAAATCCAGGAGAATCTGATGACAAGTGTAAAAGAAATTTGATATACACTGTACTTTGACAGGATAATGAAGATCACAAATTTAATCCTTTAGGTTGACGCCGCAAAGAAGAATTTCTGCTACTCAAGTAAGTTTAACTAGAAACCGGTGATCGCTTGTTCGCGCTAACTGTGTGGCACTCTGTACACCCTGCACCGCAAAGACTGCGCGCCAGATGTACGTTAAGAGCTTTCGGTAAACTATCCTATCGTAAAGATCAACTTGACCGAGACTGCACTCAAATAAATGTATCGTAAGCATGTAGAGATATGGCAGCAGCGACGAATGCGCCTCCGAACTCCAATGAGATGAAGTGTTTCTCATGTGTCTCCCTCTTTCTCTTTCCTGCCCACCTTCGCTGTACTTCGATGACCTGTACGATGACCTTGAGTAAGACATGTCGAGTCCTTGTTGCCTGCAAAGACAAAGTTGAAAGAAAACAGACTGTCACAATATGAACGAGCAAAACGCACACAAATGTAATTAAAGTCACCCATAAATAGGGCTGCTTCAGCAATGGACCTGGATGGATGGATGAATACTGCTGAGCCCTTTGGATCGGGCGGTAGCTTACGCCACCTAGCCATTTTGTCTTACCCTTTGAGCTTAGAATATTTAAATGTGAAAACTATATTTACTCCGCACTGAAAAGAAAGTGAGGCTATAAAATCCCATTGCTATCAGTTAATAAGAAAATGCCTAGTTTTCTCTTGCTTTCTGCCACCATTCACTTAATCTTTGCTTGGTAATCTCTACTGTCTTGAAATCCACTTTTCCTTCGCTGTCTCTAAAACCCAATGACTTTATTAAATCTATGTTGTCTTCGGTATGCATAGGGTGAAGCCCTTTACAGTAGAGTATCAAGTGCTCAGCCGTCTCGTCCTCCTCTCCACAAGCAGCGCACACTGTCTCCATTTCCTGGTACTTCGCTCTGTATGTTCTGGTTCGCAAAACACCTGTCCTTGCCTCAAACAACAATGAGCTTCCCCTAGAATTGTCATAAGTGCTTTCTTTGGCAATAACTGTTTTGTTTAATCTATAGCCTTCCAGAGCCTTCTTTGTCTGCATTCCCTCTAGCCACCGATCTCTTTCTGTGGCCTTAACTTTCTTCTTAACTGAGACCTGCTCTTCCGTAACCCCACTATAGCCTAAAAACTTTCCTCTTAATTTCCTAGTGCGCTGTCTCCATTTTGTGTCTATACTCCTCATGTATAAATAGCTGAAAACCTTTCGTGCCCATTGCTCCCCACCCATTTGCCTCAACCGATCCTCAAATTCTATCTTGCTCACAGCTCTGCCCTCAAATGACGCCCATCCCATGTCTCCTTGTACTCCCTGGTTTGGTGTTTTGCAATGTGCCCCCAAAGCCAGCCTACCTACTCCACGCTGTTTTATTTCTAGTCTTGCATGCACTTCGGATTTCATGCATAGCACTGCGTTTCCAAAAGTCAAGCCAGGCACCATGACCCCTTTCCAAATCTCTCTCACCACCTCGTACCTGTTGTAATTCCAGAGTGCTCTATTTTTCATTACAGCCGCATTTCTGTTGCCCTTACCCATTATATACTTTTCATGCTCACTGAGATATTCTGCACCATCACATATCCATACTCCTAGATACTTGTATTTACTAGCTCTCTCAACTGTAATATTCTGAATCTTCGGTCTCTCAACATCATCATTGTTAAAGTCATGACTGCTGATTTTTCACTACTGAATTCTAAACCTAATTCCTCTCCTTCCCTACTACAGATGCTCATTAATTCCTGCAAATCTATCCTGCAAACCTTTTTCGAGTAAGGAGCGCCGTCTGGGGAGTTGTCTGCGAACTACAGTAGGAGAGCAGCCCAACATGCCTCCATCCGTCAAAATATATTGGCATCGTGCCGTTGTATCGATTTTCAGTGCTTTTTATACCCCATACTACCGATACTAAAAAAACAAAGCGTCAAAATAGACTAAATACGCGCGAAGACAGATGCTGACAATGTTGCTGCCGCCATTTTTGCAGGGCACCGCGTCCCGGTGTCCTGCGAAAATGCCGACAGCGGGAGTGTACGCATGCGCAGAAGCTTACTGGGAAAAGGTCCATTGGTTTTCGGAATTATTACCCCCTTGTTTCCAAATAGCCCTTAACAAGCCCCGCGAATCTCCGAACGAGCAAAACTCTCGTGACAAGAGGAACCAGGCTGCACGTCTGGGCTTAAAAATCTTAAATCAGCGTTAGACGCAATGGTAGCGCGAGAACCAGGAAGGCAAGAGCCAGCCAAAAGTGCATCGTCACAACGCTCGTCCTCTTGGTGGGTTTCCTACCACCGTCTAAAACCAATAACGCCTAGAAATAAAAAAAAAGAAAAAAAAACCTCTTCGAGAAACTCTTTGCGAACACAACCGCACAGTGACTGAGCATGACGGGTGCGGTATTCGTAGAATGCTCGTCGTTATAATGTTATTTTTCACATTTGTACTTCTTCTTTAGCGGTACGCCAAAAGCGAATTGTCTTATTTATTTATTTATTTATTCATTTATTTTGCTGCAAGCGTCTTATTTTAACGATACCTCGAAGAATCCCCAACCACGAAATCACGGAAAGGAAGTGAAAAATTAACAAATTTAAATTCCGACTGCTTCGTAGGTCTACAAAGTAGTACAAGACAGGATAGTCACTTGTTTTGTTCACGAGCTCGTCCAAATCGAGTGTGGAAGTAGTATCAAGTAAGAGTTTCTATGAATAGGATAAGAATGGGGCCTAGTCAAGCGACATGAGTCGCCTTTTGCCCCGTTCCCCAAGAAATATGTCTAAATAAAACGATTTTTGATCGATTTCGATAACATAATATAGGCCTGAATCATGCTGAGTGACTAGGGATGGAGCCTAGTCAGGTGACATGAGCCGCCTTTTCATCATTCTCCTAGACGTATTTTTGAATGAAAATATTTTTGATTGATATTGATAATATATAATAGACAACTTTAGTTATTTTGAATCAGGATGAACGCTAGCTACTGATAGATATTATTAATAATAATAATAATGTTGTGTGAATTTTTATACAGCCGGAAGTTAGTCAGCCTCAATGGGCAGTCTAGGCCGGTTTGCTTATCTTACGGCCGCGGTCGCAGTTGCGGCCAAGAGGGATTTTTATGTCGCGTGACCAGCTCCATGGGGACATTCAAGTACCTAGCGTCCCTGCTTAATGGCAGAGAAATCCGTGCCGCTTCGAGTTTAAAAGTTTCCTTTCGTTCGCAGAAATTGACCGCAGAGGCTTTCAACGGGGGTCCAATTAATTAACCGCCCCTTTATATTTCAGGAGTGGCAGGTAAAGTTACGGCCAGGGAAGGTAAATTTGAGCCAAAATAAAAGAAAAATCACGCGAGATAGAAGGAGTGGCAATATATTTATATCTGCGCCAGTGACCCGATTTAAGCAGTCTGCTGTAGTGTAAACGTTAGAGAACCGGGACTTGTCGTCGCGGCATGAGAGTTCCCAGTTTAAATCGCGTCGCAATTTTTCTTTTATTTATTTATATTTTGCGCGTGTGTTTTACTTTTTAACTGTGATCATTTTTACAAATCGTTCTTGCTATGTCTGACTTTGTGTTTCTTGCTAAACATCTATTTTAATACTTAGTTTCCCTAAATGCAGCAAATGTATTTTTCTGTCCCAAAACGTCTGGCTACGCTACCTGTTGCGTGTTTTCGCCATTTTCGGTTCTGCAGCCACCTGCATTTCTTTCAAACGTTTCTTGACCGATTGCTAAACCGTTCCACCGACATACTCACCGACCGACCGACAGACTGGCTACGACTGAGTGGCGGACTTATCAACACTCTCCGTCTGTGTGTGCCAACCTAGAGACATGCATGTCATCTAGGTCGAGACGCCTTGCTCGGCGAGAACGTATGTATCGGCAGTATGGCATTCTGATGCTAGAATTTCGAGTCTGGTCGTCGGTCTAAAAGTAAAAGTTGAATCCCTTTGGTTTCCGTTTTACGACTTTCTCAGACGTTTCACTTGCTACTTTGCCTGTATGATTTCGCTCAATCAATGCATTCACGGCTGCTAGTTTTCTTTTGTTGTTGTAGTTTTTTTCATTTATATTGTGAAAGTTTATATTTTTTAATCGATACAACTGCCGTGTGTATTAGTACTAAATAGGCGCCTCCTGTAATTGAAACTAGTCGAGGCAAGCGCGTTGTATATTTTAAAACACATAAAATTGTAGTTGCTGGGGAATGGATGCTTGTTTCAGCCCCGTTTGTATGCAAGTCATCCGATGCTGTCATCTTGGTTTCCTTTTAATGAACATTAGAAAACGATCGTATTAGCGCATTAACTTGGCTTGATCTTTTTTTTTTTTCCTTACGGTGTGTCAATTCAACAGGTGGGACAAACAAAAATACAGGAGGCCAGATTCACGAAACGATCTTGCACCAAAAATGTGCGTGCGACTAAAGGTAAGAAGAAATACGTATTCACGAAACGAAATTATCGCAACTCTTGCGCACGTTACAGCTGAATCCCATGACAGCTCCGGAGCTGTCTTACGCACTTTTTACGATGAAATCAACATGGCCGACAGCGTCGCTCAGTTACTTGATCGCGACGACCAACGGACATTTATTTTTCTACGTGCTCTTCTCGCGCGTCCCAATTTCAAGCAGCAAGAAAAAAGAAAGAAGCACTTGAAACCGACCCCGACGAATATCAACGCTGGATCCACAAACACCCGGGAAAAGCTACAACAGCAACGATCCCACCGGCCAAGCGAGCTCGGCACAATATAGGCATAGGAGGCACTCCGACCTGCTCCAACGCAGCGTTGCACCGACGGTCCTTGGCCAAGACCGTCTGCCTACGACCGGCTGGCTTGCTGAATGGAATATGCCGGCGCGACCCTTCTGGACCCTTCTCGTATAAATAGTTTGATCGCTGAACTCAATTTTAGATTACGAGGTCAATCTCTTCCCCTTGTCATCTCCTTGTTTTCCGAGGCAGCGGTGACGAACGCTGTCGTCGAAAAGGGACTCTCATCGCCGTTGAAAATTGAGTGAGTTGGTTATGCGTAGCTACAAAGAGGGAAACAGCGCCAAAAGTACGGAGGACAAGCCGTTTTTGTTTTTGTTTTTTGTCCCCAAAACGTAAATTTGTATCTATATACCCTCTTCTATGGGTAACGCACCTTAGTATTCGTGTGAAAAGTCTCACCTGGTCACTTTCCCACATTTTTTTTTTTTGTGCCAGTGAAAAGTTGGGGGGGGGGGGGGGGGGGTATTCTTCTGTAATGTTACTACCCAAACCACTAGTTTTCTTAATTTTAATCCTAATAATCTTAGTACGATTGCACAACATCTTCCCTATTTCTTTTTTAGTTGTCTCACCCAGTCATCGCCAGACACCAGCCAGATATAGCTGACCCCAAAATATGTCCCGTCAAAAAAAAAAAAAAAGAAAGTAAGTTGGAAACATTCTTTCCAGCCAAACAGCCACACCTGCTCTTTTTCAGTGGGAACAACCAGAAAGGAGGCCAGCTTGCAGTTGAAACCTCAGCAATTCTGGAGGCTGGCCCAAATCCAGAATCGTCGCCCCCAGCGCCGCCCGCAAGAACAGCCGACTCGCCTTGGCTCTTGGACATGTCGCAATGTGCAGATAGTGGCGGCGCTTCCTGCTTGTATTTTTTGTGCCTTTCATTTTTGCTAGCGTATTTGTTCCGGCATCCAGTTGTTTTATATATTTTTTAAAGCAGAAAGAGAGAGAGAGAGAGAGAGTGTGTGTGTGTGTGTGTGTGTGTGCGCGCGCGTGCGTGCGTGCGCGCGTGCTTGGCTACAGAATCCGAAGTGGAAAGGAAAGACGCACCCCGCAGAATTCAGGCTGTTGCAACAGACAGTCGGGCCACGGTTTTTTGGGCTACCATATATGCGAGAGGTTCTCGCGTTTCTAAGTTATTACATAAAGTTGAAAGTAAATAATCAAGATCGTAATAGAGCTCGTCTTTTAATTTACAATTGCGATAACTGTTTATGCCGCCATCGACCTTCATGCTATATGAAGGTCGATGAAGGCCCCTTCTCCCATCTGCCCTTCAGACAATCTGACCTCGACCACATTTCTACCTGGTGTAATAAATGGCTGATGACCCTTAACATTAACAAATGTAAAAGCATGACATTCTCACGCCACTCTCACCCCTCTGTATCATGTGATTACAAGATTAACGATATTTCCCTAGAGCACGTCTTTTCGTACAAATACCTTGGAGTTCACATAACTAATGACTTCTCATGGCAAACCCACGTTAACTACGTTATTAATAGTTCTAATCGCGACCTCGGCTACTTACGTCGAAATTTTTTTACGAATTTTGTTTACGAAGTAATATCTGATTTCACAGTTATCAATTCAAGTTTTGAATCGCTTTTTGTTAAAACGAGTGCATTCGTGTTTGGGGTTATCTATAGGCCCCCTTCTGGGTTGCTAAATGAGTTTTATTGTTTTCTTGAGCAAATGCTAGAATCTGTTTCCGTACTTAGAATGCCTGTTGTAATTATGGGTGATATTAATATTAATCTTTTGCAGCCATCTCACCTAGTTAATGAGTTCATGAATATTTTATCTTCAAATGGTTTTTCCAATGTAATTGATGTACCCACCCGCATCACAGATTCTAGCGAAACACTGATTGATCTGTGCTTGACAAGCTGTGATAAAGATGATACTGCCGCAGGCGTACTCATGACTGATATATGGGATCATTTATCGCTTTTTTGTTTTATTTCAAAATATCGGTCGCATACTATTACACAATTGAATATAACAACTACCACGCGTCTCATAACAGAGGGGAATATTGAATATTTTCGCCAACTTGTATCTTCTATAGACTGGAGTGAATTATCGCATAGTACAGATCCTAACGTCTTATACGATTTATTCCTAAACACGATTATTGAGGTCAATGTTCGTGCTTCCCCTGCAGTAACAATAAAAAAGAGCAAGAAAGCAAGAAAGCCTTGTATAACTCGTGACATTTTACAGAGAATTAAAGCACGGAATGAACGTTTCAATAAATTTATATTATGCCGAGATTTATCTATTTTAAAAGAATTTAAAATAGTTAGAAATGAGCTGGGTTCTGATATAAAGAAGTCTCGTATCCGTTACTATACTGGTAAATTTGCGGATATATTTTTTGATCCCCAAAAAACTTGGCGTACTGTTAAGGGTCTTTTACGGGGAACGCAGAATATCATACCAACCGAAATGAGAGTAGGGGAGCAAACCTTAAGTGGAAAGGCTCTCGCTGACGAGTTTAACCGGCATTTTTTAACTTTTGGAGCCTCTCCTCTGTCGACCTCGGAGGATTTTGAGAAGTATATTAAGCACAATATCCAGCACACGATGTTTCTTTACCCTACTTCCCCTACAGAAATCATCAGCCTAATCGGTAGTCTAAAAATAATTGTTCTTGTGGTTTTGATGGTATAAAGGCGGCACCAATTAAAGCAGTTTCGAATTTAATATGTGATGTAGTTTGTCACTTAACCAACCTTGTGTTATCCTCGGGAATCTTTCCTGAAAAAATGAAAACTGCTAGAATTTCTGTTCTGCACAAGGGTGGGGCTGTGGATAGTGTCAGTAATTATCGACCCATATGAATACTTCCTCTTTTTTCTAAAATAATAGAAAAAGCCATAAATACCAGAATAGTTAATCATCTTAACAAATATCAATTAATCTCTGCAAATCAATACGGCTTCCAGAGAGGTAAATCCACTGAATCTGCTCTGCTCAACATTAGGGAAAAACTCGCTCATAACATAGAAAATAAGCTCTACACGATAGGCATATTTCTAGACTTTAACAAAGCTTTCGATTCTATTAAACATGATATACTTTTTCACAAGCTGCCGTATTACGGAATTAGGGGTGTTTCACTTAAACTGTTGCGCAGTTACTACCTATCAAATCGTACCCAGTTTGTGGTAATCTATGGTGTAGCATCAGGCACTGATAACATAGGATTTGGTGTTCCTCAAGGATCCATATTAGGACCTATAATGTTTCTTCTTTATATTAATGACATTGTTTTCATTCCTCATACTCCAGACATTGTTCTCTATGCTGACGATACGAATGTTTTTTCTCATCTAAAGACCTATCATCTCTTCTTCCTGTTATAAACCTGTGGCTTGAAAATTTGTCAAAGTGGCTAGATGCCAATCAGCTTCTTCTAAATGTTAGTAAAACAAAGTATATTGTTTTTTATTCAATTAGCAGACCAGTAAATCTTACCAGTGAATTAATATTACAGTCACGATCTTTAGAACGGGTTTCCGAATACAAGTTCTTAGGTGTACAGTTTCATGAAAATCTTCGCTGGACGTCTCATGTAAGTCTGGTGAAACGTAAAATCGCGCAGTCGATCGGTATGTTAAATAGGTTTAGAACATTACTGCCCACATGGCTAAAGCGTGAGCTTTACTTTTCTACTGTTCATTCTAGGCTACATTATTGTTTACTCCTCTATGGGGTTACATCCAAATCAAATATAGATCGTTTGTATTTAATGCAGAAAAAAGGCATACGGTTTATTCAAAACCTGTCTGCATCTGATCACATATCCTCATATTTTGAGCTGAATCATATACTGAATATTGAGGCTTTATATAATCAACGACTGTCAGAAGTTATTTTTTCAAAGCTAAAAGCTGATCGTGAACTATGTTTTTCTACATCTACAGACACTGACGCACATTACAATTTTAGACACAGAACTTTTAAAACAATTTGAACCAGAACCAATTACGGTACACAATTATTAACCTGGCAAATTCCTAACCTCCTGAACCTTTACCCTGCCTTAGTTGAAATGATTGACAATAGCTCCTCACTGTTGTCCTTCAGAAAACAAGCAAAAATGTATTTTCTTCATCCGTTGTAGCTTCCTGTTTTATCTGTTCCCATCATGCATGTCAATGTATTCGTAATTATGTTGCTGTCATATAATTTTTCTCTAGGTAATTTTTATGACCTCATAGGTAGTATATGTTGATTGCTGCCTGTGACGTGAGTGTATAAAAACAGGCAAAAATGAATTTCCTTCATCCGTTGTAGTTTTTTTTTTTTTTCTTTATGTGTGTGTGTAGGTTCCAATCATACATATCGATGTATTACAATTATGTTGCTGTTATATAATTTTCTTTTGGTAATCCTATGACCTCATAGGTAGCACATATATATATATCTCTTTTTTTAAATCTTGTTTTCTCTTTTTGTTGTTTGGCTGTATGTTTGCCTGCTGCCTGTGTTGTGAGTGTAGCCTGGTACTAGGGGCCTAGTCAGGCGACTTTATTGTCGCCTTTTTGCCCCAGCTCCATGGCAATCTCTGTATTGTCAGAAACTAAAAAAAAAGCCCCTTTTTCTCTTAAGCTTCTTCTTTACCGTACACTCATCCGCCCAAAGCTCGAATATGCTTCTGCGATATGGGATCCAGCACAACGTTATCTTATTGATGCCATTGAATGTGTTCAGAATCAATCAGCCCGTTTTATTTACTCTGATTCTTACCGCCTTGCTAGCGTGTCACTAATGAAGTCTAATGCTGGTATTCCTGAACAAATGCTTCGAAGAAAACTTGCGCGTCTTTCTCTTTTTCATAAAATAAATTTTCATAACCCAGTGCTCAAACAGGAACTCTTTTTACAGCCTTCATACCTTGCATCCTGGTTTGATCACCAATACAAAGTTGCCATACCTCATTGCAGCACTAACATCTTTTTTTATTCTTTCTTGCCAAAAACTTGTTCAGAGTGGAACCACCTTCCCCCACACATCGCCGCGATTGAAGATGTTTCTGCTTTCAAGGCAGCCATAATTGATTACTTTTATAACTCTGCAATTTGTTGATTATACTTTTGCTTTTGTTTTGTTGTTGTTGTCTATTTTTTGTACTGTGAACTGATCATTGTACTTTGCAGACCCATTCTACCCACCCCCTCTGTAACGCCCGATGGGCCCTGAGGGTAATTAAATAAATAAATGAATAAATATAATGCGGTACGTGACCTAAAATAAAGAGTGATGACGAAATGCGCCGAGTTATTGGTCAGCCTCCACATAAATATCGTTACGCATGTTGCTTTAATAAAATATGTATTATAGGTGGATCATGACTTCTATTTGTCCTGTACACTTCAGCCTCAGCTCGGAGCACGTGTAGCGAAAGCTCGCGCTGCAGAACCTGCATGGATCCTGGGTTCAATCCACCACCCCTGCCCGTTTCGATTTGGATGAGCATCGTACCAGCGTGCGGTCGTGTATCACTACTGCGCGGTGCACGTTAAAGACCCCAGGCTAGCGATTGTACTCCGTTGACTGAACTTCTCATGTACAGCTGAGACGGCTGTATAAACATACATACAGCAGAACTATTGTGATTATTCGTTTCTGGAAGGGAACCGGGACTCCGGTTTGGAAATACAAGTGAACCTGGTTGACAGAGACAACCTGGCTCTACGTTCTCAACATTTCGTGTTCAGGCTCAAAAGTGAAGAATATGGATGTGACCAAAATAACACGGCGGAGTACCTGGGGCGAACCGCAGAGTTCTTCGACGTCTTGGTAGCGGAAAAGTTACTTTTGTTGGTCTTCTGTCTTTCGTGTCATTTCCTTCGCGTGACACTCGTGCCACTCGTGCCCCTCGCGTCCAAATAAACGAGAAAAATAACATTAAAAAGGAGTGCAACCCATCTAAACAACAAATAGAAAGAAATAAAACTCTGGTGGCGCCATCTAGTTGGGCCATCTAAAGTCTCGCTCTCTTTATGTGCTGTGGAGCCCGTCTCCGGTTCCTCCACTAGAGTGCACCAGATCGAGTGTGTTCTAAAAAAGATGTGCGCTACGAACGCCCTTAGTGCGCCGGGGTGCTTGACAGGGGCAGGAAACCTACACAGCGAGAGTAACGCCATCTTCCGCATTCGCTTGCAAACAATCGTTCAATCGATGACTATCGTAAGACTGGGCGTAGTACTGTTAGGCAGAACAAAACGACCACTATTCGAAGAGTATTCAATATTTTATTTTTATTACCAGCGACATTGCGTCGGAAGATTATGATGCAAAGCCGTGTTTTTCTATCTGCTTATTGGACAGCTTGAAGACCGTAAGCGCGTCGCCACCACAACAGTATAACGGAACCCAATGCAGGTCGACGACAACGACGTCTCTTGTTTTCCATGCGACCAGATTTGCCGACAGGCGCAGGAATCTAGTTGTATTCAAAGCTGCCTTAAACTGTCCGTATAATATTGAAATAAGCATATATAGCGTGAGTCAACTTGAGCTGAAAGGAAATTAACACAGAGATTGGCAGCACAACACATCAAATGTGAGATCGAAGAACTTTTGTGCTTTCCATACCTACGTTGTTGTTGTTTTTTTTTTTGTTTTTTTTTTTGTATAAGAGAGTTTTTTGGGTTCTCAAAAGTCAACACTATTGGCGACTCCAGCGAAATCGACGCGGCGTAGCGGCAACGCCGAGAAGCTCAGAGAGGAGGTCGTTTAGACTCTGTCGTCGGCTTTCGCTGCTTGGTTCTCGTGGGCAGCACAGAAACAAACATCGTTTCCAATAGTTATTTTTATGCTTCCGCCATGCCATTCCTAAGCACTGACTAGAAGAAGATTACTATCGTCGAAAAATCACTTTGTTTTCATATCTAACACCGATTGTACGCTATAGTGCAAAATATTTATGGTGGTCCGCATGCTGAATGACGAAAACGACCTCCTTTCGTCCGCCATTTCGCCTGACCAGCGCGCCCTCTATAGTTTGCTGGAGTCACGATATTCGCGACTCCAGAAACTTAATGTTCCTCCCTCGCCCCTCACAAGAAAAAAAAATGTTCATAACAGGAGCCGCGTTTACATGAATGCGACTTCAGCGCATCGGCTGCAATCGTCCTTCGAATGAAACCGATGCGGCAACGTTTACATGAATGCGCACCAAGCCCTACGCGAAGGTGGCGCCACGCCGTGTCAAAGCTCAGAGTTAAAGCTGTGTTTCCGGCCACCAGCCGCACCACGTGACATCGTTTTCCGGTGCATCGCACGTAGAGCGCCCTTTCGACGCTTTCGGCGAGCGTAAGGATCCTGCCCGCTGTTTTCGATGCTGTGCCAGAAGTTACTAAACGGAAGAAACATCAAAACCCAAGCGTTTTAGTGCTAGGCCGGGCCTGCCAGATCACTCTGGACCAGAGGCGACGTGTGTGCGCACGCCCTGGCGAGCGAGATCGTTTCCAACCGCCCTGAGGACGCCACCGCGCCTCGCCAAACCTCGCCGACCGCGACCGGACCAACCGGACCCCGAGGCCGAAAGGCTTCGGCGCAGCCGGGAACGGCACCGAGGTAGGAACTGCTCGTTCTGCGCTACCATGCCGTGCTCGGAGCTCTCGGCGTCGTTCGTGCTTGCGCCGAAGCCTTTAGGGACTCCCTCGGACGCGCAAGTCGTACTTCGTGAGGCTTGGACGGGGGCCGCCCTCACCAAGCAGCTCAGCTATATTCCGCTCACTTATGGTGGCAATAAAAGGTCGCGTTTCTTCTTGGAACAAAACTGCGGGCGACCACACGGGACCGTTCTCCGCCGCCGACGACGAGGTTGGCCGCCGCCATGTTCTCAGCTGTTCACTCGCTCCCGCAGCGAGCGCCTTCCCATAATCAATCCCCGTTCCAAAATGCGATGCGACCTCGGTTTACATGGGCTGAATGAATGCGCATTCGCCGTCTCGATCCACCTCTGTTTAGCGACTTGAATGCGATGCGCTTCCTTAGCTCATTGAATGCTACAACTGGATTCGATGCGACTAAGTCGCATTCACGTAAACGCAGCTCGGTGTTAACCTCTCTTTTACAGGCAGAAAAACGAAGATTTGAATAGTACTTGACTAAGATTTCCAAAATAAAATTAATAAGAAAAACGTTTTTTTTTCTTTTTTGAAAATATCGCAGTATAGCGTCGGAAATTAATCAAACACACACACCGCTTTAGATTTAAGGGTTTTGATATTTTTATGCTATTGTGGCGGCCGCTAGTTCTCCACAACGCGGCCCATTTTGCGTTGCGAGGCTGTAGTACTGGAAGCCCATATAGTCTGAGAACGCCTCTCTTGTTGTCTCAGAAAAAAGCTTAGATATGGAAGAGAGCACGCGACCTTCTATTGGAGAGATAGAGATCGGAGCTTCATGCTCGCTGTCGAAAGTTTGTCAGTAGCGGGCAGCATGCAAAGACGTCCGGCTTCTTTCGTGGAAAAACTTGCAGTGATCAAAACTCATTTGTGCTAAAGCCCCCGTAAACGGAAAAGCAGACATGTACGTACGAGTCACTTAACAAAAGTAATTAAGGAAAGTTACTGAGTATTGACCTCTAAAGTCATTTGAGTAGAGTAGAAATTACTCAAATAGAACGTAATTGGGTAAATTACTAACTACGGTAAAAAAGTCGCGAATTACTTTTGACGTTCCTTTTATATATATATATATATATATATTTATTTTTTTTTTTAATGTAACAAGAAAATGCAGAGGTTTTGATCCGTTAGCGAAATTCTGCTAGCCAGATATAAAGCGGCTTGTGTTTTCACAGAAATGCTTTAATAGCTGGTGCTGCTTCTGCGTGCTTAATTGTTTTGTACGTTTTTTTTTTTTTCGTCAATGATATACTGCGGATGTATAATTTCTACTTTAAGGTTAGCACTGCCTGAGCATGATTTTGCAGACAGTGTTTGCTTGTTTACAGTGCTGCGTAAAGTACATCTAAAAATTACTTGAAGTAAAGTACAAAGTAAATGAGAGGTTATGTACTTCAAGTAAAGTAGTAAGTACACCGAGTGCAATGTAAAGTGAAGTACTATAAATACAATGTACTTACAAAGTAAATTACATGTACTTTTTAACACAATCTTTCATGATGCCCTTTCATCACCTATACAGTGTTTTTTTTAACTAGTATGCTTTGCTCCAGGAATAATCGGAGGTGCATCAGTATTTTCGAAAATGGCGGCAAATACTGGGTATAGTCAAATCGCCACAGAGTCGTTGTTTTACTCTCGCCAACGAACTATTTAACACAATTATTTTATAAGGCACTTATTTGTATCGGTCTTATAGCCGCCATTACTTCACTCAGAGAAATTACCAGATTACGTCTCAAAAGACGATAGCTCGTTGTCACATGACGATACGCCATTCTTCGTTTTCCAATTTGGGGAATATACTTTGAAGTCGGGAGTTGTACTTTCCTCGGAAAGTGCCAGAAATATAATTTAGTAAAGTACAAGCACATGCTCAGAGAATGTACTTCAAATAAAGTTACAAGTTTTCTAAACTTACTTGAAGTAACACTTTAAGTACCGTGTACTTAAAGCACTTACCAACACTGCTTGTTTATTATTTTTATGTAAAAACGTTGGGGAATTACAAAAGTTTCTCGAAACATCTTCGAACCTTGGAAGAATATTCTAAGGTTTGGGAAGAAACGCAATGCAAAGAGATCATAATTAACGTTGCCCTTTAGCACGCGATTCTTCGAGTACAGCACAAACTACGGGAGCGCTAGATCAGCTTCAGAGCGGGTGTTGCACTTTGTTGCCTCCTTCGAGTGTGGAGGCAGTGTGTGCACCTCCTGTAGTGGGCGAGAGTTTCTACGTTGGGGAGAAGCGGGGATAAGCCCTTTCTTCAAATGCCTCGTCTCCTTCAGCTTCGGGACATAAAGGCGCCAATCCCGCAGTTACTCGGCCTCACTTGCGACGTGTCTGTCCGCTCCCCGTGCCTCGTAGCAGGGTTGTTGCAGAGGGGGGGCTCGTGAAAATTTTAGGGGGTTTCGGACCCTCCGAACTACTCCCCCCCCCCCCCCCCTTCCCACTCTTCTGTCCATTCCAAATGCCCCCGCCCCTTTTTTTTTTTTTTTTTGTGCAAATATCAGCTGATCTTCCAACATCTTAATTCTTTTCGTGCTGGAATGTTTGTTGATAAGCAAACCTACCACTAAATTCGAAAGTAATTTGTGATTTGAGTAGAAGTTACTCGGAAAATGTAATTAAAGTAAACTACTACTTACCGAAATAAATATGTAATTGAAAGTTACTACACTGCTCAGAGAAGCAGTTAAACAACTGTAACTTGAGTAGAGTAGTTGAACTACACTCTAAGAAAAAATGGAGGAAAAAGGTAGGAACGGCGCGTCTTCCTCCCTTCTACTGACGCGCCCCCAAGCAGACGCGAGAAAAAGGGAGGAATGAAACGTTTTTCTCCTTCTCCAGGAAGACGGGAGAAAGCTTTCGCCCTCCCGACTCATCTTCTTTCGGTTTCGTTTTTGGAGAACGTCCCGCACTTTGTTTAATAAATGTTGTTGAGTTGATTGAGCTTCAGCGGCAGCGAGGGCCGCCTGTAATTCCGTCTTCTAGTCCAAACGTGCAGAACATTTTGGTTGCATTGACGTTTTTATCACTAATTTTATCAAACGAGCGAACGAAGCCGCTAGAAACAGCGAAGTTCCGGAGCAGTGCCAGCAGCGCTACGTACACTGGGTAAGATGGCCGTCTCCGGAATGCGGGACCCATGCTACACTCGGAACTGCAGTAGCGGAACCACGCGGAACTGTGTCGACGTTTTCGACGTTATGGAAATTGCAGGAGCTGCGTCCAAGACAGGCAGGTTTTGCTGCCGGCTGCCTGGATGCCTTCCGTGCTGAGTTCGGTTCTGTTTTCCGATGCCGAGTGCAACCGGCAATCAACGTGACTCTGTATTTCTGCGTGTCAGCAACATAGCAGCAACATCGTGATGGCAGTGTTAGTGCGTTGTGAACAGAAGACTGGAATTATCGCCGATGTGACCGTGTGTTCGCGTATCAGTGGTGTAACAACAAGATCAGATGACGTAAACTGTCGGGCATTGATGCCTCTGGTCTGGCCGTGATCGGAGGGGGCGGGGTGTCGCAGGTTGACATTCCGCTTTACATTAAAGAGTTTGAGACCACTTGAGGGATTATGTGCAATCGATCGACGTGCGGTTAGTCATGTTGGAATGCTGGTCTGAACAGTAAGCTCCTATCGTACAGTGGCCAATGTGACTGTCGGTTGTCTCCTCCTCGAGAGCGATTGCGCTCCGGGGAAAGGACTGAACAGTACGAAATTATGACGGAAAGTACGTATATTTACGGTGTGGAATTTCAGCATTAAAAAAGAATAGTAGGTAAAATCGAAAAAAAAGCTACCCTTTATTTTGCTGTTTAAATATACTACGGTTCCTGGAGAAACTGCCCTCCAAGTGGCGCGTTGGAATGAGCGCTAGAAGTTTTCGAGCTCGCCACGGCGTAGCTCGCAAGTCGTGGCTTTGACTGCATTCAAGTTGATTGAAAATCGATCTCTTTGCCGGTGAAGCATCACTTCCAGCTGAGTGAATATCCGCTCTACAGAGATTAATTCAAGACGGCAATTGCAGCCAGTGCGCGAACAGCACAAATAGAAAAACAAACACTACAATAGAAATACAGGCTACGACTTGCCGTGTGGGGAAACAAACTCATGGCTTCGAACCGCATTGGAGCGGCTTGATTTATTGGCTTTCAAATAATTACGGCATGATCGAGCGTTTACTTTTTAATAAGAGATTCATCCCCTGAGCAGTTCAAAATACTCTCCGAGGTATGACATTGCTGGGAAAAAATCAGCATGCTGGGAATACTTTTTATTGCTTAGGCAGTCACCGAGAAATTCCATACGTTCAAAACGACCAGTATAAAAGACGGAAACGCAGAGCACGTCCGTAGTGTTCGGCTTAGTGTGTCGTTGTATTGATGTTTGTATGTGTATGTGCTCAAAGTATGTTCACCTGATGCTTGTAGTATGCGTAGTGTGTCTGCATGTGTTTATGGTAGAGCCGAAGATCCCGAAGCGCAATGATGGCCTGAGGGAACTCAAATATTTTTTTTGTAGAACATGAATTGGGCGGTACCTAGCGCCACCTAGCCTACCTACTTGCAATTACTCTGTTTGACCCTGCCATCTGGTGGCAAGCGATTTAACCTTCTTTCACGCTACGCGATAAACAGCGGCTTCGATTTTGTTCTATTGAGAGTGGCTTTTGGTTTCGCGGATTGGTTTGCCATTCCTCCGTGATGTGCGGTTGACGAAGGAATTCTGACTCGAGGAACAGCAAAGGTAAGACGTAAAGTGCGCGAAGTAACTGGGTATCGGTTGTCTCCGTTTAACATCGCAGTGCTGACGACGAGAAAACTGAATAACTGCTTTCGAAACGCAAGTTTCTGTACCTGCGGGGGAATCTGGCTTTGGAAATAAACACAGTTCGCGGAAAGCTCGTGTTACGCTTTTATTTGCTGCTCCTCTCGTCCCGTACAAGAGACGTAGCGTCCTCGTTAAGCCTTATTGAGCTCAATTTGCTCGATTCAGGGCCGACATAATGAGATGCAGGCGACGGAGGAACTGTTTGCTCCCCTGCTTCAGGGACGAAAGTTTCTCCCTTTCTGAAGGAACATAGGTTACAAGACCGTTCCTCTCCTTAGGGAGGACTATCGATACCCTTTTTTCTAAGAGTGTACGTACAAGTCTGCGGAAAAGTAACGCGACTCCTCCCCCCCCCCCCCCCCCCCCTTATTTCCAGCCTCTCTCCCCCTGTCTTGCCTGGCTACATGACGCCATTTTCGAGAGAAGGCGCCGGTGAATTACGACATCACGTGCGCTCACTGCGTGACGCCGTGATTGGCCGGCGCGCTTCCAACTCATTCTCTTATACTTTTTCTCCCTGGCTCCACAACGTCATCAAATACTTTTCTAGGGTCTCGGCGAAAATTCAGTGGCTTTGGAGCTGACAGCTTTTACGTAGTTGGAACGGCTGGACGCGCGCAGCCTCGAAATTTCCCCTTTGAATTGAGAGGGGTAGCTGCAGCCATCTATCGTCATGGACAGCTTTCGAGACGGCGATGACAGCCGTCTTTGTTGTCTTGGCGAATCCGGTATTTCGGTGCGTCGGCGGCAGCCCTCTCCCTCAGCGCAGCACCAAAGCGCGACAGCGTGGACAGCCGGGACAGCGCGACGCGCATGTATTCTCTCGGGCGCGGGCTGTCCCCACTGCTAGGGGAAGATTTGGTGCTGTAGGCGCGCTGTCTAGTGAAAATGAGCGGACTAGAATGCATTCTTCATGACGTCATTTTGATCGAAGACGCCGACGATGAGGAATCAATCTTGAACAATGAATCTCATTACTTTTATACGTATGAACTACAGGGGCTTTAATTTATGTTAGACCCATTTTGTGCAAGGGCATCGCTGCGAAGAAACTCACGGGCACGGTTCAATACACTTACCAAGATCTTCCATTATTATCACAGATAATATCCAGGATGAAATGGAGACACGACGCAGTCACTCCCGGCAGCGCACGCTGTCGCGCGTTTCTTTACATAACCGTCGAGACCGCATCCCACGAGGTTTTTTTCTTTTTTTTTTTTTTTTTGCAGCGGGAGTTGATTTAACTACGAAACTCAAGAGACTTCACTACTAGAACACACGGTTTAATAGTGTGAAGTGTAGGTTAACGTGAGCTACATATTAGCCGCAGACCCGATTTTACGAGAGATTGCAGACTCATCTGACTTCGACAACAAACAAAGACACGATGTCGGCTTAACTCGGCACAATTCGCTTGTCCGACTCTTGTTACGGGGTGTTTTTTCCTAGGAATAAGTGGGAGTCGTGAAATTCCGAGTACAATATTCGCGAAATCGGTTGCCAGCGGTCGCTTTCCGAGCGAGCTCTGTCCCCGATAGATATCCATATTGACAAAACAAATAGACGGCGGAGAGCATCCACAAACGCGTCCCATAAATAACCACCGGATCCAGAAGTTTCGGAAGCGGCCAGTTTCCTGCCCAAACCGCGCTTGATTTTTTTTTTTTTTTTTAATTTGGCGGCATTTGTTGTAAACAACTGGTCACGAGCATGACCTCCGAGATTCTTGGATCAGGAAGCTCTCCTCCGGCCATTCCATTCGCCGGGAGAGACTGACGCAGATAAACAATGGCTCACGGCTGTTTCCACCGCGCGTTGGTGCTAGATTCAGAGCCGCAAATCATCACCATCCTCTCCATCATCGCTCTTGCTTGGCTAGCTGCCCGGATACCCAGATGCACTCGTTTACCGGAATTTTACTCGAGGCTTCTCACCACAACACACGTCACTTTTTTCAAGGATGCGGTGTATCGGCTGTAAAGCTATACTCTTTTTCACCTTGTGTTGTACCGCAGGAAAGGCTACAAGCGCGAGCTCCTTGCTCTAGGGCACATCTCGGCGGCACAAGCTCTCGTGCCCCAAGGGCAGCTGCCAACGCTATGAGCTCGCGCTTCTAGCCTTCGCTGCGGTACAACATAAGGTGAAACGGAGTATAGCTGAGCGCGCACGAGCTCAGCGAAGACGAGGAAATAAACGTGGCGGAAGCGCGCGGCCGGCACATAGGCGTTCTGAAGCGAAGTGTCCTCTTGATTTGTGCCTACTTGGCACGATACATGCGGTAGGTTGAAATCCGAGTGCTGCTCTTTTAAAACCGGAATATATATATATAATAAATCCACGCCTGAGAGTTTTAAGACGAACTGCGCGTGCAATCCTTTTGTTCAGAAAATAGCAGCGAGTCAAAAACGAGTTTCCATAACGTTTCTGACCCCAAAAAAGTGAAATTTTTGTTTAGAGACTAAGCAGCGAAAAGTCTTGCTCATTATACCCTCGCAGATTGCGTTACTGAGTAGCGGGTAAGAGCAGTTCTCTGGTCTCGGCCTTCGCCTGGGACTGCAAATCACATCGTGTCTTTCTAGATACTGTATCTTTGTTCAAGTTTACTCGTCCTTTTTGTTCTGTCGTTTGTCGCGTTTCTCTCGGGTGATCTTCGGACGCCGTCTTGCTATGGCTTTGCTGCACTCTAAAAAAAAGGGGGGTGTATTCTTGCGCCCTCTTTCCCATATAACACACCCCAAAACTTTAGTTCGACGTACAGCGCACTGACGTCGATCTGACGGTAATAACTTTCACGAGAGGCTTGATAACCGTGTGGTAAAACTTATTAAAATAGCTAATGTTCGTGTTACTGACTACAAAAAAAAAAAATAATAATCGGGGTTTTCTTGGCCTACTGCAAAACCTCAGTGTCTTCTTTCTCTGGTTTGATACGTACTTTCGTATTTAATAAGTTATATCGCACCGTTATCAAGCCCCTCGTAAAATCTGGGGCCGTCTATTCGACTATAGTGCGCCGTACGTCCGAACTGAAGTTTTCGGGTGCATTATATGGGACAAAAGGGTGTAAGGTGATAACCTTTTCTTTAGAGTGTATCGGCAGGGGTTTGACGGCTTCGGATCTTTTGCCGCAGTGGAATTCGACTCGACGAGCTCTCCTACTGTTTACTGATAATCAGGACCGGTTTGCTACACTATAGTGGACACCTTTCTGTCTTTCAGAAGTGAAGGGTGCCCGTGAATAGCTTTGACCGGCGCTCAAGGTGCTCGCATTCGATAGCATCCACTGTGACTGTTCTATTTTGGCTTTGATCGGCCATTTCGGCACCGAAACCTATACTGTGGAAGGGGTTTCAGGGATGCCAACCCCCGCCTCCCAAGCGGACTGGCCGCAAATTACTATCGAAGTTAGGACGCGTCCAGGTCGGGACGCGCTACCTGAAATCACCGGTGAGGCATGGTTGTATGAAAACAATATTAATTGTGCCGCTAAACCTTGTAAACTAAAGATTTTAGAAAAAATCACAGGCCTGTTATTTTGTACTGATAAACGTTGCTCCATAAGAATTTTTTTCGTTTGTTTTTACGCAAAAACATGCTTTCTAAAAGCTCATATTGACCAGTAAAAAAAGATTGAGCCGCCATCTCGGCACCTCGAGCCTAGGGGTTTCCGTACTCACATCAAGCATATCAAGCAACTTTCATGTTTCAACCCGTCGCTAAAGGGTGTCGCTGTTATCGTATTTAGCTCTATCTCGGTGGACACCAGCGGCCCACATTTCAAAGATGAGTTTCCCAACTGAGTGTTTTATAGCGAATTCGTTTCACGGCACTCGTGCCCACGCGTGCCCGGCACTCCACGAGTGGTTGCACTCTCCGAGTTCGTTTCAGCGCTGGCACCCCACGCGTGCATGCACTCGCTGCACAGAGAAAATCGAGCGTGCGCCAAAATGCAATCCCGTCATGCCTCGCTCCGGCGAGGAGCGGGAGCCGACGACGAGTGTTCGTCTGCTACGATGTGCCGCGGAACCGAAAGGAGAAGAAGTAGATTTTCTGATAGAAATCGCGTCCCGCGGGCAACGGAATAAAACGTAAGCTTGAATTGTGAGCGTCTGCTATTTCACGAAGGAAGCAATTGAAAACCCGTGTTTTATTTGCAGGTTTTTGGCCGCTCTGCTGCCGTACAGACGCTGAAATATACCAGTGTGTAAAGAAATGCCCAGAACAAACGCATCAGCGGCCCCCGAGATGTTTATCAGCATCCGTGTGCGGGTGAAAAATTGATCATTTGTTGACAAAACTCCCCCAGCAGAAACCTAGCTGTGACTGCCCAATAAGCATCAGAGAAAGCTAAATATAGTGACTTTACCCGAGGCTTGGGCACCATCATCATGTTTAGCATTTACCTACGTCAGCTAACTTGCCCCGTCGTATTTTGTTCGAGCAAGCTGTCGAGTTTGCTCGAACATTATTTTGTTCGAGGAATATCTGATCCACCTGTAATGACAATATTTTGTTCGAGCGTATTTTGTTCGAGCAATATCTGATCCATCTGTAATGACGATCGAAATCGAAAGTCCCTCGAAACCTTTGGCTGGATATTCCAACAGACTAGTTTTAAGCCGTACCCTTTCAGTGGTTCACCCATAATACCATGCTCAAACGAATCAAGCTTCTGCTCGGACAGCATCATCAGTTTTCTTCAGTGTAAACCCCGGTTGCTTCGTAGACAACTGGTTGCGGAAATTTACGCCGTCTGTAAATATCTCTACGACGGCCGAGTTGCTTGAAGTCATCACAAATATAAACTACAGGTTGCAGCGACCAACGTTTATAGATAAACGTTGGTAGCGACTGCACTCTCACATTCCCACCCATCACTCCGAACAGAAAGGCGCTAGTTTCGGTTTGAGGTCGGTACCTTTGCTAGAACATAGATGGCGGCAGCATCAGTCTTCTGCACTTGGTGCATTTGGCGAGTTCGTTTGAGTCCAGTTCTCCGTGCAACACCCTGCGAGTGCGATGCATTCTGGGAGAGAACTCGAACGGTGCCAGTGCGTGTGAAACGAACTTGCTATTAGTAACGTTGGCCGATATTCTAAGCGTAGCTCGTTTAGTGGCTCGAGGTTGGGCGAAAGAAAGCACTGCCATACCCAGCGCACGAGCTGAGCGGCAGTTGAATCGCATCTCAAAGCGCTCGTGCGCTTCAGACTTCACAATGTTAATGAAAATACGAGCTCCATGCCACGGGCACACACTTGACCTTTTAGATGCTGATGGCCTTGAAGGAACACCGCCTTGCGGAGTTCTGGATAACCCGTGTCATAACTTGTACGTTTCATCTCTTGGACAAACGGGCGTTTGGAAGGTCCGGAGGAGAGCTTTGCGCGCAAAGAATTTTGAAGACCGTGTCACAAGGCACCGAGCACGTGCAAGGACGCGGGGAGTGCGGTAGCTCCTCATATAAGATACGCACGGAAGAGGAAATACGCTGTTTTACATTCCTTTTAGCCACCTCGGTGGCACCGATAAAGAATACAAAAACGTCTCGGTGGCTTCGTCCGAGGCACAGTGTCGGCTTACGGATCCGTAGTCGGCGGGTTGGATTCCCGTCTAAACTGCCCTCAATCATAGCCTCCTCTATACTCACAAAGCCTGGCAGTTCGATGAAAGAGCCATAGAGTGCCCGGTCGCAGATTTGGAGCGCGAAGATCTGGTAGCACAGAGCATTTCTCGGGGAGCCTGTAGTCAGCGCACAGCTTTTGCAGCGGCGTGGACCCGAAACATGGTTTTCAAACCCGACGAGAAAAAAAGCGGTAGCCCGAGGAACGCGAGAAGCACGAGCGGACATTCCATCGTTCGGGACAAGTGTGTTTCGGAGTCTCGCCGCAGCGGGGCGCCCGTTACATGTCCTTCATAAAGCCCCTCGATATGTTTCCGTTTGTCTTGGAAGTAGCGTCAAATGCGCGAGCGCACGTTGCCCGTGTCTCGAGCGGCCCTTGGAAGCAAATGGCGGCGCAGCACTGAAATGAGCGGCCCTTGGAAGCGAATGGCGGCGGAGCACGCGCTCGTGACACGTGTCTCGCGAGTTTCCACAACAATGGTTGGCGGTACTTGTACAAAAAGCCTTTATCAAGGGGCTTTAGTCCTTCATAAAGCCCCTCGATATGTTTCCGTTTGTCTTGCAAGTAGCGTCAAATGCGCTAGCGCACGTGGCCCGTATCTCGAGCGGCCCATGGAAGCGAATGGCGGTGCAGCACTGAAATGAGCGGCCCTTGGAAGCGAATGGCGGCGGAGCATTCGCTCGTGGCACGTGTCTCGCGCGTTTCCACAACAATGGTTGGCGGTACTTGCAAAAAACGCCTCTATCAAGGGTCTTTAGTCCTTCATGTTTTAAAAGTATCGCAATGTGCGTCGATACACGAGGCACGTGCAACGTGCAGCCCTTGGGAAGATCACGTAGCACTGAGCTAGATTTCAGACGCCATGTTCTTCCCAGAAGTGGCGCGAGGCACGTGTCTCGAGCAATTTTCCACAACAATGAATGGCGCCACTTTTCCCAGGATAGAGGGGCTTTAGCCAGAGCCGTTTATTGAGAGAGTTTGGCCATACATTGGTTTGAATAGGCGAGCATCTCGGGGCCAACCACAGGCCGCGAAACAGCCCCTAGCGGTGGTCGTGTGCTCTAAATTTGTGACACGACTATACTTCGTTTCACCTTATGTGCGAGCGAAGGCAAAACTGGAAGCGCGAGCACGGAAGCTCCGTGCGTTCAGGCTTTGCTCGAGTGCGCGAGCTGGGGAGAAATGCAAAAAGCGCTGGTCTCGCGCTTCTAGCTTTGGCTTCGCTCGCAGATAAAGTGAAACGAAGTATAATTTGAGCTGTGCCGAGCGGAACTCCGCGTCTCAAGACGCTCGCGCACCTCACCCTTTGCACTGCTTTCTTTCAGCCAGCTCTCAGGACGCTGTTCTAGCAGTGCAGACAAAGGCATGGGCACGAGCGCGTGTCTTTGGAAAGTGCCTCCTATGCACAAGGTCTCGTACAAACAAAAGCGTTTCGCTGAGCTAGGCTCACGCGCCTGTGCCTTTGTCTTCACTGCAGACATTTGTGAGATGGAGTAGAGGTCTCCTGATTGGTCGACGCTGTGTCACAAATTTAGTTTACGCTCTAAGCGTGGGGGGAATATTCGGCGCTGGCGGCGGCCTTTGCTCCGCCTATTGTCCAAACTCTCCTAATATACGGCTCTGGCTTTAGCCTCTCGTCTGCCGCTCTACCTAGACCCACTAAATGAACTGCACCTAAAGTATCGGCACTCCGTTCCCCGACATTGTTGTGGGCGCCGCCATTTTAGGGCTTGTGCAGAGCAGACGCAACTGCCGATCGTCATGATTCAAAAGTGCGACTTCCTTAGCATTACATTCGTTGTTAGGAAGCTCATGTAATATTGCTTTGCTTTGTCGCGAACTGCTTAAACATTTGTGAAGGACGGAAAAACGTTTCCTATGATTTCAGAAAAATGGTAACCACGATTTTAAGCCACAATATGGCCAAGTGTCGTTACTCTGAAGCGCAGCTTATTTAGTGGCACTAGCTCTACCTTTTCCCTTTCGGCGGCCGCGTCTCGTGGCGACCTGCCAGGCTTTGTCAGTATAGAGGAGGCTATGCCTCAATATAACGTAAGCTTATTGCGGAGTGGGCGCCGTGTAACTGAGACTTCGGTTGCTCGTCCAAAGATCCCCTCGGTGTTCCTAATTAATCCCCAGGCTTCCGCTGGGGCGTGCGGAAGCTCTTGGTTGGACGTAAGCTCCCAAAATGTACCCTATCTTTTTTTCTTTTTTTGTGTCTTCTTTTGTGTTGCATTTAGTATATTCGTATTCGACCTTTTAACCGTTATTTTTATCCTATCATGTGAATGAATCTCAAAAAATTATTTAAAGTTCTGAAAATAAAAATTAAAAAAAAATAAAAATTAATCCTAGTTTTTTTGTTTTTTTTTAGTTTAGATTTGCCTTGCCGTAGTGTGCTGAATGTATCAGATGTTTAGCTGTGGCCAACGCTGTGGCCCCCCGCCATGTCTGTTACAGTGTTGGCGGAATTAATCTTTCACGATCAGGTTACTGAAAATATAATCGGCCTTTTTTGTTTGGCACCAAACTCAGTGGCGCCATCTATTGGGTAGCCCCAGCACACTTCCGGTTCACATATATTTCTTAATTTTTTACTCATAATTATTTTATAACAAGAGTTAATTATGTCTGACAGCGCTATAAGTGGCCATTCCCAGAAGATAGCGGGTATATTTGATTTCGGAAATACTGGGAAACCCGCCGTCTAGTTCAGAAGCGGAAGTGGTAGGGGGCTATTTGCACACTGGCGCCTCCACGTTTTAACTCACGCGACAAAGAGCGGAAAGGGGGTAACTATTCACCGGACGTCATATTTCAGGGCGATGTTTAGAGCGCATGCTTCGAACGAGCTCACATTACTAGGCTGTCAAGACCGGAAATATTGATGGTGCGGAATTCACGCTGCCAAAGAACTGTGGAAGCTCGGCGTCACCAGGCGCTTAGCAGTCGCGCACACAGCTATGGCCGCAAGTGAATACTCCTCATAACTGCGGTATATCTACATGATACACAGGGAGGGAATGTTCGATGGTGTCCTACCGCTCTCTGACGATCTTCTTCCTTGTTCTCGTGACACACTACCTCCCAACCTCCTAAAATTCACAGCAACGCCACCACGAGAACACGTGCTCAAAACGAAAATAATAAAAAAAAGAGAGTAACCTCGCCTGGTCCGGGCGGACCAGGCGGATTTTTTCGGTCGCTCACCAGTCACCTGGCTGTGTTTGGAGATTTGTGTTTGTCCTTTGTCCCCCTTGTTCCCCTTCTCCAGGGATTATTTCCGTGATTCTTGTCCAGCTCGCTTGCACCTTTGCATTTAAGTGCATTATAATTATAACCTTAAAATTGCAAGCTTCACCCTTGTTGGTGTTAGACTGGTGGCAGCTGATAAAACCCGTTTGCTCTACTGACGTATAACCCCTGGTTAGCTCATTGGTACAGCGCTCCAGCTGTAATGGAGAGGTACCAGGTTCGATACCCGGACCAGGCGGATTTTTTCGGTCGCTCACCAGTCACCTAGCTGTGTTTGGCGATTTGTGTTTGTCCTTTGTCCCTCTTGTTCTTCTTCTCCAGGGATTATTTCCGTCACAATTTGTTTTTATTTTTCATAAACCTGGTGAGCTTTCTTAGGCCTGCCATTTTCCAAATAAGTACAAAATCAAAATCGTACCATTGTGCAAACAATTCCAACTGTTGCAGACGGCGTTCTTCAGTCATTCCGTGTTCGTTCGTCATGCGTTTTTTGTCTTCAGCAGTCATCTCGAGACGTCTCTAAGACCGGACGTTGTTGTCGCGAATATTTCAGAAACAGCCGATCCTCGGCAAACCTCTGTCATGCTAAGTGTGAAATCTAGGCTCCCGATATGTTTTTTTTTTTTTTTTAATCTTTTTAGCCGTTTAAATTCCACGTCCGATTTTTGATCGATCGTTCTTTAGGAGCGAAATTCAGTCCCATGTATTCGTCCATAACAACTCCCCTATACATCGTCTCAGCCTACGATGGACTAAACGCAAAAGCTACGAACCGCCAGATCCAATCATGAGCTTCTCAGAAATTGCGTGGTACTGCGCTTTGATGCACGTATTAGTGCCCGCGTCTCGGATCACTGATAGGGATGGGCGGACAGTGGTTTGAATCGAATAGGAGTGAATGACTCAGCAATTTTACATTGCAAAAGAACCCACGACGTCCAGGCTGTTTGCAGTGTCGAAGCTATAGAAATGATGCAGCGTTTTTGAATTCGGAGCACTATTCGTCCACCCTAATCAATGCTAGGCATGTCATAGTTTATCGTGGAACGTGATTGGACCTGGCGGCCCGTGGCTTTGGCCTTTAGTCCATCGTAGGATGAAACAAAGTATAGCAACTGTGTTTGAAGCGGTTACGTCACACTTACGAGGTCACTATCGTGAAAAAACAGTGTAATAAAATATTTATTACCAAATTTTCGGTAGGTCGTTTTTTTTATCACAATATTTATGACATCGTTGTAGAAGGAACACATGCTATGCGTTTCTTTGGGCGGTGCCAGACGTTTACGCGAGTGCATGTGCGAGCATGCTAGCGCGCATGCATTCTCAGGGCTTTTAATAGCGTTCAACTTATTATAGGTACCACGAATGTGAGCTATTAAAGCTAACTTAAATATATTTACATATATATCTTTTATAAGCACTGGACACAACGCAGGACACCAGCAGGTTTGTTTTTAATTCGTACTAATAAAAAATAAGGTTGTGTTTGTATCACGGATTCCGTCTTCGGTGTGTTTACTGGGCTTGGCAGTCATTGTATCGGAGACAAGCACCTTCAGTTTATTTTTTTGCATCCCTTTTCAAAGTCACGCGATGACAAAGCTAGGATGGTCAATGCTCGTTGCTTTTTTACAAATTCTATCAATTGCTTTAGCCAGTAATAAATAAAATCATTGATGCTAATTATGACAATATTTTGTTTAATTTAATTTTAAACTGATTATGTCGGTTATTTATCTATATAATGTACGTCGAGCCCAATAAACAAGCAATGAAGACGGCATTTATGTAGAGAGCACGACGCACGAGCAAGGGATACCCGGCTTTTTTTCTGTTTTCTTCACGGATATTTGAATGGCTCACCAAACTACTAGCGTACTGTGAAGTATTAGTCTGGGGAGACAACCCAGTCGGTAAACTTTGATGCTTCATAAAATACCGTCTTTTGAGAAAAATTTGCAAAATCACCTGTGTCATGCTCGCATTTTTATTAAAACGTACACGGTACAACCCACTGAGCAAGATATGTTGTTTAAAACATACAGAATATTGAGATAGTTGCAGAATATGAATATATGAAAAAAGCGCTGTTTTGTTCACCATATAAGCTTGCCAAGCTCACTCGCATTTACTGCGCAAATTTTGTCTGTCCTCAGAATTTGTGAAGATTGAGGTTCAATGTATGTTGTAAAGCTCGCGTGAAAATGAATAAAAAAAAATAGGCAAACATTGTTTTGCAGTACAAATGCACCGCAGTTTGTTTTCAACACAAGGTATCTGAACTTCTGTCAGACAAACTTAAATATACGCTCGTTTGCATATCGTGGCCCTTTTTTCGAATTTCGCGTTCAGTGTTTCTGAAAAATATTTGGAACTGCAGACAAATATACATCTTCCTTAGACACAAAAAGGTAATTTTAATATATGCTTCGCCTCTTGGAAGATAATGTTAGTGGAAACAAGATAGATTATTATCGCGTACACAAATTAGCAGCTTCGGATTTCAGTAAACGCTGCACAGTTGTCTCTAAAGTCAGCAAAAATTCATAAAAGCAGGTTATTTAGGAGCTTTTATGGCCGATTGCGCCATCTGTTGAGTTGGGACCAAAATTGTAGATCGTCTTGTTCAGGAAAATTCTAGGGTGGTGCTGATTTTGCCATTGACATAGAGACGCTTTTAAGCAGAAGTGGATGGGCGAAGTCATTACTGATCTTCACTTTCTCTTCCTCTCATTTGGTACGCTTCACTTCATTCCTGTGGTCGTTATTGCGTTCTATACAAAACAGCGTTGTGTTCAAAAAGTTGTCGTGCGGCTAATTCGTTACCACTCATTTTAGCGGCTGGATATCTCAGTGAGGTAACAGAAAGCCAGTTGTGTTCACTGAAATCTGACGCTCGGGAAAAGTGTCTAATAAAACCCGTACTCGCGAAGTGCTCTTGCACGATGGGCTAAACACTCCCAGATTGGTCTTTCTTTTAATTAATTTTTGTTCATTTAGTGATATAGGACTAATGCCAGACTATCGACTTTGACGGTGTTAGTTTAATATTGCGACGACTCCAAGCTTCCACTTTGCGCTCTACACCCACCATGACTCTTGTCCTTCGCAACTAATGATAAGCAGCCAGGATCACAACTCGTGAAGTTTCCTCGTGCTTCTCCTTCATTCTTCAAGCGCCCGCAATCAGTGTTGCGCAATAAAAATAAGCGGGATAATTAGTGCTGCCCTGTCATGTTCTTCTACGGCCGGGCTAGAGAGAGGATTTTCTTCCGGCCTTCACTCTTGCCTAAGAGCAATGGAACTTTTTTAGTCTTATGGGGGTGCGACCACACTGCCTTGGCTAACACTGCCTGAGCCTTCCTCAACAACTCTTCCCCGATCACTGCGATTGATAATGTGTGCGAATATGCTTATCTGAAATAACTGTAGTGAGGCGATTGAACTATGTTTCGGCTTACGATAGTTAAATGCTTGTTTATAGAAACTCGTTTCTTGAGGAGACGAAGAAATGTTCCGCAAAAGCCCCTGCAGGCAGGCAGCCTCATGACCTGTGTGTCTAACTGCTCCAGAAACTTATCCAACTAAATCTCGGAGCAAAAGGGATAACACGGTGAGGTGGACGTGCCTCTAAGAAGGAATTAAAGTGCTGTATACGAAGGGTATGGTTACAGCGACGCCTTCGAGCTGCGGCCGCAGGGAGCGATCACTCCCCGTAAAAAGGCCGTAAGAGATCGCACCTGTTCTCTCTAGCCTGGCCATGGTTCTTCCAACTGCTGAACGAGGCAAGCGCTTGCTTATTAGCACACTTGGCTTCACCTAGAGCTGCAGAATTCAAGCATCGTCGACTCGAACCCCACCGCCGCCCATTTCGATCTGTATGAGCAGTGTACCGGCGTGCTACATTTTTCACCCACTTTGGGAGACACCAGGCACCTACATAGACATTCAACAATAAATTATGGTGTATTTGCACAAAGAATGTTTTCTACGCAGAAAGGAGCAGACGTCATCGCGGTTCGAGGTCACCTGCGCCGTCTCGCGCTTGCTTGCTAATCCCCGTATTACGCCACTCCGCCGAGAGTTGGGGATTGTTCCACCGTTCAGGCGAGAAAATAACATGGCGTTGAACGGCAAGTTCGATGTTATGTGTAAAACGCGTAGGGGAAGTTTGAAGTCATTGACTTCTTGCACCAACAGCGCCAAGGTTGGCAGTCTGACCTGGTCTGACATTGGGATTATTTTTAGGGGTGTGCGAATAGTGATTTTTGAAACCGAAGCGAATACGAATCGAATAATTGTGGGACCGAATCGAATACGAATACGAATCGAATAATTCTCGAATAGTTTCCGAATAGTAAGTAGACAGCTATTTAAGAGGAGCAGAGATTATAAATTTATTTTTATTTTTCCAAAAATGTTTCTTAAAATTATTGTAAAAACGCGACTGGGCAATAATAACTAGAGTTCAACGATATATATTTAAATAGAGACAAAAGCTATTGAAATATTAGAATGCTAAACATAATACCACGGTTCACGCGGATGCTGAACATAAAATCACAGTTCGCTTGAGCCTGGCACATCCTGAAGCATTGTACTTAGTACGAACTCTACATTCTGTTTTTATTCCTTGTTGTAGCAGATGTTCTTGAATTGAGGATCAAGGAAGGTGGCAAGGGCGTCATGTGCCTGTGTGCTTACGTCCAGGAACCTTGTTTTCAATGATCTGAGAAGATTCTGGGAAAACGCATTGTTTTGTTCCACTTGCGCCCTCAAAAAGCAACATCTTCGCACACTGAACAATTGGAACAACCGTGGAAAGTGTTGGCAAAGACCCGACACAAGCAGCTGTTGTGGCTTCTTCAATTGGTTGCATGGGAGCGGCCGAAAAACTTCCACATTCTACTGCGCTTTCTCTTCGAACAACTTCCTGCTTCTACCACTTCTACTTCGCTCACACAGAGCGGCGATACCGTTGCAACCAGTTCTGAAACGTTTCCACGACACGCTTTCCGAAAGCGTGCACGAGCATTCTCGTGCGAAAGCGGTCCCTAAATGCTGAACCGCATGTACGCGTAAGCTATTTAGCGAGTCACAAGACGAGCGACAGCGACGAGGGTCAGGACTCAGCAGCGAGCCACGGAGATTTCTCACTGTCGCTCGTCGCGTCGCTCGGTGTTTGGATTTCCAGAAAACGTCCTCATCGCCTTGGTCACTTTCTCACGCCACTTTCATGCGGCTTGCCTCATCGCGCGACTGACCGAGCGAGAGCGAAGCGGGTCGACGTCGCCTGCCTTGTCTCTCGGCAAATCGCTTACATGCGGGTTATACTTAACACAGTGGTCCCTAATGGAGGCAACAGCAACGTACGTATAGAAAGGAACTGCTGCTGCCGATAATGACAATCATTGTCTAGGAGAAGAGGGTAGGTATTGCCATCTTGCGGGCACGTATGGCAGGCGTGCCGGCGCGTTGTGACTTGTGAGACGCCTGTGAAGGGAATCTCGCGGCGCGACACCGTAACGACTATTCGGAAATTAATCAAAAAATATTCGAAACTTTTAAAAATTATAATTCGATTCGATTAACGAATCGAATAGGGTAATATTCGATTCGTTATTCGAAAATGGCGAACATTCGCACACCCCTAATTATTTTTTTCTCACATGGACGGAAATAGGAGCAGCGTCGGAGTGTCAACTTTGATGTTGTAGTTTAAGAATGCGGCGACTTTAAGCATCTATCATATTTTTCACGCACATCATCAAATTCATCGAACTCATCGTTCGACGCCATCTTCCTTTCTCGTCGAAGCGATGGGGCAATCTCTAGGAAGATAACAGTTTGTCCTCGGCTCCCTGCAGTGTACGGGGATTAGCAAGCGTCCTTGACGTGACGCACATAACCTCATAACACGGTGACGTATATTCCTCTACCTGGGGAAAATCTCCTTCGTGTGAGTACGCCATATGAGCAATGTCAGACTGTCAACTTTGATGCAGTTGGTGTAAGAATACGACGACTTCAAGCTTGCCACATGTTTTTTGCACAAGCCATCGAACTTGTCGTTCGACGCCATCTTCTTTTTTCACGATAACGATAGGGCGATCCTCGACTCTCGGCGGAGTACGGGGATTAGCAAGCACCCGTGATTTGGCGCACGTGACGTCGAAGCGCGATGACGTTTGCTCCTCTTTGTGGAAGAAAAATCCGTCGTGTGGATACACAGTTGGGAGCTTCACCATGAAAGATACATGGTGACGTGGGAAAGCCGGTTCTCGCATGCAGTGCTGTTGGCTTTAACTCGGAGAAGTTAGGTAGTTAACTCAACAACGATGGGGGAGTTAAGGTTTCACCACTCAATTCAACCAGTAGGCCCCCAATAGCACAAAAAGTGCCAAAAACGAAGCATATCTCATGGCGGTGTTAAATTAAGGGAGCACTATATTCCTTGGGTGCATTTAAAGTTTTCATTTAAAAAAAAAATGATGAAAAAATATAAGAAGTCTTAAACGGGCCATAAGGCTCAGTGTTGTTGGAAAAGGCTTAAGTGCAAAATCCCGAGCTAGGCTTCTCGGCGCATCGATAATAACTTGTTTGCCTCAAGTGCACTGGCATCCTGCATGGCTTTCAGAGGGTAATATGTATAAGCTTTTTATTGTCAAACGAAAATTTGGTAGATCGAATTTTTATCTGAATTCAGCCGCGGGTTTGGTTTCAAATTTTTATTAAAAAATAACATGTTTTGGGGGAATTCCTGAATTGAACGACCGCACAAACGGCAAGCTTGGAGGAGTTTTTTTTTTATTTTGAAGGTATTGATCACTGAAGCGGCCAAGGCGAAAACTGATGTTTCTTCCACCCGTTGGATAATGGATGTTTGACCGCTCGCTATTCTTTCAGTTCTCGCACTACTGCACTAGTATTCTTCCGTGACACTTAAAATAGGTTTATGTAACGATTAATTAAATAAATTATTTTAATAACTTAAAAAAGAAATCTAACTTTCTTTTTTTAACGACTTTTGCCAAAGCTTGGCAAGCTCCTACATGTGGCCTACATAAGATATTTTAAGCACCTTGATATCACCAAAAGTTTAAACCTAGCTTTTTTAGTGCATATATATTCAATAATATATGTACAAAATAAAATCGGTTATATGCATGGTTGTCCCCAAAAAAACAATGACGGGGTATTTTTTACCCTACAAATAAACGACGCATTTCTGAAAGCTCATTCTCCGCCCAAATGTAACGCTAGCGGTTTGAACCAGGTACCAAAGTTTTAGCACTAACCGTTACTTTATTCAACAGTTATACGGAATTTTCTTAAATATTCAATGGGAAAATGGCGGCCGACAGAGCTCTCGAATAGATGGAGCTCTGTTGCGCCAGTTACCCAGTTACCAAAAAGAGGAGAAAATGGACCCCATATTGCAGTTTGAAAAAAAAAAATCACTTATTAATTTTTGAATAAGATAAAGGCACTGATCTCTATGTCTATTTGCTGGATCGCGTTTTACCACGGTCGGCCATCTTTTTGGTAGAGTTATATTATCTCTAGCCATCATAGTAATATGGCGGACAGCGCTGTGGCGGCAGGCTGCCAGAAAACTAGCCGTGTGTCTATTACACTGTACCGTGGGTGATATTTCGTGCTTGATTGAGGTTGTTCGACGAAGCACATTCCTGAAACCCGGCGTGAACAGTAGGCCCATCTTTGAGGACCCGGCGAAAATTCTACGAAAGCGCCGCACTAGGGGAGAACAGCGCAGCTCGCATCGAAAGCAGACGCCGTACCGGGAATGGGCCTCTCCGCGGTTCGACATTGGTGACAGGTGGTGGTGTGATTTCGGTGTCGGTGAAGTCTTGTGCTCCCGAACGCTTGGATACGGATCAAGAAACGCCGTGAATGTGGTCGCGATCATTTGGGGAATTCTCGCGAGTGTATATATTCACCGGGGTCTATCCACTAACTTGTGTGCCGATGTGCCCGTGAGTGCTTTATATATTTTTTGTACCATATATTCGCCTGCGACGTTCTAAATAAAACGCATTTAAACGAAGTAAATTGACGTCTTTTCCCGATCATGCTGGTCAAAGCCAGAGGCCCAGAGCGTCCTCTGCTCGACCAAGAGAGCGCAGACAGGGCGTCGTCAGTGTCGTGGGAAATCAGCTGTGTGTCAGCTGGTGTTGTGTGCAACCAGCAGTTGGCCAATCGTAATTGCGCATTGTAAAACGCGTGTGGCTAGAGTGTGGCTCTAGCCACATGTGTGGTGTGGCTAGAGGTACTATAACACTACCAAAAATATGTCGCGGGCAAACGCGATCCAGCAAATAGAAATAGAGATCAGTGGATAAAGGTTAGTGCTGAAACTTTGGCATATGGTTCGGAGTGATAGCGCTATCCTTGGGCGGAGGGTAAACGTTTGGCGATACGTAGTTTATTTTTTCTGTGCAAATAACTAAATATTTTAGGGGACACGCTGTACATTTGAATGAGCAAATGGTTTGAAAACCGAATTTGAAACCTATTTTCTTAAAAACAATTGTTTTATTTGCTTCGTGTTTCACTAGCAACAACGTATGATAGTGTTCTATCAAAAAAGAAAATTTAAATAGAAAATATAGTACTTTGTTTGTATGACTGCAATTGAAAGTTGAAACTTATCAGTAGTGCGTTGAGACAGCGTCCTTGCACAGGTAATATATTGTGGCATTTATATTGATAATTACCTCAAATTAATACTTAACACGTAAGCTTAAAAGCACCTGAAATATCGCGCAATATGAAGTAAAAGCTATTTCACTCCGCAACAAAGCATGTTGTTTTCCAACGCACATTTTTATTTTTTATTTATTTTTTATTTGACATTACTGGCAGCCTTCATTTGAAGGCCATAACAGGAAAGGTGAACAGTGGATACAAATAACATACATAGTTCTATAATAGTTTTACCACACGACACACAAACAATTTACACTGTCAATAATATTAGTATATACATCCATCCAGACTTTCTCTTATTGGAAAAACAACTGTTCTAAAGACGACTCAAAAGTAGACATATCTGTTGAGTTTACAACACATTGTGGGAGACCGTTCCATTCTCCAATTGTTTGTGCGAAAAATTAATATTTAAAAACATCTATTCTACCGTAGTATGGTTGAACCGCTTTGTCATGATTTATCCTTCGTGATCGCTTATGCCCTCCTTTCAGATACAACTCAGGGTAAATTTTGAATTGCCTATTATAGAGAGAAAAAACTGTTTTAGCCTCCCAATCCTTCGTCTAGTTTCTAATGGCTGCAGACCACACTGAGTCAGCATTCTAGTCACAGTCTGTGCGTCTATACCTAGAAAGAATAAAACGCACAGCCAACCTCTGAATCTTTTCTAATTTGTCTTTGTCTATCATCTTATTGGGACTCCATACCACATTCGCATACTCCAAAATAGGACGTATCATTGTTTTGTAAACAGTTAAGTTTGCGTCACTAGTAGCGTTATTTAGCTTCCGTCGTATGAAGCATAGACTCCGATATGGCGAAGAGCAAACAGTATCGATATGGGTCCGCCATTGTAAGTTGTGTGAGATGGTGACACCAAGGTACTTGAAAGTGTCCACATTACTCAAGTTAACATCCCCTATTTTATAAGAACATTTCAAAACGTTCTTTCTGTTTGTTATGTTAATGTATGCTGACTTACGAAAATGTATCTGCATTTTCCAGTCATTACGCCACTGCCTTAAAGGGGCGGTGCAACGATATTCAATTGGAAAGTTTTTCACTTTACACGAGCTTACTGGCACTAGTCGAACTCAAGGTTACTCGCACGCAACGCCACTGGCCAAGAAACTTCTTTGTTGCGGTGTAATTTCAGAGACAAAAGCGATCATTTTCATTCAATCTCTCAACCAAGGCAAGCGGGCTCGAGCGGCCAGACTACACGCAAGCTGGTGCGAAACGCACGCGTCAGAAGATGAGTTGCGGTACACAGACGCCGCCAAGACGGAGAACGCCACGACAACGTCGTGGTACGACCCACGAAGAAATGAAGAGAGCACCGAAATACTTTCCGAGGGGACTTCTATCAGAGAGGCGGAACTGAGGGCTACCTTGGCGTCGGTGAAAGACGTGCTCAAGAAACAGACCCAGCCAGGCAAAGCACGAATTTTTACGGACTCGCAAGAATCAATACGTGCGTGCCGATGCAGCAGAAAAAAAAAAAGAGTCGCACGGTAAAGCAAATATAGAAAGTGGCAGTGGAGCTCCGCACAAGGGGCACCATACTTACAATCGAGTGGCTACCCGGACACAGTGGCATACCCGGGAACGAGAGGGCACACCGAGCCGCAGCAGAGACGTTTGCCACTGTGTCCGGGTAGGTTGAGCCTGGCGCGAAGTGAGTGCTATAGCACTGACTCCGCGCCAGGCTCAATTTCTCGGGAGAAGACGAAGACGGAAGCAATGGACTCGGAGGAACGGGCAGAACTCGCCGAACTGGAGAGAAAGGCCTATCTCCGCAGCCAGCTTCCGCCGACAGACAGCAACTTACTGGCAGGATAAAGTCGGTGGGAAACCTTCAGGATTCGAAGAATAAGGACGAATACTGCACTTACACCATCCAAACTAGTATTCTTTGGCCTGAAAGAAGATCTGGACCCAACCTGCACGAGCTGCTCGGAAGGAGCCGAGGCAACATTGCAGCATCTACTCTGGGCCTGTGAGGGCCTCGAGCATCATAGAAATGATGCTCTGGACAAGATCCAGGGCGCAGACAAGCCTACGACGCTCGAGGAGTGGACCAATCCCACGGGCACTCCTCAGCACAGGAAAACCATCCTCGACTCCTTGATACAGCATATCAGGGAGTCGGGTGTACATAGCCTCATCTAAGACGTCACTACCATCATCATGAAATCCCCCTCACCCCCTCACCCCTCACAACCCTTCCCCTCCCGTCTCAGGAGCACAATTCCATAGCGGGTGAACCCCTCATCAAATAAAAACATGTCTCTCTCTCTCTCTCTCTCCTTTGCAAAATTTGATGACGTAAAGTGGGGATCGCAGTACACCCATATGACGATATTTGAATGCTGTTCATAGATTGGACCCGAGCATTGCGTGGGCACTCGATTTGGGCTCGTGATAATTACTAGCTCGAGAAGCATTCGGGTAGTGGCCCGTGTCCAATCGCTGCAACGACGACAATAGCCGAGCCATAACAATGTCTGGAACTCAGCGCGTGTCCTGTGCTTTGCCAACCCCAGCGCGTGGCTGTGATCAACATTGGCGGCATATAATCGGCTCCAGATCACGTGGCCGCTTGTTCTGGCTGCGAGTCGAGGGGGTGAACGCTCCTCGTTTTTCTTTAATTTTTTACTGGGACTTCTATTGCGTGGGGTGAAAAACGAACGCGTGTTTCATAGGTCATTAACGTCAGGAATCCGTTCTAAGCGGTATTTGCGCAAAGTACAAAAATTGTTGCATCGCCCCTTTAAGATTTCCAAATTTCTGTTTAGATTCAATTCGTCTAGTATTGTTTATAGGAGCATAAAGAAGGAAATCTTCTGCAAAAAGCTTTACTTTAGTTGGCTTTTGAATGTGGGTAGCAATATCATTTATGTATATCAAAAACAACAATGGGCCCAATACAGAACATTGAGGGACCCCTGAGACTTCAGGTAATGGCGCGGATAGATTTCCGTTAATTTCAACTCTTTGGGCTCTATTTGATAGATATGCTTCAATCCAATTCACAATACTAGAACATAAACCTAGTGCTTTCAATTTCCCTATTAGTTTCCTGTGTGGTATACGGTCAAATGCCTTCGAAACATCGACGCAAAAAACATCTACTTGTTGCTTATTGTTTACGGCGAAAGAAAATATAAATAAGATTCAAGCAAGAATAATAAGATTCAAGCTCTGTTTACGGTTATATACAGAAAATACAGTATATGTTATTTATATGTCATGATAGATCACGACAATACGCTGGTATTAATAAAAAATTAGGCAAATGTATATAAAACATTTTAATTTCTACATGGAATATCCAAATTATGTGAAATAAAAATAGCTGCATTTGAGGTTTTTGGTGATATCAAGGTAATTAAAATACCTCAAATAGGCCTGACGTAAAAACTTGCAAAACTTTGCCGAAAATCATCACTGAGGGATAGTCAGACATTTTGTTTTATTAATTTAATATGAAATATTTTCTTTTTGCAGCATTTAGCATAATAAAATCTATTTTGCTAGTGTCAGAGAAGAGTCCTAGTGCAATTGCTTGAGAAGTGAGAAAATAGCGAGCGGTCAAACTTGCGATCCCCGACCGGTGAGAGAAACGTCAGTTTTGACCTCGGCCGCTTCAATGAAAAATAACATGAAAACCAAAAATATCCGCCAAGCTTACCGTTTCCGTTCCCTTTCGTTTCAAGAATGAACCCCAAAATTATATATTTTGTAAAAAGTAAGATATCGACCCCAAAACCGAGCTTAAATTTAGAAGATAAAAACACCCGGATACGTTCTACACTTTGATAGCGCTGTGGTATTCATGCGCAGAGGGGCGGCGAAGTATCGAGTATAGTTATGGGAACAATTTACTCAACCTCACATAGTCGGCACCTTAAGAAATATCATTCTATGTAGGCACAGTTTTTGTCTAGGCACTTTAATTTTGCAAATATCCAGCGACTTTCTGCGAAACAGCATTTTAAGACAAAACCCCGAGATTGATAAAAAAAAAAAAAAAAACGAAGGACAACACAACAGTCAGTCGTTTTTTCTCTAGAGATCTCGGGGTTTTGTCTTAAAATATGTTCAACCATCACCAGCTAGTCTAAGCCCTAACTTTTTGTTCCTTGAAACAGTATTCTTTAACATCCAGTCGCTTTTCAATTTTTATCGTATTGGTCTGACAAATCAATCACCAAGCGCTGTTACATTTCTAGCAGACACCCTCGTCAACCTGTGTCTTCAAAGAAAGAAACTGCTGAACGTTTATGCCGAGCAATTTTTTTTTTTTTTATTCACAAAAAATAACAAGTTAAGCCGCTGGGGAGACTACGTCAAACCGCAGCCATAGTTGGACGGGAGGCATGTTCTCGCATGCAGAGGTGCGTGACATGCTAGATACTGGACTTTCCGAGCGAATCACGAAGCAAGAAGCATGATCACAATAGGCCACGCGCTGCGTTTCTTTGAGGGCGACTCCGCTCGAAAACAAACCAAAATAAATGACCGGTATCGCTTTCGTGGTATGAAGTATGATAACAGCCGAAATATTATGGCAAAGTGAAGCCGCGTACTCCACTAAAACCGATTTTACAGATGCTACCAGCTGCTCTTTAGCGGGCGGCAAGCGGCTTAGCTTTTAGTCAAGGAACACTGGCGCAGCACTCTTGTGACGTCACGTCGCGGCCGTACGGCTGATTATCAGTGTTGCCATCCCTCTAGCAGATAGTTTCGGTTTTGCCGTAGACGCCCGAAACCAAACTTTGTGCCGTGATATTGATGAAATGACACACAATATCGAGAAATCAAAATTATACCTTGTAATTCAGGGACACTGCTTTAGCTGAAAACAGTCGTAATCCCAATTTCAAAAGTATTGACCGGAGTTGCCCATTAAGCTGTCGGGGACGATAGATCTCGGGCCTGGAACAGACATAAAGATCAATCTCTTATATTCCTTCCACAAAGAAGGTCACGGTCTGGAGTGTGAGCGTTTTTCTGTTTTTCTACAATAAGACTCTTAAAAAAAAAAAAAAAAAAAAAAACTATACAGCGCAGGAAAGAGTAGCCACTATTTTCGTTTTTGAAAACAATTTGCACACGGTCTGAAGTTCGGAATAAAAACATATTTATATTAAAAAAAAAAAACGGATGAAGGTAGCGCACGACGTTTATCGAAAGCTGCGATATGGGGTAAATGAACCGAGTGAATTGTAATATATATATTTTAAGGAGCCAATTTTGCACTTGTTTGCCGACCCATTAATAAGTGCGCGAAACATTCATATACGTAGCTAGTTACAGTTGTCATGGCAGTTCTTTTACTGTTTATAAATTATTCGTCTTTTTATTTCTGTATATTGAATTTTACTATTTTATATAAACCGTAATGTAGAGGTCTAAGACGATGTTCCATTACCACACTTTGCATCTTAACAAAACGTCCTCAGGACAATGACCTAGAGGTAGGTGATGAAAATTACTTAACAAGTTCAAAAGAAATAGTGGATAATGAAGGCATCAATGATAAGAATACTGAAAAACTCCCGGGATGAGTGGACACAAAAAAGAGGACAAACAGAACACCGTGCACCGTGCACTCTGCGAAACGCTTAGCGCGAACAAGCGATCGCCAGCTATTTTTATATATATATTTTTTACACTTAAGAGCTGTGTTATAAAAACTACTATTGTGGTGGGAAGTGCTCATATTGGGCACTAACCTAAGGGGCAAACTTTGGAGCCGGCGAATAACCTTTTGAAGTAAAATGTGAAAAGGCTCCGATGTTGTATTTCATTTAATAGTGTCGCGCACTTTGTGTCTAAATAGTCTAATCTATCTTCTTCTTCTTTCCTTTTTTTTGCATTTATATCTTTTGTTTTATGTTGCTAGCAGGTTAAGACTTTCTCTCGTTTTTAGAACAAGTATCATTAAAATGGTCTTGAAATAGTAGGAAAGATATATGTTCGCATGGGAATACAAATTAGAATGATGCCGCGGAACTCCTAAGTTTAATATGAAATCTATTGTAGGAGTGCAAGTGTTACATTCTTTTGTAGAGCAGTTGTTTCGAGGGTTTTTCTAGTCTACACAAACATCTTCTGGAATTACACAGTCATAGCTAGTGACTTGTGGGTCGATCCGCCAGTATACAGAGCCAACGTTTTCCGTTTGCAGTATAGACGAGAACTGCAAGCGTGTTAGAAATTTAAGGGAGTTATTTGAACCATAGAAACGACTTAGTGGCTTCTGAATTCTGACGCATTCTCGATTAATTGCGTTTATTTATTAATATTATTGTTATTAACTTGGTAAAAGCGACTGTTGAGATCTCCAAAGTCTCGTCCTTTCTCTAAATCGTTCTGTAGCTAAATACAATCGAAGAACCTACAGTTCTCGAAATAAATATTTAAAGCGTGAAAGTCAGAAAACTTTTCAAATGTGCCTTTCCGTGCATGCTCCAAATTGAGAATGAGTGAAAAAATGTATTTGCTTAAAATGTGTAGCTCGATGTTTCCGTCGAATAGAAGGGAAGACATTAAACAGTGGCAGCTCACACTGGAAACAAATATATGCCTTTAGAGAGAGAGTTGAATGTCCCATGTTCCGTGAGGTCATCAGAAAATGGAACAGCCATCTCTCTCCTCATTTGACAAAGACACAGGTGTGTGTATGTATTCATTCCATTTTGCAACCAACAACATGTCTTCTCAACGTGCCGCGTATTTCGTTCGAGAAGTCTTGGAGTCTTGGGACACTGTGCGGTTTCATACACGCATAGGTGTCACATTTAGGCGAAACCTAATCTCAAAGCTGACGGCTCAACTTATTACCGAAGGGGAGCACCGGGAAGCTTAAGTTATGTGAACGACACGGGTGTGCAAGTCGAACGCGAACACTTGTTATTTCATGTGCTAAATATTGTATTGCAGAAAAAGCCACGTCGTAGTTAGACTGGCGTTATCGGAGATAAAACATGGCCCTAAAAAACAAAACAAAGAATTGTCATGCGCTCGCAGAGATGGCGCGCATAAGGTGCGTCACTAATTACGCAGTGCGCCGAAAGGTCCCAAAAACGAGGAGGTGGGAAATAGGATATCTGCAGCAAACAGGCGTACAAAGGTTGATGGCAAAAAAAAAAAAAAAAACTACTTCTTCCAGAGATATTCAAAAAAGGCGATCAGGTCTCCTAGCAAACGTACACAAAATACGGGATGATTTGTGAACTTTTACGATGAAGGCAAAGCCCGTTATCAGTGGTTGGGCACACGTTTGCACCGTTTGGTTATTATCTCATCAAATGAAGCAACTTTGTTGCTTTAGGAATGTCGAATTCTTAAGTGAAAAAGAGAAAAGCCAAGTTTCCAATGAGCCGTATATTCAATACTTAAAAAAAAAAAACTATACCACCAAGCAGTAATATATTGCTTGCCTAACTTTTTTTTTTTTTTTGGGGGGGGGGGGGGGGGGGGGAGGGTTAGGGGGGGGTAATTTGTAAGACGCCAAGACGACCTAACTTCGTTCAAAGGAAAAGAAATGGGCGAGACAACTATGCAACGCACGCAGGTGAGTCAGTGGGCCGTGCTTGCATCACAGGTTGTCTGGTGTCTTGTCACTAAATATAGCGGACGACAGAAGAAAAGTAAAAACGCGCACGCCCGAAAGCGGGCGTCATATGAGTGACATTATTTTGTATATGAAAACGACGGCTCATGTGATAGCGCTAAATAGGAGCTCTGGAAAATTGGAGATGCACCCGCTTTTTGCAAAAATTCACTAGTCTCAGTGAAGACAAGATTCTTTAACTTATTATTACTGCGGCTTTCTCTCCGCATCGGTGAACCCCGTTTAATAAGCGTTGTGAAATAAACAGCAGATAAAGACGCAGCAAAAAATAGAACAAACTCCAGCAACAAGAGCTGACTGATTCTTTTAAGCCAGAATTCGTAGCGTTGACGAATGGGCTAGTTGGTAGTTCATTTTAACTGGTAAAAAACAGGGCAGGGACATGGACAGAGTAGAAGACGGAAGACAAACACGGCGCTGACTTACAATGGAGCTTTAATGGATCTGACAACGCGTATAAATACTAAATTTGCCCGAACCAAAAGCGAAAAAGGGAAGCAACACTTCAGAAGGACGACACGTGTTCCTACAGTCCTCTGCGCGCACTGCTGTACTTCGATCTATAAAGAAACATGCCCTCCTTTACCGAGAAGGCAAGTGACGGGGCAATCACACATTCTGACCCCACTTGTCCGATAGCACGCGCTTCTATAAGTCGTCTTCTACTCTGCCCGTGTCCCTGCGCTGTTTTTTACCAGCCACAATTCGTGTTTCTGGAGATTCTTCCCTCTTTAATCATGCTCTTATGTAAATCGTCTGCAATCTAGACCTGGTTTGATCGTTGAGGTAATGCCATCTTTCTTAATGACATTTTTTACTATTGATGACAGTGCAGGCTTAAAAATTGAATTTTTCTCGGACATGGATTGTGGATTAGCGAGAAAGTGGTAAAATACCAACTGGAACTAAACAGAGGCAAACAAAAGGCACGCTCAATTGTAACTATTCTAACACTTGTATGCGTATTTAAACTGCATGGACTGTGGAGTTGTTCCAACTAGAAGGCATTACCTAAGTTTTTAATAACATCAAGTTGCCGTGCGCCCCATCGCAGAGATTTGTTAACTAAGAAAAATCAAGAGACCAAAGGGATTTCTTTGACAATAAGTTCGTCTGACATATTTGTAAGATAGTACTTTAAAATAAAATAAAAACGAGCGTGGAATATTTTTTCTTTATATTACACCGTCATTATCTCTCGTCAGTAATGGTAGCAAAGTATTGGACCAAATTTATACTTAAAAGCCTATTAAACAAAATATATTTACTGGCTATATAAAACTTAGGCAAGTCAAAGTGCCACGAGAACGTTATTTAAGACTTGGGCCAGGTGTGGCTCTTGGCATCAGAGCCAAATCTGATATATTCGCGGCGTTGGGAAGCCCCCAAATATCAAAATGACTTGTAAAAAAAAATATAAACTACTGCGCAGAGTGGTAGAAGGCGTAGAAACGGAACGAATATAATAGTTTTTTTTTTAATAGTGCAATAGATAATAGCATTATTAGGAAGTTTGTTTCAATAACTCGCATGTCAAAAGAAGTACAGAAGTGATTGACACGTAACCCGCGGCAGTTTTGTCTGGAAGCTGGAGACACAGAAGGGAAGATATTTATAAACGTCGCTAAATGCAGCAAAACAAGCATCATAAACCTTGACAAGCGCCAGCTTGGCCAACCTGAAGTGTTCTAAATTTGAACTAAACCCATTCTAAGAAAGATTTAGGTCACCAGTTTTGGTCATAATAAAAAGGTTACAGTACAGATGAGTTTAGCGTTAATTTATAAGAAACTATGCTAAAGAGGTTAACTTGCCTATAATACAAATGAATTCATCCGCGGTAGGTTACAAAAGACAATATTTACAAGTTGCAACCAATAAGTGTTCCAGTTCATTTCCTTATTTGAAGCATTAAGCATTTAGAGACTCAGGGGTTAATAGCTGTACAATGGAATGCGGCTTTATGACAGTTTCTTGATAACGTGCCTTGTGCATACTAGGCGTCGGATTTGGCAGCTTTCATAAATTGAACTAAAGTAACAACTGCAAGTTAAGTAGTTAAATGCCGGTGTAGAAACTTCATGTAAAGTCGAGAACCTTCAGCAAAAGTCGTTAATTTTACTTGCACTCCTCCCTAATTGTGTTAGAGCTTAATAACTTACGATAGAATCACAGTACTCATCAAATATGGACGGAAGAAGGTGTTAGAAAAGCCAACATGTGCACAAAGGAATCCAAAGCAAAACCACTGAAAATGATTACAACATGCTTGCGGGGAAGCTCCTGTCAAACAGGCGGAAACCGCCTGCTCACGCCAACGTCAAGTGGGATTAGACTGCACCGAAGTAGGGTTACGTGTCGCACATATCGGAGGTATCCAACGAGATATTCAACATCATGGGCCGTGCTAGATCCAGAGGGCGGCAAGACCATCGCTTGTACGACCCTCGGGGTGCCTGCCAGCCCAGAGAGCGGTTCAATGAGAAGCGGCACCTGTAGCGTACTCTCCGCAGCGGCTAGAGAACAGTCTAAAGACAGCGGGGAGGGGCACCTGCCACTGGCGTTGGCGGCCTGGACAGTGTCCATCGGCCAACGACGAGCGGCAGAGGGGCTCAAACGGCGTCACGGGCCCCCGCTCCGGAGGTCCGAGCCGGGGGCCAGTGTCCCGGTCAGCATGGGCAGCTCACCTTGTGGTCCTTTCAGGCAAGCCGGAGCAATCCCATCAACCACACTCGCCAACAAAGACGCGCGCACTGGGAACCTCCCGTCGTGGCCACGTCTCGTGCAACAGCCGACCCGGTCGACGGTTCTGGTCTTGGATTTAGGTTTGGCCAAAGGACGGCTTTTCTGCCTTAGGCCTAGTGAAGAAGCGCACAGCGACTGCCGCGGTGCCTGCCTCCTTGCCGCTTCGGGCCAGATTTGGAACCGGAGCAGCAAAAGCCTGGGGGTCTGGCGAATCCCGAGAGGGTCAAAGCGGAGGAAGGAAGAAGCAAAACAGAGCCGACCCTCGACGCTCCCGATGCAGGCTATTTTCCGACGCCCTGACATCAGCCTTACGTCGCAGCCCGGAGCGGGCTATTTTTGGTCGTGCCTCCCAGGCTGGGTCTTGCGTTTCATTCTGGGCGTATTTTAAGCAGCCAACAGAGTTCGGATCGTTCCCCGAGCTCACGGCCGGGCAGCTTGGCTGCTGCGCCGCCATTTGCAATGTCCCGTGCTACGCGGGCGGCGCCTCGGAAATAGCCGCCGCCCGTGGATCCTTCCAATCTCGAGCCCCGACACCGAAAGGAGGGAACCATGTCGCGCGTCGCTTCAATTTCATCTCGCCACGCTCCCAGCGCAAAGTCCTTGAGGGGTGCGTCCACGGGTGAGCGGCGCACGACGCGCCGCTGGACGCTTCGCAGCAGCGCACTTTTCTCCTGGTCGGTCTCCCAGGTTCCCTTTGATACCTGTGTATTCTACAGAAGCTTGACTGACACGGTCAACTAAACAGCTGAAGGACGTCAAACTTAACCTCGACAAAGCCGAAGACTGTTTTCAAAATTGTAAATAACCTGTTTTTGTATTTGAATCCCCTCTACAGCTTTGACCAACCATAAAAAGGAGGAGGGCACCAACCCGCTAGAGAAGTTCCAATTTCTTATCTTTATTCTCCAACTGCCTTGTCTGATTACCCTGCGGCCGAAGGGTCCCTCTACAAATATGTAAGACGACATTTCAAAGGGAAGTGAATAGCTCTTCGAGTAATATGATCCGTGAAGTGTTTTTTTTTTTTTTTTCCCCTTTTGTACGAGGGTGATGCAAAAATTACCTGCACTCTGGCTGTATGATTTATTTTATTCAACTTAATCAACATTAAAAAAAATAGATATTTCTTTATTGTAATTGCCCAGCTTTTTAATACATGGATCTTCACCTCTTCATCAGATGTGAATCTTCGTCAAATCATTTGCAAACTTATTTATTTATTTATTTAATTACCTCTAAAGGCCTACAGGGGGCATTACATAGAGGGGGTACATGGAATGTCATCATAGTCGTAAAATGTTGTAATTGTATGAAAATATAAAAGGAAACATAATCACGCTAACAGAACTCAATGACGCAAATGATGTGCAAAGCACATCATTTGCGAACGACCCAAAACAGATCCTAGGCTGATTTTCAAATTATTTACCACATCCTCTATTGTCACTCGTCTATCCGACGGAATCAGTTTAGTGCGTGCGCGTTCACTATTGTCATCAATCGTGGATGTGGACGGGCGCCCGGCTTCTTCTTCGTGGCTGACACTGGTGCGACCTTCCTTAAATGTTTGTATTCATTCAAACACACTTCTTCTAAGGTGGCGAATTCGGCGAGTTGGTACAAGTTATACCTGATGAAAACAGCTCAAACAACGAACGCGAAGTGAAGAAACAAACACGACAGCACGGAGCTTCGCCCTGTCGTGCTTGTTTCTTCACTTCGTCTTCTTCGTTCGAGCTGTTTTCATAATGTATAACACCTCTTCGCGACAATACATCTTGTGCATAGTGTGCGCAGTCTTCGACAAATATCAGCACCAGACACATCCTCAGACCGCAAAAAACGAATAGTTGCACGCAGCTCTTCTTTCGTGCAAATCACAAGTAGGTAAGGCAGACACTGTTTCTCGCACCACAGCCACAAGTGAACTGACGTAACACGTTCAAACCTGCACAGCAGTGGCTGGGAGAGGCGGCGACATCGTACGAAAAACGCGGATAGGACAATACGGTGAACATAGGTTTTAGCATAACCTGAGTGCGGATACATTTGTGATAACCTCGTATTCGACTATGCGCTGTCTTCTCCTCGCCATGCGGATCGGGGAAAACAAGAAGCTTCATTGCGCTTCTCAAGCGCACACCACATATACGCTTGTTCTATCTTTGGTCGGTTTATGCCCGGTCTGTAACTGTTGAATGCGTTCGAATGCAAAAGCCAAATGCCAGACGCCGGCGTTCCGCGTTCGTAACGCGTTCGGCGAGTATATACAGCGGAGACAAAGGGAGCTAGCTTTAGGCCTACCCACTAATCCTTCCAACCAGAGCTCGGCGTTCTGACGTCCCTTTCGTCTCTTCCTCTCCCTCAGTTTCTCGACGCACACATAGTGACTTCAGTTTTTTTTTTGTTTACGCAAAATAAAGTAGCAAAAGGCGGACGGGCGCCTGTCAATGGTCGATCAGGTAACCGCGTAATGTTTTGTAGAACTTATCGCCTTCATGTTTATGAACGTAAAGGCAACATTCATAAACGTTTCCACATGAATGTTGATAACGTCCAAAAAAACAAAAGAAATGGGAGTTACTTTTCCCTTTGTATTCATCTATTAGAAAATTAAAACCAAGAAACTATTCTTATTTATTTATCTGCAGAAGATCTCCCCAAGAAGATTAACCGATTCTATAGACCTTTCCAGCGCTTATCACCCATGGCAAAAAATGCCGAGTCCCTGAGCTGTGGACTCATGCGTGGCGTCTCACATTTCGTGGAAGAGAGCAACTGCGCACGCTCAGAACGCCTTTCCACAGCCCAGGAGACAAAGATGTCACCGCCCAGGAGGCGATTATTGAAAGGTCTATAGATAGAAAAATAATCACGTAAGCGTATGAACAAAACAAAATCAAATTGGAGAACAAAATACCGATGTGTACACGTCACGGACAATTAAAAAAAACACAAAGGCTACATTACCATTGCGGCAATATATTTGTTAACAGAGTGCAGAACTGAACTTTAACTCTCCAACTGACACAAAAACTATAGGAGTCGACAACTTCCGAGAATTCCTGAGGACATCACGTTTAAGTTACGCTTACCACAGGTGCTCAACCGTATAATATTTTTTTTTTATAACACAATGTTTGCGCATGTATTATTAGTTAGCATTTAGTTTGACATGTATCTGGTGAGACAGGTGGAACTTTTGCATGACTATACATACTCTAGGCCAGGGGGTGTCTATTCCCTCTCATCTACACACTAAAAAGTAGTATACACTTAAGTGCGCAGAAAGGTCGTTCCAGAGACTTACACCCATGGCTACACCGTTTCAGCACCCTTGCCTCAAACAATACACCCTTCCTAATTCAAAAGTAGGATACTGTTTCCTGGAAGAGCCTTCATTTCTTGAAGGGTGTAAAAAAGGGCGTGCAAAGGGGTGTGCCAAAGGTTGCTTCGGTGGAGTATGGAAAGGGGAGAACGTTTCCCGTTCCAGACATCTTTAGCTGGTGTTGTATTAGCGACTACGTCGAATTATTATTGCCTATACTAACGCATTTTGCTAAGAGATGATACGCGATATAAATATTGATGAGGAAAAAAACATTTATTATAACCTTTACTTTAGCTGAGGCAGCCACAGGGTTGTCATTCCGGCGTCTTGCGTGCTTCATTACATCTCTCTTGTTGTTTGTATGCGCGTTGCATGGGGTGCGTGTTGCTTATAAACTTGTTGCAGGTAAAAAAAAAATCTTAAAATGCTGCTAGTATTGCCAGCGCCCTGTTTTAGGGTGTCCACCGGCCCTCTAATGCTATTGTAGTTTTTAATACACCCTTAGGGTGTTATCACGGGGACAAACTGATTCACTCCCTTAAGGGTGTCTACGTTTCAGATTGTATGCAACCAAAGAAACGGTTAATAAGGAGAACAACACAAGCCTGCTTCGAGAGTGGTTGTGAGCAGGGAGTGGCATGAGATAGACAGTGTTGAAGAGTAAATTGATTATTTCACTTCAAAAATCGCCATGTAAACATTTTTTTTTTTAAATTGGGAAACATCATGCACTTATTTGTTTCTTCGCGCTGCTATTACCTTTGAATGCAGCTATTATCTTTAAAATAGCTCCCCCTTGCGCGTGCCAATGACACAGGACCGCTTAACAAGGGGCCTCGGTGACTCTGACACCCACCCAGAGCAAATATCCGTGACGCAAACGAGAGAAAAAGAGCGATAAAGAGAGAGAGAGAGAGAGAGAGAGAGAGATCGGAAGAGGGAACAAAAAGAAAGAGGAGGAAGAGAGAGCGTCACTCTTCCAACGTCACTGCGTGTTTCTGGGGAGGTAAAAAAAGCTCACTTCCGGAGGAGGCTGTTTCTGTCTCTGGCAGTCTCATCTCGAAATATTGTTATTAAATTTCGTGCGCAATTTCCAGAGGTTCGAGTCAGAATTGTGTGTTCTTCAACGATGCCCAGACACTCATATTTGATGGAACTGACACGTCAAGTAGCTAACAAGTGGCGGCTCTGGGATTATGTCAGTATTATGTACAGACACTATAATCGGCAGAACATGGCATATTCCTCTTCTTCCATGCAACGTGGGTGTGCCCAAAGTCCAACCCGGCTTCTTTACCTGAGGAAATATTTTGTCGTTAATGCCTGTTGTAACTTCTCTAGTATAAGTAGCCTTTTACGCAGACGACTTGCATTGTTGTTTCTGCTACTAGCATTCGGTGGGGGGGAGTGTTGAGATACGGGAAAAGGGGGTAAATGTCCATGCGTACTATTATTCACCCTTGCATTCGGTAAATATATATAAATCAAACATCGTTTTTTAATTAAAATTTGATGGAACCTGCTAAAAATGTTTCATGAACATAAGTAGTACCCATCGTACGATATTCATTACAAAAAGCAACTAAGGTAAACTTCAACAGCTAAGTCCCTAGTGGCGTATGGCGCATCTCACTGGTAAAGCGCCACATGAAGGGATTTGTCGCCATCTGCCTGCATGTTTACGTAGCTAGTCATTTGGAATTATATGTTTTCAGTCGGGTACAAGTTGGTGACTGCACGCGCCTATCTACGGGGAAAAAAATAATGGTGAAGTTTGTCGTCGCAGTATTGTACAGTATACCACCGAAAGGAACCACGCATTCACAAAGCAGAAAGAAAACAAATTTCAACAATCTTGGAACAATGAAATCGCCCTAGTCCACGAACCATTAAACCCTCAGTAAAGTGAGCATGCTCAGGAAATAAAGCGAAAGATACTACAAAACAGAAAGGTATACGAAAATAAAACTTTGTTTGGGGCTAGTTGGTGCATATCGATTAAAAGGTTAAAAGGCGCAAACTGAAAGAGGACGAAAAAGGACGCACGTACGACAAGGACAAGCGCCAGCTTGTCATGCGTGTGTCTTTTTTCGTCCTGTTTAGGTTTGCGCCTTTTAGCCTTTTAATTGTCTACGAGAAGCTCGTAGAAAAGACAATGTAGATAAAAGCCGAAGTTTTCACAAAGAGACCTATACAGCTCTTTTTTTGTGACGGCCTATTATCCTTTGTGACATGACTATGCTTTATTGTGTTTGAAAGACAGGATGGTGGGTGGAAGGGTGGAGGCGAATTTCCTTGCCACTTTCGCTGTCGATTTGGAAATGGGGGGTTGTTTTTTTTTTGGTGTGTGTGTATTTTTTTTTACTCCGAATATGCACATAGAAAAAAAGGGGGATATTGCCACGCTCGTCGGCGAGTAAGCGCGTGCGTGGCCGAGTCATTCCAAGGTATATGTATGGTCATTCCTCGAGTCGCAGCCGTGCGGCGCGGACGCAGGATGGATAGCTCCGAGTGAGCGGCGATAACGGCCGTCGGCGGCCGTGGTGAATTGGTTATCTCTGCTGAAAAGGAGTACCGTGTCATTTTGCCGCACGTTCCTTCAGGTGAAGGCATGAAACGCGCAGTTCTGCTGCACTGTGACATCGCCGCAAGACCTTATCGCATCGAGGACTTTCGGCAGCCGCTTGATCAGGTCGGTGTCCTAAGGGAGGTGGCCGGCATAGGGGCCTACCAGATGGCCCATGTCTGGCTGCTGGATCTTCGCACGGAGGCGGCCAAGCGAAAGGTGGTCGAGGCTGGGCCGCTCTCCGTGAAAAGCCGCACTTGCTTCGTGGTCGACCCGGCACGGCAGGAGCTTCGTGCGAAGGTCCATTGGGTGTCGTTCGACGTCCCGAATCACGCCAATCGGAGGGCCTTCAGCGAGTACGGCGATGTGAAGGAGGTCGCTTTTGAGCAGTGGAAGGTGCCTGGTTTTGACGGCGTCCGGTCTACCACCCGGATTGTACGGTTGGCGCTTCGGGAGGGTGTCGCTCTCGATCACCTCCCTCACAAGCTACGCTTTGGTGGCGCCTCTGCCCTCGTAGTAGTGCCTGGGCGTGCCCCCATCTGTCTTAGGTGCAACAGGACGGGGCATAAACGGCGTGACTGCGGGGCACCCAGATGCTCCGAGTGTAGGGGTTTTGGACACGAGCGGGCCGACTGCGTCCGCTCATACGTCCGAGCCGTGGAACGCGACGGGGAAGAAGATCGGAGAGAGCTGGTCATGGACGAGGAGGAAGCGGAGAGAGCAGCAGCCCCAACAACGACAATGACTGAGCAAGTCCCCGCGAGCGGCAAGGCCGGACACGGCCCCGTCGGAGCCAGTCGTCACGGCACCGTTGCAGCCCTCGACTGTAGCGTCTGCTCTTGAAGCAGAGCGCTTGTCGACGGCATCGGAGGACAACAAAGAAGTGGACACCGTTCCGGAGAGCGAGGGAGAGCTCAACTCCTCCAAGATGGACTTCCAGGCTGGTTCCGCAAAGCGCCCACACGAAGACCCCGACGATGTCACAAAGGAACAGAGGCTTCACCAATCAGGACACGAATGGAGGTGGTGTCCGGGTGGAAAGGGCCTGGCGGCCGGCAGCGGTCGGCGGTGCCTAAGGGCGGAGCTCAACCGCCCTTATAGGCCGCCGCGCAAGGTGAAAGCACCGTGCGGAAAAATATTGGAAGGTAGGCCCCGTATGATCTGATTGGTCCTGCTTTTTGATGTCGATCTCGCTTCAAAGATCCGTGCGAGTTGCGACGCTTAAGGTACGAGGGCTTAGTGACCGATGGAGGCAAAGGCAGTTGTACCGCCTTGTGGTTGAGCAGGAGCTCGACGTAGTCGCACTACAGGAGATGAAGATCGAGGGCGAGGGCGAGGACCGGACTGAGCATATGGTGCGCCCTTTCACCGCCCGGTACGACGTCTGTGTCAGTAGGGCGGTAGGGACGTCGGAGGGGTGCGTTCTGTTAGTTCGCCAAAGCCTGGGGGCGGTGGTTCAGTCTGTAATAAGTTGTCAGTTCGGGCGTATGGTAGTCTGCGATTTTTCTTTTTCGTCATTTGAATGGCGCGTGATATGTTTATACGCTCCAAACAGGCCGGAAGAAAGACGATTGTTTTTTGAAGGCATTAGGGAATATTGTAACTGTCAGCGCTTTGTTATCTTACTTGGGGACTTTAATTGCGTGTGTTCTACAAGCGACAAGTCAAGCTCAACCCCCTTTGTGGACGCGAGCACGGTGTGTCTAAATCAACTAATTAATGATTATGGCCTAGAAGATGTTGGGGAATGTATAAGTGAAGGGCGAGGGGTTGTTTTTACGCATTTTCAGGGAAATAGCCACGCCCGTCTGGATAGAGCTTATGTTCCTTTCGAATTAGTACCCTTGTGTCACGGCTACCAAGTATGTCCGGTAACTTTCAGTGACCATTGCCTAGTAAAGTTCTGTATCTGCGACCGAGGGGAAATTAAGAAAGTTTTTAGGTGGGAACTATGGAAACTTAATTCAAAGCTTTTGGGTGATCAGTTTTTTGTTTTACAAGTCCAGGATGCAGTGGAACGTATAAAGAAGGGGGACAGAACGGAGTTGTATGGTTCGCGATGGGAAATTTTTAAGCAGGAGGTTAAAATGATTGCGCTCGAAAGAGCCACTGATTTAAAAAACGAAAATCGAAAAAATGAAACATTAATGCGCTCGAACTTGCAGATGGTGATAAAGGAAGAATGTCGAGCGCCGGGTGCTTTTAAAGATGCCATTTCATTCTTGAAAGAAAGGCTGGAGTTGCTGGGAGACCGTTATCACGGTGCACTTGTGCGGGCTAGGGCAGACAGAATGATAAAGGGGAGGTGCCCACAAAACGAGCTCTGGGCACCGAAAAAAGATACGCCCGACGGAATGAGATCGCGGAAATCGAGCGGGATGGGTCCGTCACTAGCGATAATGCAGAAATCGAGCGGGCGTTTTTTGATCACTACCGAGCGCTATTTGCGTATAACCCCGTCAACGTTGAACGCTTTAAAAGCGAATTTCTTTATTTTATGCCGAGATTGGATGACGAGACTAAAATAGTTCTAGAGAGGCCTATCACCAATGAGGAAGTAGTAATAGCCATTGAGGCCTTGAACCCGGGGAAGTCGCCTGGTCCTGACGGGCTAAGCGCAGCGTTTTACAAAGAACTGAAGCATGTTTTATCGCCTCTGTTGACCAACGTGTTTAATGAAGCTTTTGACTGCCATGTCCTACCCCCGTCCTTTTTATCGTCCCATACTGTCCTTATTCCGAAAACAGAGGATGCTTTGAAACTTCGACTGGTTAAATCGTACCGTCCAATTAGCCTAACCAATGTCGATTATAAAATTTTAATGAAGATTTTGGCTAGAAGGATGCAGGGCGTCATTACTGAAATAGTGGGTCCTCATCAAACATGTGGCATAAAGGGCAGAACCATTTTCAACAATATTCATGCGGTTCGAAATGTCCTAGATATTTGTGACGCCATGCATAGCCGCGTAGCCATGCTTCAGGTGGACCTGGAAAAAGCCTTTGATCGTGTACCGCACGACGTTCTCTTAATTCTGGATCATGCTAATGTGGGATCAATTATACGGGAAGGGGTCCGCATGGCATACAGCGGCTGTACGACTAGGCTCATCGTAAACAAGTCAGTAGGACAACGTATTCCTGTGCAGCGCTCTGTGAGACAAGGTTGTCCGTTGTCGCCTTTACTTTTTTGTATCTATATTGAATCCTTTTGTTTAAGAATTTTGAGGAGCAGTTCAATAAGTGGGTTTCAACTGCACTCTTCAGACGTTCGTGCACTGGCTTATGCTGACGACATTGCTTTGTTCTGTTCAAATCAAGAAAGTGTTGTTGAGGTTGTTAATACTGTTAAACTTTTTTGTGATGTCAGCGGTAGTGCGGTTAACTGGGACAAATGTATCGGGTTTTGGCATGGGGAGTGGGTTTCAACACCTAGTGTGTTCGCGAACATAAAGCTGGAAACTACCCCAGTCAAGTATTTGGGTGTACCCCTCGAGTATTACCGCGACAGCGAGCCGTACTGGAGTAGTCAACTAATCGAGCAGCGGGACAAAGCTGAGAAATGGAGGGGAAATAGTTTTTCAATTTTTGCACGTGCCATAGTTTGCAATGTTTTTCTCGCGAGCAAGCTGTGGTACGTGTTACAAGTTTTGCACTGTTCGCGAGTCAGTGTTCAGAAACTCCACCGGGTCTTTGCCGTGTTTATCTGGGGCTCATCATGGGAGTGCATGAGCAGAATGAATCTTTTTCGAAAAGTTCGCGAGGGGGGACTAAGCCTCTCACACCTGTTTCTACGGCGGATCGTTAATCGTTTTCTTTTCTTTCGTGATGCCACCGACCCTTTCTTGCGCACGGTGTTCCAAGTGAGACTGGGGCGGGCTTTGCCCGAGTTAGTTATGACTTCGTATTTTGTAACAGGGGGCATTCATGGCCACCTTAAAGAGGTGGTGGCCTTATGTCGGTTTCTAGCTGCCCGTTTCTCGTTTGAATATTTAAGTGCAGTATCACGAAAAAAAATTATATAAGGATGTGTGTGATGTTGTTTTCCCTGTGCCAATGTACAGAGCGTTGTATAGTGCGGGTCCAGGACAGGACGTCCTGAAGCGAGTTAAAAGAATGTTAGTGCCTCCCGGTGTGAAAACGTTTTTTTCTTTAAACTACATACTGCTACCTTACCGGTAAAGACTTTCATTGAAGAGAAGGGCATGTTCGTTCCCTGGGGTGTCGATTGTATCCTCTGTAAGATCCCGAGACTATAGAACACGTTTTCCTGGAGTGTTGGGACGGCATCTTTCTTTGGGACGTCCTCCAACGCACCCTTGCCACTGGACTCCCATGGGATCAGGTATTTACCGGTTGATAACGAGGGTGGCGTCCCATTCGATCTGATAATGTTACTTTGTCTGCATAGCATCTGGAGGATGAGGATGGCAGTGCGCCACGCCGACCGTGATGCACGGGAGGCACGTGAGTATTTTCGTGAGAGTGTTGTAACATTTGTTGAAACTGTGAAGTCCCAGCAGGAAGTCCCTGAGTGGCTACCGACTATTGAAGGGCTGTTATCCATGAGACAATTTTAAGATGTTTGAATGTCATTACCCGGCAATAAAGAAAAAACAAAGCGTGCGTGGCCGAGTGGTTACCGTACTTGACTGTCGCGCGGAAGGTGTGGGTTCGATTCCAGCCAGGGGACTGTCCTTTTATTTTTACTTTCTACTTGGCCTTCTCGTAAGTTCGAGAACATTCTCGTCGGATCGAGTTCCGAAAGTTCTACGCACCGAAAGTTCTACACCGAATGATTTAGAAACCTACGAGGGTACATAAGCCTCAGCGTTCTATCCTGCTGCTTCGCCGCCTTCGACGCCCGCGACGCTCTGTTGTTATCTTTCTTTCTCTTTTTTATTTTTGGGCACAAGTTCGCCCCATTAAACGTTCAGTTTACTCAGTCATCCGCCGCCTCATCACTTGTCATTCCTGACAATATTCTTACACCCCTTGTTATAACTGTTATATGTAAACAAGAATATAAGAATAGTTCGGCGTATAGCGCACTGACGTTGAACCGACGGTACCTACTTTCACGAGCTACTTGATAAGCGACGTTGAACCGACGGTACCTGCTTTCACGAGCTACTTGATAATCGAGTTGTACAACTTATTAAAATAGCTATTGTACATACGTGTGGCTGACTTAAAAAAAAAAAAGTAATCGGGGTTTCTTGGACCTACTGCAAAACCTCAGTGTTGTTGATGTTTTTTGTTGTAGTCTTTGATACGTACTCTATAGCTGTTTAATATATTATATCGAACCGTCATCAAGCCTCTTCAGTTCGACGTCACTGCGTAGTAGGTCGAACTACACTTTTGGGGTGTATTATATGTGACAAGGGGTGTAATGGCTACACTATTTTTCTTTTTTAAGAGTGTAGTTCAAATCAAGGTAAAGAGTAAATAATATTTTAGTTATAAAACAAGATTTGTATGATTAAACTATATCATATTTTAATATATATATAAGCTACATGCGATTATAATCGATTCATTCCAAAATAATGTTTCTTGGTCACTAATGTATTTTTAGACAAATCATACTCATTTCTAAATGCACCAGCACCATAAAACAACATGGAAGGAGCAATTCAATCACTGTGAATTAAATTAGGTCGTGCAGTACAGTTTTGATTAAGAAACCATCATTGAGCAGAACCACGCCTTACCTGTTGTTCAAATAGGGACTGCTGGATGTCTTTATTGGTTCCTTGTTTGCCACAGTCTGCGATAAGAAATGAAAAGATTGGCACCGAGTGCGCTACAGAGTTGTGATGGCACCGAACTGCTGACGAACTCACGCCACTGAGGCCGATTTTTTTTTGTTTAATATTTCTTTCTTTGAGCGCTTCCATCGTAGTTTTTCGTCAATGTCTTGCACGTGGTGCCCCACTGCGATCATTGCGTTTGTGGCCGGCTGCAGACAAAATATGAACGGTCTGCCACACGGAAAGTGCAAAGCAAGAATATGAAAGCGAACTCTATGCCAGTGACGCATAAGACCATGGCCTTGGAACACAAGTGCAGTTGCGGGTCGGCCCTATAGACCTTTGCAGAAATCGCCTCCTGCGCGCGGCCATCTTTGTCTGCTGGGCTGTGGAACGCCTTCTAAGCATGCGCTGTTGATCTGCTGTGCGGTATACCGGACGCAGCGCATGCGTCCACAGCTCAGTGACTCAGCTTTCTTTGCCCGGTCGCTTCGTTCGAGACATCCGCTGGAAAGGTCTATACACGAACTCATCTCTATTACGTCACGGCGCAGTGGTGGCGCGTCGGGCGTACTTCCGGTCTGGGGCTGTGGGCGGAAGTCCCCATGTGAGACGTGCCATTCCTGCGTTGTTTTGAAAAACCTGCCTTCTCGTCAAAACGCCGCGTCTGGGGCTGTACAAAAACAGTCGAGAAAGGTTTGAAGGCCAGTTTTCATTTTTCATCTGATCGGTTCGTCCGAGAACGTGGGTATGTGCCGTGAAAGGGGAAAACCAGACGCAGTCGGACCACGATTGCTTGGGCGGGAAGCGCTTTGGGTTGAATTCACGGATACTTGTGGTCATCAGATTTATTTGTTTTGTTCTAACATGAACGCCGGAAAACCGTCAAGTTGTACGGACCACCTGCGGACTACGTTCTGTGCGTCTTCAAGTTCAAACGGCCGCCTGATCGTTCTAACTGTCGTCTGCTCTTTCAAACGTTTCTGCTTGTCGTCTGTTCTTTTAGACGACACCGGCTCGTAGACCAAACGTGGGCCCGGTACTTGCGATAAGAAGTAAGTGCAAGCCTCAAAAGACGCAAGTTTGAAGGTTGGTAAGCAGGCTCAATATAAATAGTAGATACAAGGAGATGTTGATCATTGTTACCAGTGCCCATCACCGATTTGTTATGCCTGATTCACTTGGTCCGATTCTGCTTGCGATATTCAGTATGGACGTCGACCATCTCAGCTACGGTTCACGCTCTTGCAGCCCGAGCGACGTCGCGACTGAAAATTGCGAGCGAAATCTCATCATGCGAATCAGGCTTTAGCGTACATTCTGCGGCGTCCACGCGGAATTAATCGCCGCATGTCACATTATTCACGCGAAGTTTTGCGGCGTAACGAGCCTCCGTAATTTCGCTGAGGCCGCTCAAGTAGTCAGACATTGTCAGGAAGACGTAGAATCAACAATTCGAACGCGAAAAAGGGCAGGGGGACTCACACCGACGCCTACACTATCGCATTTGAATGGTTTGTTTATGGCGACGGCGAGCTTCTTGCCCATACCCCCATCGCGCATGCGCGGCGCCGGTGGCGTCCGCTAGGGGCGCTCCGGTTTGTTTGTAAACATGAGTTGGTGTATAGGCAATGGTATTTTGTTTTGGTTGCAAAATGCGCAAGGCGGCGGTATCGGGTCTGTTAGTGAAAGTCAGCCTCATTTAACACAAAGTGAGCATATAGCGATCAATGCAAGAACAAGATTTTGCGGAGAGCGAGTCGTCTGCTTTTTGCGCAGGAGTTGCGGCGATGTCAGAACGACGCCGAGCTCTGATTGACTTTGATTGAAAGGATGGCGAGTAGACCTCAATGCTAGATGCATTAAAGCCTACCCACTATTCTTTTCAACGAGCCAATAAGAGCTCGGCGTTCTGACATCATCGGCACCCCTGTCCAAGATGCAGACGAACTTGCGCATTTCTATTTCTCTCTTAGTGACGGTTTTTTGGTCTGCGCGTGCGCGTGTGTGCATGTGTCCCCACGCCTACTCTTACTTCCTTTTGGTTGTCACGTTCTGCTTCCTTTCAATGGACTCTTTTTTCAAAAGAGCTCGCCATACAGGAGCTACTGCGCCAATTTCCCGAGTCTCCCATTGTTCGGGCACGTACTCTGAGCATGCATTGGACACGAGTGTTACGTCAGCGCTCGACGTGGACTCGGATCCAGTGAGACACTTCGTGCCCAAGAGATGGCCACTGCCATTGTTGCTTGATCGGTTTTTGAAAAGGGTCTACATTGGACAGCGAGTGGTTGACAAATGAAGTGAAAGTCATATATGCCTCCGAGCGCCCACCGGAAATCACTGTGGCGATTTTTTTTTTGCCTCGAAGCACGCTTTTTTCCTCATCACCCCATTGGACATATTTCTTGCCTAATGATTGTTTTCTTTGATCAAAAAACTAATTTTGCACGTAAAAGGCAAATGACAGTCTCTAATAAGGTAAAAACAAATGTTTTTCGAGCTTAATTTTACTCCGAAAGGTCTGTTTTAAATTATCATTATCACTGTGATTGAAATTGTGATTTCAATCATCTCGATTTTAATAACTTGGCTCAAATGCACCACCCTTGGCAACAACGTAGGGCACAGAAATAGGTGCATTTATCTAATGATCCCCTGGGCTCAGTTTGTTTACCTGAGAGCATAGACTTATTATTATGTACGCTAGAGGTTCAACTGGTGCTAGTGTGCTGCTGCAAATTGAAGCAGAGAGCAACCAGTCCGAAATTGACTTCCGGTAATGCATTTGTATGAGAAAAAGCGAGTGCATTTTCTCTCTGCGCTCGATTATGAGAGCAAATATCACGAGTAATTCGTACGTACTGGGCACATTGGAACATTTCTCAGTCGCGCAGACGAAATAATTGGTCAGTTATGGCGTTTTTCATTTTAGATTCGTGGCATGAAAAACAGTGCTAAAACTGCTTCGTACATGTATTTATGTGCATTGTCGGACACTGTTAGCGCGAACACGGCGTCGGCGCTTTCCAGTATGGGGGATAAACGTGCCAAACGAACGAAGGACATCTGGAAAATTGAGAGATACGGCAAGAACTACGCAGTAACACTGGATAAGTAACTCCTTGTGCTTGAAGATGATCAAAATTAATTGAAAGCCACGTAATATAGTCCGATTTCCAAAAATTAAGTACTGCTTTATTCTTTCTGCTCATGAATATGTGCGAAGATGAATGTTCTGGGTTCAAATCATCACCCGCACGCTTCGAATCTTTGCAAATAGGGAGAAGCCAGAGAACAAGTGCCCGATGAAAACTGCCCGACATAGGAAATAATAAAAATGCACACCTTTTGTAGCCCACGTACTTTATTTTTTACGTTCGAGTGTTTTTTTTTTTTTTTTTTTTTACCGATCGTAGAGATGCGCACGACGGAGTCATTTTCATAGAGTGACAGGATGGGCATGTTAGCAATATATAAGCGCCACCGGAATGCTAGCTAACCTTAAACACACTCTACATTCCTTTCTATCGTTATTTTGCTTAGAATCGTCGCTCGTTTTTATATACCTGCCATGGTACAGAGGTTTGGGCCTGAAATATAGCGAAGTTTAACATCGTTCAGTGGTAAAGAAAAATGCTGTAACTAAAGCCCCCCCCCCCCCCCCCCCCCCCTCCGAAACAAAATCCAGGCAACGTGCCTGCTACCAGTGGAGTCAGAAAACGTCAGTGCCTGTTGCCGATCAGGCAAAGTAATCCAAGCCAGCATCATACGAATGCCGCACGTTTGAAATTCACCGAACAAAAGAAATAATTACAACACTAAGGTGATATAACAGATGCATTCTACAAAAGCCCGTGCGTCTATTGTCCCGCACAACACTCGGGGAGTCAGTCACCGCAACTTACGGAGGCAGCTCAGCGAATGACGATGCCGAAACATATGTTTAAACCAAAAAAAAAAACGCAGTCTGAGTTGTGACATTAAGCAATGCAAGCGTAGCGTCTTGCATTGCTTAATGCCACCACTCAGACTGTGTTTTTTGGTCTAAACATATGTTTCGGCATCGTCATTCGCTGAGCTGCCTCCATAAGTTGCGGTGATTGGCTCTCCGAGTATTGTGCGGGACAATAGACGCACAGGCTTTATTTAGAGTGTAGCGTTGGTAGCACAAATGGACTTAAGATGAAACAAAGAATGAAGAAAACTCGATCATTCGCTGCGAAACCCAGAACCATGTCTTCTTTATCTCAGTATAGTTTTGTGCAGCGTTGCGGGAGGCATGGCCACGAGCGCGTGGTTTAGAAGGCGTTTTCGTTCTGTGAGCACGTGTACTCGTACTAACGAAGAATTTTTCAAGCTACGCGGCTACATTCTCGATCGCCTCTGCCTTTGACTGAGCTGTACATAATCTGTGATATGGAGTAAAGACACGGGGTGTGCGAATAGTAGCTCGAATTGAATAGCATTAAATAATTCATACACTGTAAATCTCTGTTGGGAATATATAACGAATAAGAGCACTCGTAGCGAATATATTCGCCAGAAGAGTGGTGAAAGGTCGGCTGCCACAGACCTGCATTCGCTACGAATATATCTATGCGGAACGCAAGTTCGTCTGCTTCTTGCAAAGGGGTTGTGATGATATCAGAACGCCAAGCTCTTATTGGCTGATTAAAAAAAAAAATAGTAGGTAGACCTCAAGGCATTTAGCATTGAGGCCAACCAACCCACTATTTTTTCAAGCAAAGCCAATCCGAGCTCAGCGTCATTCTGACGTCACCGCAACTCCTGCGCAAGAAGCAGACGACTTGCTCTCCGTATAGCCTTCCCGGTACAAGGAAGAGCCACGGCATACCGGTTATTTTTACAATGGTGAAGCTAGAGATGAGATTGTGCTATTCGACTGGAAGCAGTATTCGTACACCCCTCGTAAAAACTGAAATACGAGAAGACTCGCACGAAATGACTCAAGCAATCCAGAGTCTACAGGGACAGTGTACTTGGAAACGAACACACCTGGGTCGTCCTGTGATTAGTGATTTCTTCGTCATCAAAGCCGCGAGTGGTGAAAAGAGTGACGGCTAAACGGAGAATACGAAGCGACTTTCGGGACTTAGAGAAGACTGCAGCGAGAGAGCCATCGTTCTTTTTTCCACGAGCCCCCCGCCGTCTTGGAAGAGCTCCAGAGGAATGTACTTTGGCCCATTACCCTCGGCGCTCCAGCATCCCGGTCCTGCTCACGTAACACTTCACCTTGCGAAAATCAAAATGCACTCTTCCGAGTTTATTTCGCAGTCCGTCGGAGCCCACTGCACGTCTACGATTTCCGATGGCTAGCTTCCTCGTAGGAATATTTGCACGGTGCCACGAGAAGGTCGGAATTCGTTTACACGAGGACTTTGGCCGCTCTCTACTCTAAGAAGTGCCTGCGCGTCCACTTACCCGCAAAACACGAAAATAGCCAATCTCTGCGATCTACGAAATCAGCTCAGCGAACGATGAGGCGGAACATCCATTTAGGCCTAAAAATGAAGTCTTCGCTGTGGCATTACGCAGTGCATAGCGGCATGCTTGCATTGCGTAATGCCACAGTGCGTACCTAATTTCGAGGTCAAAACAGATGTTCAGCCTCATCATTTGCTGAGCTGATTTCGTAGATCACAAAGACTGGCTCTTCGAGTGTTTTTTGTGTAAATAGACGCGCAGGCATTTCTTAGAGTGACTGCCATCGCCCCCATAGCAGGTGCACCCAGAAACAGGAAAGGCGCGAACCACGAGAGTGTGATCCCATTTTTTGAGAGTGCCTTCCGCCAGACGGAGTAACACCAGTGTTTCGGGGAGCGCCTACTATGTTGCGCCAGCGGCACAGAGCGACCATCTTTCGCGTGTTACATACATAATGCAACCGTCACAATAACAGATTAAACCTAGTACAATCATCATTGAAAAAAAAAAAAAAAAACTGAGACAAGAAACTAAATTCAGACAGGGGAGGGTGCAGGGGATATCTTGTCCTCTTCTATCAGTCTCCTGTCTTGCCTTGTACTTTCTATGCCTACAGTCTTCATACACACTATCGGTTGTTGTTGTTTTTTCAATGTAAAAACGTCCCGCATCTTTAATAGTCATGTTTTTTTGTTTTTTTTTATGCATTAACCTGGGGCTACACAATTTCATGGCAACAATGAAAGGTTTGGGGACGAAGGTGAACACACTCTAAAATCCAAAGGCTCAGTTCTGAATACACTGACACAGTGACACCACAAAGTGCAAAGGTAATGAAACGGGCTTGACCAGGTGCCACAGTACCGGGGCGTCGTTGGTTGTAAGCTTTGCATGGTTACCAAATAGACCGATCTCACTAAGCGTTCGGCGCATGCGTGACGCCGCTATAAGTTTAGTTCGCAAGAGGCAGACGGCCGTGCATGCGGAGGCTTGTGCCGTCTCGTGCTCTACACGCGCAGAGCTCCAGCGGGGTTGACGCACGCGCAAGGAGACTGAAGTTCCCTCGATGCATTGTGGCAGCGGTGGCTTAGTCAAACTGGCTGGTGAGATCGGTCTATTGCAAAGTCAGAGGTTTCAAGAGTTCATAACCTCCTGCAGTGAATCATTGTTGTCTACCAGCAGCTCGTATATAAACTATACCTGTTTTCACCTTAAGAACCGTAGTAAAAAAAGTCCGGCTTCTCGCGGAGCATTACTAATTCCCCTCTTTATCTTGATAATTAAGATATATGCAGGTGAATTTTAGATTACATATATGCTATCTTACCAAGACCTAAGCGTTTCGAACGCTAAAAGCATCGCGTTTTCCCCTGACAACCAAATCTCGTAAGAACTACTTCGCGCCGCGTATGAACAATGCGCGAAACTTGCTTTTTTCTTGAGGTGAAAACGGGTATAAAGGCCCATTCACACAGGAGCGTATGCTTACGTTTGCTTACGTTTGCCGTAATGAGTCACCGAAACATCCTGACTTCATTAGTCGCGAGCAAAGGTACTTCTTTAATTGGTTGCCACGGTTCATGCGAAGCACGAATGTCCCGGTGACTCTTAACGTAGGCAGACGCAAGCTCCAGTAGCATAACGCAACGTCAGCAAACGGTATTAAGCGTGTTTCCTCTACCAAGATGCCCACATATGTTGTGCAAAGGCGAGTGACAATGGGGCACGAGCTCCTCGTGAATAGTCCGGTGAATAGTTACGCGTTCAGTGGGCAGAGTGCGGCAATGCAGTTGTGTCTCAGTCACCGGCCTTGTAACCGGGCCTTAAGCGTGAAACAGATGTGAGCAAGAATCGCGTCGCGTCGCGTCGCCTTGCGGCGTAACCATAGGAACGCTATGACGTGGCCCAATGCTATGCCGTCCCCTGATAGCGTCAGCGACGGTTGCTATGGTTACGCTACTTGGCAACGCGCTGCGACGCGATTGTCGCTCACGTGTATTTTAGGCGTTATTGTCTGAAGGACACGCAAATACCCCAACGAATGACAGTAGCAAGATAGCGTTATAAGTGAAAAAATAACATCTGCGCAGAGACAGCGAAGATCAGTGATTCAGCTCCAATCGAGTTTTCAGTCAGGATGTAGAGACTTCGAATTCTTCCAGCTTTTTCTGTAAATTGTGAGCCTATTATGGGCGCAGAACAGCGCCCAAGCGATTTATGTGTGTTTCAGAAACTAGAATACTGTATTAACTCGGGGAATAGTAAGACCGTTTAAAGGAGCTGTGCAACAATTTCAGGGCTTTGCTTAAATAATTGTGGAAGTTGATGCCTGACACTTCTGCAGTGAACTACAGAAAACAGATTTTGCCTGGATACCCTAGTTTTTATTTTAAAAAAATGAGAAAGATCCAGGTTTTTGCCGCCTCTCAACTCGTACATAGTCTTCCGGGTCACGTGCGCAGTGACGTCACCTGAGTAGGCGCGGAGTTCCGGTGCCGACGCCTAAAGAGTGCGTCTGCTGCAGAGAAGTGTCCGTATTGATGTCGCTGGCCTGTAATAAGGCGGAGCCTCCTCAGGGGCGGGGCCTGTGGGGGTTCTGCGCTCGTTCTCGCACCCGCGGGCCGTCGCCGCCGTCGCCGCGCGAGGCAGCCGGGGCTCCGTACTCGTCGCTAGGCCTAAATTGTCATCGGGGGCTCCGTGGGTATATGAACGGAGCGGCGTCGTGCGCGCTCCCGCGGGCCGTCGCCGCGCGAGGCAGCTGGGGCTCCGTACTCGTCGCGGCGTGAGCTTCTCCGTACACGCGCATGTCTGCCTGTCCGGGGTCCCTTCTACTAATCCTCCCACACCACTCACCCCCGAGAGGTTGTTCGCTCGGTAAACGATGGAACAGGAGCTTTTTAGCACGGACAAGAGGACTTTGTGGAGTCCGGTTAGGACACAGGAGAACAGAGAACCCGGTCGGCATTGCCGAGCGGCGGCGTTCGAAGTCGAGATCGACACGGCGGAAAACCAAACCAAGGCGCTCGTTCGGCTCCTCGTGCTAGCCGCTGACGCTGCTCGAGCTGACGGTTTTGTTGACCTCGGGTAGATGGCGCCACTAAAACACTGTATGTATAATAAACATTTTGTCAATGATACTACGTTTTTGAAGCATTTATGTTGTTGGGACGACAATATTTATGGAAAAAATACCCTTTATCGAGCAGGTATTTGCAGAATTTGCTATCTTTTTTACAACTTCCTAAGTGACGTCACGCCGCGTGTTTCCCATGACGGCCGCTCGCGGCTGCAGTTCGGGGGATATTCTAATTTTTACCTCACGATTACGCGGTGAAAACGCAACATTTCGATGAAAGGAGGTGTGTTTTCTGTCATTTGTGACAAGGTGAACAGTATCATAAGCAGAAGATGCCAATTCTTTCAACGTTAAAATCGTTGCACAGCTCCTTTAAGAACGGCGTCGCGCATAAGTTTGCCGCACAGCACACGGATCGCTATTCGCTACGATCCCCAGAAAGAGCCAAAGGAGTGGCAAAGGCCGGCAGAAGTACTGAAACGAACATCACACCTGCACCGTCACCATACATAATTCTTAAGGTCGCCAACCAACTACAACACAAACAAAACTTCTCAGTTCTGAACACTCACAAAAAAGAACCTATTTTATATTTTGGAACATACACACATCGCTACTCATAGTATACTGGTTATTATACATAATTCTAAGCCGAAAGTTTCCCCTAAAAAAATACGAAACAATTCTGCTCTATTTGGACCCGGAACATCCTTGCAGACCAAACCACCGAAACTGACAACCACATCCAAATATAACGAGCGGACTTCATGTCCCTTCCATTTTACTTATGACTACTACGCTAAATAAAACCCTTCGGCCAAACTTGGATACTTGGCTCGACTGCTATGAACGATCTCCCCTTCCTCTCTTAAAAATATACACACACACACCTCAAAGGAAAGGGGAGAAGAAAAATCAAAGAAATGGTTTGCAGTGATGCCTTATTATGATGCAGTTTCAGACATTCTAAACGGTTGTGCAGAAACGTTTCGCGTGGATGTAGTCTCCTGTACGGACTTCAAGTTGAGTGATCTTACCCTTCTCCAAAGAGAGAGCAAGGGGTGCCAGAAAGCTCATAAAGAAAAATCGGTACCTTTTCATAACGGAGTAGTGCATGAAATATTCTAGTATATACGTTTTAAAATATGTGGGATAAACGTCTAGGTGCCTGAACGAGAGACTCGTAGAACATAAAAGGAACGTGAAAGTCAAAGCGCCCGATGGGCAGATAGCAAAACATCTCCAAGAATGCATGAATTCTACGGCACAGTGGTCGGAGACAGATGTGTTGCACAGAGGCGTTGGTATCCTGAAATTAATATACCACGAAATGATTGAGTTCAGGTTGCAGAAAAAAATCCACATGGTCTAAATCGTGATTTGAGCCACACCAATTTCACTGTGATGACTTTCCACACGAACACCTTTTGCACAAAAATAATTTCCCGCAAAGCTAACAACATAAATACTTTTTTATTGTTGCTTGTCTGTAATTTGATGCCCGTGTAAATTTATTTTGTTTTTAATTAAAAACAACAACATCGGGGAAATAAAAATTATAACAGGCTCGACGTGTACAATATGCGGTGCGCTTCTGAACTAATCAGAGAGGTAAGCTGTTTCTATCTTTCACTTCTTGCGTTAATTACATGGCATCTTATTGAAGCATATCAGAATGCGAAGGAAACAAACCAAAACGTGTATGCGTGCGCGCACACGCACACAGACCGACAAGGGAAGTGACTGAGATGGACAGGCACAGACATCTAATCGTACATGTAAGTAAGGTTGATCTTACTTCGGTCAGTGTAAGTATATACGTTTTGTCTTACACGAGCCTGCCACTTTTTTTATTAAATTGTGCCACCACTTTGTGCACTTTAAAACCAAAAATAAGAGTCACAGTCGTTAAACAACTCTCGAACTATGCTCGAGTCCAGAGACCATACATTTACGTCGTTAAATATTTATGTGTGTGTGTGCGCGTGTGCGCGTGTGCGTGTGCGTGTGCGTGTGCGTGCGTGCGTGTGTGTGTGTGTGTGTGTGTGTGTGTGTGTGTGTGTGTGTGTGTGTGTGTGTGTGTGTGTGTGTGTGTGTGTGTGTGTGTGTGTGTGAGTGTGTGAGTGTGTGTGTTCTGCTTTTTACTTTTGGTGTGGCTGAGGGGGTTTTAATACTTTGTAACCGGCCTCAGAAGCATTGGCAACAGTGGCACCACCGTGTGCACGAAGCTGAAAGAAAACAATCTGGCAGGAAGGAGCTGTTTCCTGGCCATTTTCATATATACTTCGGAGATATTCTTATTTTGTTTTGCTGAAATATTACAGCAAATAAAGCTTTCTAAAAACACACAAATAAAGTTCCTTCTGTTCTAGTATGACGTAGTGTATAGCAAGAAAACAGCTTTGAATTAATCCGCACTTTACGATATAATTAAATTTACAGTGAAATTTTTTTACGCTGTTTTCAGCGATTGAGCGGATTGAAAAATCAATTTCCCGTGCTCAAAAACATTAGTGAAAAGCATATATGACTCTTGGTAAAGTGATTTAAATAATGTACACATCAGATTTATATTTTATGTAAACTTAAATAATAAAATGATTTCTTTGATGTCTTAAAATTATCATTTCTTCTCTTTTTTTATTGAGACGTACTAGTTATCTTGCACTAATTTGATAATAAAAATACAATGGACCTTTTTCTAGTAACGAGGGCCGCTTGCAGAGTTTTCTTCGCACTACAAATGATGGGCAGCCCAACTTGCCTTCGTCCGTGAGAATACATTGGCATCGTGCTGTTGCATTGGTCTGTCGCCTCTTATGCCCCATACTAGCGTAGCTAAAACAAGAATGACCACAAAAGACGAAGAGGCGCAAAGATAGGTGCTGAATACGTTGGTCGACCGGAACTTTGCCTTGCAAAAATGGCGACAGCGGGAAGCAGGGCCAGGGGGTGGGGGTACACATGCGCAGAAGCTTACTTGGAAAAAGGTCAATTCCGGCGTTTTGTTTTGCAGTCACCGACTGCATAACGGCAACTCCATATGTGAAGAAATGCGATTTCCACGTCAGAAAGGAGGCTGATAAGAAAAAGAAAGCACACCACCTGAACTGCCATACTCAAGCGTGAATTGTCCAGTGGTTCTAAGTATCAAAGTAGTTTTTTTTTTTTTTATATTCACATTTTTCTTGTTTTGTACCGTCCGAATCTTTCTTCGTGGAGTACAGACTGCAGCCATACTTGTCCGGAAATAGCATCGACACGTACGATGGGGCGAAATTTCTTTGGAGGGCATCACTCTAACTAAATGGGCACTGCATACCCGCGAGTGTGGGATGGTTTTTCAATACGTCCCAGTGACTCAACATATGTACGCGTTACTGGCACAAAAACAAACACAGCGCAAAAAGCGGCAGTGTAGGATATGTTAGCCGTGCCGATGCGCGGCAGACATGGTCGGGAGACCAAATTTCTTGCATCGCACGGCACGGATCCATCGTTGCGGCTGCCCCATAAAACAACCGCGAGTTGAAAAACTATGAAACTTCGTCCCCACGAGACACGACGCATAACTATTGGAGCACTTAACGACGTAGCAGCTCATGCAGCCAACCCAGCGCAACCACACCGCTCAACTTCAATGCATACCAATGTACGCGAAGTGGTTTCGTTTCGCTGGGGTTCTCATTGCCTACCATAGGCATCTTTTTTATTATTATTAAAGTGATGAGTGAAAGGCAGAGAGGTAAGCCTGAACTCCTGTCCTAGCTGGCTACTCTGCACAGGGGAAAGGATTAAGGGATAAAAAGGTGGGATGAGGTGCTTAATGAATATTTGTTTCTTGGTCACACTATAGGGTGACCATATTCCTCAGGGAAGAAAACTGAACACTCTGGTTTAAGGAGGAGGAGGAGGAGGAGGGGGCGGGGGGGAGGGGGGATACAAACATGAAATTGTGTTACCATGAGCAGATTGTTCCGAAGTCGGACAAGTGACTTTTGTCGTCAGTTATGGGCACTGTTTAATTTTTTTGAAGCGGGACTCTCCTGCCCAAAACGGGACGTCTGGTCACCCTATCACACTACCATGACTTATCTGCGACAATAAATAGGTTTATGTAGCAGTAGAAGTTTTTCTTTTTTTTTTCTGTTTTGATTTGGCACATGTGTGTGTCAGGGTTCTCCCCATGGTGGGCGGCAGTGGCTTCGCCGCCCACCACTCCGACTGGCCGCCCACCGCACCAACTGACCGCCCACCACTCGATTTTTTTTTTTGTCGCGGGATGACGATGCGATTTTGTCTGCGCACATGGCTGCAGACCGTCGCCGTCGTACTCAGCAGGTCCGCGCACCGCCACGCTATCGTTCGCTATCGCATCGCTGACTGCCGCCACTGTCACACTGCTTCAAACAAAGAGCGCAGGCGCTCGGCGTGTTTCTTTTTCTTTTTTTTTTCTTCTTTCTCTATCGGAGCGGCAGTGCCCGGGGGGGGGGGGGGGGGGGGGGGGGCGATAAACAGGCGCGACAAACCAAAAAGCAAACGCCCCCCCCCCCCCCCCCGGTAATGCCCACCTCTCAGAAATTACCGGGGAGAACCCTGTGTGTGTATTTCTAAGGGGGGAGGGGGGGGGGGGACGGTATAGCAGTTCAGCGATGTATCAAAGTTTGGCCGAAGGGTCCTACTTAGCGTAGTGGTGTTAAGTAAAATGGGAGGGGCATACTGTCCCTTCGTTATATTTGTAGGTGGCTGTCAGTTTTGGTGGCTTGTCCTGCAAGGGCGTTCCGATCCCAAATATGGCGGAGTTATTTTGTGTCTGATGGTGAATTCCGCTCGCAGATCTTGAGCGCTCCAAAAGCGCTCCATTTGGAGCGCGCATATTCCGCTCGCAGAACTGGCTGTAGTTGGTCATCTTTCGCTCTTATATAGATCTCTGGCAGCGCCCGCCCCATGGAGCGCCTCCAACGCCGCCGAACTTGATCCCCGAAATTTCAGAGATCTTGGCGGAAGTTGAGAGAAGCGCGTTCGTCATTTCCTTTAACTCAGCGGTGCGCATACGCGACGAGGTCGCCGGATCGCCGTTCAGTTGGATCTATTCGGATGCGTTGGCTGTTTACGCGGGATTGGGACGGCTAGAACGCTTCTACCTTGCGTAGATCAGGGATACAAAGCCGTGACTGGAGCGTGGCAAATCGTAAGCGCTGACATCTGTGATCGGAGGGGGAAGAACGAGAAAAAGAACGTCAGGAAATCTGAAGGAGGCAGACGCAAGGTTAGGCCTGTTCATTTTGCAGTCAATGATTGTTTACCTTTTTACACTGTATTCCGCCGGCGTTTTCTCGTGTAATAAAGCAAAATCAAATTGGGCAACGACCGTGCAAGTGTTGGTTTGTTACCTCTTTGTGTTTATTAAAGTCTTACCAGCAATCTGAGCTCCACCAATGGCGATCGCTGTGCGTGCCCGGCCGCTTCGAGGCGGCCGAAAGGTATGTGACGGTGGTGAACGCGGACGTCTTCCTCGTTATTTGTGACACGGGCTCCATCAGTATGGACATTTTCGCCCGGTCTGTGTCGCGTGTTATTTCTGCAGCTAAACAGTGACAGTTGTGACTGGTCTTACGAAAACTCAGTCAGCTGAGGCGTTGGTTGGCTTGTCAAGTTCGAGCAGAGGCCATTTTGAAGGGCCGACCGCCTCGGGCGGGTTGCTCCAAAAACGCGAGTTCATCTTCCGCTCGACGATTTGGAGTGGGTCCCACGGACCGGAATTTTGCCTCCTTCGCGGATTTTGGGAAGCGCTCCGGATCTACCAGTGGAATTCACCATTAGGGAAGCAACTTTCGGTTCAGATTTGTGTGCAGCCTTAGAATAGCAGAAACAAATATTCTTGGTTTAACTTTTTTTCTTTTTATTATGGGTATGGTTCAAAGAGGTAGGGCAGGTCCTTTGTTGTGTGGTGGTTTGTGTTTGGAACTGAAGCCTTTTGCTTATGTGTAGGGTTCCGCGTTTTCGGTTTCTATTTTTTCAAAATTCGGCGTATTTTTTTCGGTGTTTATTTTAAAACTCAATTTTCGGTTTTTTCTTTCGGCGTATATTTATGCCCACAAAAGTTTATCGGCTTTTTTCGGTGAATATAAAATGAACACCAACGGACACCGGATCAGATGATCCTTGTAGCTCTGATATTTGCGATCACTCAAAGAATAACGGCACAGCTACATTGAAAAAGGAATAGACACTTCATTTGGCAAATGTGTGCTACTGTAAAGGAAACAAGGAAAAAAAAAACACAGAACTACATGACAAGTCAGATATGAAGCCTATGCCCAAAATCATGAAACTTTACCTTCTGTTGTTGAAATGGAGCGTGCTGCTTAAGTTACGGTGTTTTGGGAGAATAACATAGAGGACGAAAACCGGACGACACGTTTCTCCAACTGGCAGCATACAAGAACATCAGGATGACGTGATCTTGTTATAGTAAACACACACGCACTTTCCCAGGTTTTTGCTCGTTGATCCGCACTCTTTATTTTCTGTTAATATGACACTGAGTTTCGAGAATGCCCTCTCAACGCTAACACTGGACACTGGCAGGCTGAGGAGATGAAACGCTGCCTGAGCCAAAATCGGCCAACCAACCAATTGTGACCGCCAAAAGAGACACGGTGCGACGTTTCGAAGCACAACACAACATGCAGAGCTTGCATCAAGTCAGTCTTCCTTACAACGAGTTTGAAAGCACGATCGTACATGGCAAAGTCATGGAGCATTTCGGACTTCACGTTCCGATCAATTATGCGCACATTAAACCAAAACGTTGTAATGGCACCCGTGTATCCCATACATTGGGACACGTTTCGATAGACACTGTCGTTCCAGTTTTTCGCCACTGCTCTGCGGTACGACTGGAAGGTCAAAGTGACCTTTTCCGGTTAAAATTGAATTTTAGAAAAGAAATTCGACGTACTTTTATCGGTATAAATTGAAAATGCCGAATTTCCGAAAATGAATTCGGCGTACTTTTATCGGTTTTTATCGGTTTAAACCGAAAACTCCGAACCCTACTTATGTGGTATTTGGATGGCGGCCTTGATAATGATGTATGTGGGGAGAGGATACTGAATAAACGAGTCAGCTGAATTTGAGACGTGGTCTTCTGTAGTTCATTCCCCTTTCTTCTACTTTGGTTGCTTCGCGTATCTTCGACCGAGTATCAGCAGTTTAACAATAATAATAAATTTTCACCAGCTTGCCCGCCCCATCGCTGTTTTACCCGAATAGTGTAGTTTTGCTACCAAACACATTTTTGCGTCCCGTCATTACCCCGAATCATTTCGTAAATTCCAATGACTCGCTATTCGTGCGCGCTGTCGGCGACTCAGACGCGCGGGTTTTGTTCGTCGACACTTCGGTTATCATTTGAGTAAATACGGGGGGCCATAAACTCAGCGAGCCTGTCTTGTCAATACGCCTCAAAGAAATGAGAACGCGGCTGGAATCGAAAGCGCTGCGAGTGTGGAGAACACTGGCCGTGCTGTTTACAGTTCCGTCGCCACGTTCTCCTCCCGAGACACCGTCGCCGCTTTATTTTGGGAGAGCCTTTGACTTTGAGTTGCACTCCGTCGCCAGTCGCGACTTGGCGCAGCTTCTTCGCTGACGAGGGGAGGAAATGCTTAAATGTATGTCGCCTGCCAACGGAGCGTCGGAGGAAAAATAGACGGAGCTAACGTGAAACCGAATGTCATCGACGAATTGCTCCGCGAGCTATGGATGGGTTCCGTTTATTTCAAAGCGAGAACAGGAAGGTGCTTTGAAAGTTTCCGGGACTCTTGGGAAGGCACCACTGCAGACGCGCGTGCGACTGCGATGGAAAAAAAAGGAGACGGAGAGCGCTTCTAGAATAACGCCTCGGCCTCAGTCTGGATATTCTAATGTTTCTAGGCGCCTATACAACAAACGAAGGTGTCACTTTAAGCTGTGTTTTACGGTTTAAACTAATTGGGGGTAGAAAACTGCGCAAACTATGTTGTAAAAATATTTCAAGATCACGAATTATCATCGACGTGTGGTTTCACTCTATGTGGCGTGGCGCTTCCGCCGAGAAGCCCAATATGAAGCGGGGTACGACTGTGTGCACATCGATGTTTCAAAAAGTTATCTTTTCTTTTTGCCCTTCTCGGTGCAAACCTATCTGCGTGCATGCGCGGGGATGCAAAACTGCGTAGAGCAATGGGAACCTTCTATCATCTTCCAGACGTCTGCCATGTTGGTTTTAAATTTTTAGAACTGTCGAATACTACCGGGACGTTCGATGCGCTACGTGCGATAAATTATTCAAATCTTTTCTCCAGTCGCATGGTTCGTCTTGAGACTCAGTGAGCAGTGAGCACCGATCACCGTCAGCTTCTGCATTGCAGCTTCTCCGCGCAACTCCCGCGGGTTACGAAAAGTACGCTTCCCAGGCGGCTTAACACGCGAGTGTCGGGCATAAATTTGTTTCATCTCCCAGCGCCAAAACGAATCTAACAAATGGATGAATGCACGCTGGCGTCTGTTCCCACTGGATCGGGCGTGGCTTGCGTTACCTATATATGCCAAATATTGCTCCCAGTATTACACCGAGTGTTGTCTAGGTAAATCCAATCAGAGTGACTGCTTACACTTTCCTTAATTTTGACCATTATTCGTCTAAAAGTCTCTTACTTTGTTTCACTTATTTCTCTTACTCCACGGACATAGAGCGCCATCTGTCACTGTTAACACTCAACAGCAACAGGTTCGTCGTTTGACGATGTTGCCCGAGGGTCCGATCCTACCAGCATTTACTCGCGTCTTCCAACCGTTCAAATTTGATTACTTACCTAAACATGACCACACAAATAACCTAACCCCAAGCGCCGACAAAATAATTTCTTAAAAAAAAAAAAAAAAAACAAAAAACAGGTTATTGGTGGTTCAGTCTCATAGTGTGTTGGAATGATAAAGCGTTAAGTATGCTATCTATTTCTTCGTGTGCTACGTTTTGAGGCAAATACACAAATCAAGCTTTTAAAAAAAAAACGTATTTCAATGAACGATCGCTGTCGCCTCCTGAGAGTCACGGCTGAGGATCGCGCCAAATGTAGTTGAGACGTGGCATCATAGATGGCGCGAGAAGTTCCACCCTGATCTCTCTTTGGTGCACTGCGCCTTTAATTGGATGGCGCGCCACAGCGCAAGAAACGTCGATTCGGGAATGTTGGCCAACATCTAATACAACGAGGTAGAGGGGCTTAGAGCGATGGACTGGCAGCTGAAAGTGACCCCCAATTGGCCGCTGCCATGTTGCACATTTTTGACCGCTAGACACGTGACCTTATAGTTTTAGGTCTAGATTTTAACGATGTACCGCGCACAAATATTTGCTTATTGATCTTTAATAACAGTACGGACGAGATAAGTTATGTTTTGTTTGTTTGAAGTCCAAAATGTGCTTTTATGACAAAAACTCGGGCAGCTTCGCAATGCCTCCGCTTGATGCCGTCATCACTCTAAAATAAAGCCCCTGCACCTACTTTCCCGCACAACACTTGGAGAGCCAATCACTGCAACTTACGGAGGCAGCTCAGCGAACAACAATGCCGAAACATATGTTTAGACCAAAAAAAAGGCAGTCCGAGTTGTGACACTAAGCAATGCAAGCGTGACGCATTGCATTGCTTAATGTCACAACTCAGACTGCGGTTTCCGACTTCAACTCGACGATGTTAGTTTTAATAAAAGTAAAAATCCTACAATAGTCTGTTTTAAATGTTAGAGAGGAATGACCAATAAACAATAAAGAAGAAAGCCCATAAACGTTGGATGATTTCAAAACAAATAAAATGGAACAAAGAGGACAACGACAATAACATAAGACAGAAGTTTAATTGCTCGCCCTTGTTCTCGTTCGCTATTTTATTTCTATGGAAACGCAGCAACTAGTTCAGCAACGTACTTCACTAGCTCAACGATTTAGCCGGCTTGTTAATGTGAAATAATTTACCCGATGAATAATGTACTCCTCCTCTGTCTGGGAGTGTCACCTCTTCATCAATTTACGCGCAATGTGTCTAATAGTCTAGCTTCTGGCGAACGTTTGTCGAAATTCAAGTTGAAAATTTTAAGAAGTCAAAACGGGTTGAACTCGGCAAGTTTGCGACACCTGTAGTTTTAATGTGGTGAAAATCTGTTCGTAAAGGGTGCTTAGATATTTATTGAGACGACCGCCACTCTAAATGGTTTGAACTTTGCACGCAGTGATGATCGGGATCGCTCTCCAGCGGCGACGCTGGGCCAACACCACCAAGAATAATGAAAGCCCGCGCACTAGACGTTCGACGTCATCACACTGATTTCGAGCGCAGACACAGATGGGACGCAAGGGCAGCCTTCGATTAGGTCACGTGTTCAATCAATGTGTCGAAGAATACTCGGTGTTCTTGGCCCCGACGCCGAGCATTACTGTGTTGGCGCCATTCTAGTGCCATGACGTTCCTGGAGGAAGAGTAGGCTGTTCACAGGCTTCGACTATTTGTTTACTCAGTTTCACATTAGAGGACATCACAAAAGTGATATCCTCTTAATCGACCAAAACGTTGCAATGCATTTCCTGTGGCAATTTTTTGGTCTATATTCTCATCGACTACTGAACCTATTTGCGTCGGAGTGGTTGTATTCGAAAGATAATAAAAACCTTTAACAGCTTCGCGGAATCAGAATATTCGATTTTGTGTTCTTTATTGTTTTAAGTGGCCTCACATTTGGAGAAAAAAAGACATTTTGTTTTTATTATTTTCACTTTTAAACGCTTCAGAAATTAAGGTAAGAGGCTATAATGCAATGAAATGCAAAGGTGCATGCAAGCTGGACAAGAATGACGAGAATAATCCCTGGAGAAGGGAAGCTAGAGGGACAAAGGACAAGCACAAATCTCCAAACACAGCTAGGTCACGTGACTGGTGCGCCACCGCAAAAATCCGCCTGGTCCGGTCCCGGGTTCGATACCCGGACCAGGCGGATTTTTTCGGTCGCGCACCAGTCACCTAACTGTGTTTGGAGATTCGTGTTTGTCCTTTGTCCCACTTGTTCCCTTTCTTCGGGAATTATTTTTGTCAAGGTTAAAGATAAATACAAATTGTAGTAGAGCGTTGCAGTGAAAAATGTATTTGTGAATCTATATCTGGTAATAGAATTCCACGATGCATGGTCGTTACAAAATTAATTGAGGAAGTTTGCGCCCCAGGTGAAATCGAAAATTCATCTTTTTGTCCACTCCTTCGTGTTCGTCATCTATGTTTGCGCAAACAAGTTTGCTCAGTATCATGAACCAACTAGCCGAATAACAAGTATTGTTAAACACCATTTCTTGGGCTCTGCGCAGCGGCGCCGTTCCGCGATCCTGCTCGCTAAACTCCACGTGGCATAGATCATGGAGTCCGTGCAGAGCTGTATTACTCCGCCGCGATGAATTCATTCCGTGCGGTGATGTAGTGCACTTAAAGGGGCCATGAAACGAATTTTGGGCTGGGATAAATGATTTTAAATTGGGACTTTACTAATCGCATATCGTTTAGTTGGCCAAAAACAAAAAGGTGGAAAGTCAAAAGCCGGCTTTTCGGTACGAACATTTGAAAATATAGCTGACTATTTTGTACCTTCTTTCCTTCGAAAGCTCTCCGCCTTTTCACTATGATACATCCGCGGTTCCCAAAGCGCGTCAGCGGTGCCAACCTGACGTCAGCCGAGCCCAGCTCACGCATTGGACACGAGAACTGCGTCACTTGGACGTATGCGCTTGTCAACAATAAATCTGTCGACGAATATTCGGATTCGCGTTCGTGGCCAATGAGTGCCCTGACGGAACTTATCGTCACTGGGGAATGACAAGTTCTATGGTGTGCATAAAAAGCACGGTGGAAGCTAGGAGTCATCGCACCGGTGCCGAAGAATGTCACGACGACGTGATTTCACAATTCGCATTTGAGTTGAGGATTAAAGCTAAGGAGGAAGAAGTAGGAAAATCGTTTCATGACCCCTTTAAGAGTCGACGACGTGCATTTTTAAGAGGTGTCTTTTTTGTTTCTGATTAGAAGCAGCGCTTGCTCTGGGGTCTGTAATCCATCTAACAAACAACCGCAGTGCTGACAAAAGCACGGCTGCGAGCGTGTGACCTTGGAAAGTGCCTTTTATGCGCGAAATACAAACAAAAAGTATTCGGCAGATCTAGGCTCACGCCCTGTAAATATTACAATTTTTGTTTTCACTATATGTGGGTGCGCGGTTGAAGCTACTAGCACAAGCATCATGATGTTTAAAACCCGAGACTGTGGTGAGGAGAAAAAATAGAAAACTTTGAAGAGTTTTCGGCATCCACGCAGCGAGCAAGATGGTCACGTTTACCCTGTTCATCACGCAGATCCTGCCGTGGTATCTCTGCCAGTCTCAGAACTCAAGCCAATTCCACGTGCCACGACATGATACAGCTGACGCGACACTAATCGTGCTCAGCAACCAACATTGGCTACTGCACACCTCGTACGCATCGACGTCATCAGCAGCTGGGCAACTTAAACAGCAACGGGACCAGAAGAACTTGAGAGGGCTCGGCATCCACGCAGCGAGCGAGCACTCAGGTTAGTCATATGTCAATAGTTCCGTAGTGAGTGTAGATTTTTGTTAGACCTGCAAGGCCCTCAAAAGTGTCGTGAAATGCTGTTGGAATGCTGTGATATTGCGATGTTGATCTGTGAATGGCGACTATTATTATCGGGAGACGTAGAGGAAGACCCTGGGCCTGACGAAGTTGTCCAGGAAAGGCTTCGCCAGATTTTGGCTAATCAGAGAGGCATTGCCGAGGACATTAAAAAAATCGGAACGGACCAAGAGAATATGAGAGTTAATCAGTCACGCCTGGAAGTCAGCATAATGGAGATCAATAACAAAATCAGCAAGCTTGAAAACGTAATGAAAACCGTGCAAACCTTAAATGAAAGCGTGAAATAAATTAACGAGAAGTTTCAAAACCTAGCGGAAACAATAGAATACCAGAACGATTGACTGGTTGACTTCGAAAATCGAAGCGGCAGGAGCAGCTTGATTGTACACGCGCTACTAGAAGCAGATAAAGAAAGTGAAGATGACTTGAAACAGAAAGCGATAAAAGAATTGTTCGACATTAAACTCGGCGTTCCAAGTCACGTCTCGAAACAATCCACAGACTACGATACAAACGAAACGAATCATGCAGGCCGGTCATAATGAAGCTCTTTAATTATAGACCCCTTTCGAAAGATTGCTTCGTTGGCTAAGGTCACTTGAGACTTCTTTTACAAGTAACGACAACTAATCCAAATGACAAAGCACACTCCGCTGGAACAAAATGGCGGCATTCAGTTCAAACCTCTGCTGTGCGCCACCATTCGCTTCCTAAAACCTGCACCGTCACGCAGTCGGCGCTTCAAAGAATGTCGCTACTTGTATGAAGCTGTTATCTAAGGACTTCACTGTTGGCAGCTGTGGAATCCCTGCACAACGGCAGACTAAATCCGCTACTTCACGGCACACTTTATGTGTTTGGTTGTATTAGAAGTCAAAAACATACCCACAGGAAAAGGTGATGAGCGGTAAGCGCAGTGACGTAGCACTTTCGACGTTGTTTGATTAGCTCGCGCTCGTCATCGGCTCCTAGCTTTGGCCGTGCTCCGACGTTCGCTATCTTATGGAATGACTTGCACGTTCCATGACGTCAGTTGTTCCGCCATTGAGCAGTGGTTTCGACCTTCTAATAAGCGGCACCTGACTTTCGAAAGGGGTTTATAATGAAAAGCTAGCTGCGCTAAAGAACTGCAGAAGTTAAAAGGAACGACCATCAGTATCAGCAGCGATTATGCCAAGAAAACTAGAGAAAAGCGAAAAAGGGATGACGTGTTTCTAATCACGACAAACTTAAATCAACAACCAGATGTATAAATGGGACCTGAAACAGGACCAACGTCTTCCCGTAAGAAACCGCAGCAAACTGGGGTAACTGACACTACAAGCAGTACCCCGTTTGGCAGCTACATACATGCAGCAGCCGAACTAAGAGTGATCAACCTAAACGTGCGAAGTGTATTAAATAAAGTTGAGGACTTGGAAAGCATATTGCTGTGTCACGATCCGCATATAATTATTATAACGGAAACATGGCTTACGTCGGATATAGCGAGTGACTGTGTCATCCCACCTAATAGACCCCTTTCAAAATACGGTACTCTATTCGCAGCTGAGAAATCCCTGTACAATGGCGGACTAAAACCTCAACGTCACGGCACACTGAAAAACGACACCCACTAAAAAAGGTGATGATCCCAGTGACGTTGCACTTTCGGCGCTGTTTGATTGGCTCGTCGGCTCGTAGTGCTGACCGCGCTCCGACGTTCGCTATCTTATGGAGTGACTTGCACGTTCCTCGATGCAGTCGCTCCGCCATTGTGAAGTGGTTCCTAACCTCTAATATTCGGCACGTGACTTTTGAAAGGGGTCTATTACAAATTAATCAGGAAGGATCGGGTTTCGAGGGGAGGAGGCGTCACTATTGCTGTAAAGGTTCATTTGAATTGTGTTGTCTTGGAGCATTGTTCGGACGAGATACGTTTTTGTAAAATACATTATGGTGATTTGTCTATTCTTGTCGCGGCATATCATGCTCCAAACAACCCCGTTAGTTTTTTAGAACTAGATGTCATTCTACATAAACATGTGAATGACAAAACGAGATTAATTTTGCCAGGCGATTTTAATTTGCCTTACGTCGATTGGAAACTCTTGCAAACCGTAAGGGCAGACGAAGTAAATGATGAAAAAGTGCTCGAGATTGCCTTCAGCCACAGCATTACCCAAATAGTTAAAAGATTTCACTAGAACAACTGATACTACTAATTTTTTTAAGTGATAATATTATTGAATACAAGGTCTCTGTGGCTAACTGGCATATCTGATCATAAGATGGTTTTGTTGTCCATAGATTGTGGTAAAAAGGTTTCGGCTTCTGTGCTGTGCAAGTTCACTTACAATGATTTTGAAAGTGCCGATGACACAAGCATTATTGACCATCTGGAAATATCGTTTAATTCGTTCGAATTATTGTGTAGCAGTGGTGATGTATAGCGTGCATGAAATTACTTCAAGGAGACAGTTTCCTTCTGCATCGATAAATATGTACCCAACGGAACGAAAAAAAAACGATACATAATCCTTGGATAACAAGAATTATAATTCACATTAAACTGAAGATTGAACAGGTGTGGAAAAAAGAGTGGTTTAAATGTAATATGCGACAACTAAGCCAACAACTTAAACTGATGGTGAAAACATCAAAACAAATTTACTTTTCAGTAACGCTTCACGACTTCCTAAGAAACAACCCCAAAAAGTGGTAGCGATATTTGAACCCAAAGAGAGCACTGAACAAATCACCTTGAACGGAAGGGTAGTAACAGACAGCAGCATTCTAGCAGATAGCTCCAGCATTTTTTTACAGCGAAGTTGTACTATCGCGGACAATATGAGCTGAAACAGCACTACGGCCGGTGAACGGTACTACCTGCGCCGCCTGTTGCATCGCTCCGCACACATGGCGCACCCTGAGTACGAGATAAATTCTCACTTGCGCTCGCTGCGCCACTGCTCTCTTCCGGCCGTCTGCAAGCGAGACGGCGGGTGCGACAGCCGACATGTGTGTCGTAGGGTGGCGGGGGGAACAAAATATTACACTTGTCGTCCCTCTTTTGGAATTGATTTACTTTACTCTATCGCGCAGAATCCCGTAGAAGAAAACGCTGACTGGTGAAGAAAAAAAAAATATATTGAAGAGTCTTCAGTTTCATCTGCGATTATCGTTTTTGAAAGTCACATCAAAAGACGTTGCAGGTTGTTTTTGTTTGATTATAGGTGCATGTACAAAGTAGGACATCGTAAGATATAGGCCAAAATCTGTATGCCGGATTTAGTCCCGGCTCCAAGGTATTTACTTTTTTTCTTTTTCATTGATCACAGATGTTTAAAAAAAAATGGTAAGCGTATACATGTTACTGAGAAGGTTTTGTAACCTTGATTGAGGGTATGAAAGGGGTCAAAAGTATTATTTCTTTATTACTGGGCCCACGTGTTTGTTTCAAACAAAACAAGTTGCTGACAAGACACCAGTTTTTTTTTTTTGTTTTGTTTTTTTTTTGTTTACAAATTCCTAGCATTAACAAAGTGGGACAAACAGTCATATATTTGCCAGGAGAAGAAGCTTGAAAGTTCATCGAAGGAATATTTGCAGAGGACAAAGTCAGACACGAAAGATTAATAGTCGGCGTGGAAGTTCAACTGCACTATACAAGAAGATCGGGATCAAGGTGGCATCACACAAAAGTATGCGTGGTTAACGGCGTCAAACAGTACGTCGCAACCGTAGTATCAAGCTTTGTTCCAATCGGCAGAAGTCCGCTTCAGGGGGTCCTGAGGCGCAGTAAAACTTGCAAAATAATTTAATACCGCGTCATTCTCCCCTGACCCGCGACCACGACTCCCATCCTGTTTGGTAAGAAATCATAGAGCGCGGCAACGAAGTCTGGCTCAGCCCGAAGCCACTTCCATTCACCTCATTGCTTTCCACAATTCGCGCGGTGGAGGGGACGCCGTGACATGGCCTTGATGCGCCTCCAAATGTTTACGATGATATTGAGATCGGCTCCTTTTGGGGGCCAAGGCACCTTCGTCAGGCAGCGCTCCTCGAGGAGATACGAGTGTGACAACACATTTTCCACTTTGGCGCTTTCTTGAAATGCACTGAAATGCATGTTAGCTGAAAATGGGAACATTGGGCTATACGGCACACGCATCGTGATGGTCGTCCCGTCGGCCAATATTTTCGCTAGCAGACGGCCGGAAGAGAGCAGCGGCGCAGTGAGCGCAAGTGAGAATTTATCTCGGCCTCAGGGTGCGCCGTGTTTAGGGAGCGATGCGACAGGCGGCGCAGGTAGTACCGTGCACAGGCCGGAGCGTTGTTTCAGCTCATATTGTCCGCGATAGTACATGATTGAAGATAGAGTGAGTAGGCAGGCGAGCTGGTTGATGTTACACATTTTTGAAAAACCGGAGACTACGGACGACGAAAACGGGGACAACACACAAAACGTCTCAATTTCAGTTGTATATGACTCGTTGGTCGGATTTTTTCGTGTAGGCGTCCTCACGGAAAAAAACCCTTCAGCGATTGAAGCGAAAAGTGCATACATCACGCATACAACATACAGCACAGCATTCGTTTCAAAAAAGAGCAAGCACAAAACAAGCATCTGAACCCGATAATTGATGATACGGCGCTCCTGATAACAATGCGAAGCACGTAGCGCTCACCGCATACGTTTCTCGGTAAAGATTACTTTTGTGCAAGCTGCCGCGGCTATGGCACCTTGCGACGTGGGAAGTGGCGTCACTAGCTTTTCATATATAAAAGAAGAACCCCGCCTATATTCCATTTCAACGTACATCCGAACTGGGCGGACGCTACGAGCTATCCTAGCCAATCCCGTTCTGTGGACGTAGCCCGTGATACGCTTTCTGCGAGTCGCTGTGCCCCCTCTCTTAGGTCACGTAACACACACACGGCCTTGGATCGGCTCCGATGGCTCGTAACATCCGCTGCGCTTGAACGTAAGGTGAAACGGAGTATAACAACTGATTTCATTGTTGTTGCAGCACCGCTATAGGTAGGCCACTCATGGGAATCTCGAGGAGCAGCGTGTATACGAGGAGCGGCAAACGGAAAAGAAACGGCAATGCAACCAGCGGATTCGTCTTCCGGTTTCCGAAGTGGAACGACGCATCGTCATGAGCTCCATAGGAGCGGTTCTAACGGCTACGGATAGCCATGGTTTTTCACCGGAGCGAAGCAACGAGGGTTATCGAATTATTTTGCCGCCATTCCCAATGGGCGTTTACGCCTTAAGCTCCGTTTTTCTGCACTGTGATATTGGTGCACGTTCCTACCACATCGAGGATTTTAAGAACGGGCTCAAGAACGCCGGACTGCTTGGAGACATCGAGGCGTGTGGTTCTTACCAAATGAACCACGTATGGATGGTGACCCTCAAGTCGCTCTCTGCCAAGGAACGGTTGGTGAACGCCCCAACCTTAGAGGTCAAGAGGAGGCGTTGTCTGGTGATTGATCCGAATAAATCGGAGGTGAGGCTCAAGTTGCATTGGATACCTTTTCATCTGCCCGACGAAAACGTTAAAACGCCCTAGAGCCGTTTGGCAAGGTTGAAGAAGTCACCAGGGAGACGTGGCGTGTCAACGGGTTTGAGGGCGTGCAGTCGACCTCAAGGACAATGAGGTTAACGCTAAAGGACGGCGTTACCACTGAACACCTGCCGCACCAACTTCGACTGCCCGGATGCACGGCCCTAGTACTGGCACCAGGAAGAGCACCGCTCTGCCTTCATTGTCGAAGGACAGGCCATATCCGTAAGGAATGCCTCGCTGCGAGAGCTGCCGATGCTTTGGGCACACCAGGGAGGAGTGCGTAAGGACGTACGCAGACGTGACGCACTCCGTACTAGAGGAGGACATGGCAGAGCACGTCATGGACCAGGCAGAAGCTGAAGAGGCGGCAGGTGAAGCCCCTAAAACCCTCGAGCTTCTCCGCCGGGACGGCGCAACCGCAGGCACTTCTGTCCATCCTCCGACAACATCGTTCGCCGCGGAATCGCCAACGGTCACGGCTGTCGCTCAACCAGCAGGCAGCGAGCCAGCACGCCGCCTGTTGCCCCCTGAACCTAGTCCAAAGGGCGAAGGCTCCCAAGCAGTATCGGAGGCCTTCGTGGACAAGGAAAACGAAGAGGACACCGCTGACGACATGGAAGCTTTGAACGGCTCTGCAAAGCAAACTATGGAACCACCAGCAACGCACGAGGGCGGCCAACCGACGAGTCTTCAGGTGGCGGTGCAAGAGAGATGGCGGACGGTGATGGCCAAGAGGGTCCGTTACCACGACAAACCTCAAGCCCCATCGGTTAGTCAAACATCTAGGGACCCGCGGTGAACTGCATGGCAGCCGTGGCTCCTGGAACCTGTGTCACAATGCAAGTAAGACGGACAGAAATTGCGGTTTAGTTTGTGCCAGGTGCGATCCATTTGTTTAATACTTGCTACCTTTTCGGGGCTGGGTCGATTCCAACAAAATTAGCATGGCTCTCAGTTTCGCCACCTTAAATGTTCGAGGGTTAAATTCGAGAAGAAAACAGTATCAGTTGCAACGTGTTTTATCTGATGAGCAACCAGATTTCCTTGCAGTGCAAGAGACGAAAATGGAGGCAGATAACGACATTGCTGAAGCCTTTTCTTTATCGATACGAAGTGTGCGTGAGTCACGCCGTGGGCTTTTTCGAGTGTATGTTTTCTTTTCCTAAAAACGTCTGTGAATCTATCAAACCTCCATGTAATTACAGACGAGTGCGGTCGTTTTATCTGTTGTGATTTTACAGTGTCAGGCGACCAGTGGCGGATAATGTGTGTTTATGCACCTAATAACGTGCGGGAACGAGAACAGTTTTTTTTTAGATTCTTGCGCAATTATGTGGAACGCGATAAGTTTGTGGTATTAATGGGCGACCTTAACTGTGTCTGCGATGAACGCGATAGAGTCTCGCCGTCGACCAGAAGTGATAGTAGCGGGGCCCTCCTAAAAGATATCGTCGACTCATGTGGGCTCGAAGACGTAGGCACCTTGAACAGAGCAAGGAATGAATATCGATACTGATTTTCAAGCCTCATCATGCGCCCGGCTGGACCGCATTTATGTGTCCGTTGACATTATACGGCAAGTACGCGGATATCGCGTTAAACCGATATTCTTTACCGATCACTGTCTTGTAACCGTTCATACAGGGAACAAACAAAACACGAACTCTAAATTCAACTGGAGGCTTTGGAAAATCAACACCGCACTTCAAAAATATGAACAATTTGTGGCTATTGTATCCGAGCTCCTAAAAGAGGGGGGGGGGGGGGGGGGGGGCAGGCATCGGCCTAAATGAATCTTGGGAAATTTTTAAAGAAAATGTTAAATTGGCCGCAATTGAAAGGTCTAGCAATATATTAAGTATCAGCTTAGAGCTCGCGAGCGTCAACTGCAAAGAAACGTAGTCCCTTTACCAAGCAGAGAGTGCAAATCCTGGCGCAGGCATTGAGGTATACGATTTGTGAAGTCAGAATTAGAAAAGTTATACCAAGAGAAATATAAAGGGGCAGTTGTACGTTCACGGTCCGGAAAGTTTCTTCTAGGGGAGCAACCGACCAAGCGAGCCTTGGCTGACGAAAAAAGGTATGCCATGTCTAAAGAAATTCACGAAATAGAATATAATGGGGAGATCAGTACTGATAAAGATGTTATTGAGAGCGCCTTTGTTGAATATTATGGGCAACTATTTGGCAAAAAGCCGCCTCCAAAAGGGTTTTCAAAACTAGACGTATTTATTTTGCTCATGCCTCAACTAACTGATGAGATGAAAACATGGCTGGAAGAAGGTATAACCATAGGTGAAGTTGAACAAGCAATTGACTCGTTAGCACTTCAAAAGACACCGGGTCCTGACGGTCTTTGCGCGGAGTTCTACAAATTTAAAAAAAAAGAAATTAGCCCTTTATTATTTCATCTTTAGAGAGGCATACGAAAAACAGAAACTGCCGCGCTCATTTGCTGACGCCCACACAGTCTTGATTCCCAACTCGGATGACACAGTCAAGGGACGTAGCGTTACGGGTTACAGACCAATTATGTTAAGTAACATACATTATAAAATATTTACGAAAGTCCTCACGCGCAGACTTCAAAGCGTTATATGCAGTCTTATCGGCGTCCATCAAACCTGCGGTATAAAAGGACGATCGATACAAACTAACATACACGTTGCAAGAAGCCTATTAGAATCTTCAGAGGAGGACGGCCAAGGGGCCATAATTCAGCTCCACTTGGAAAAAGCATTTGATCATGTGCGACATGACGTCCTAGAAAGGATTCTGACACATGTCATTGTGGGGGATGTTATCACGAAAGGTGTAATTATGGCGTACAGAGGATGTACTACTTGGCTTGTGCTAAACAACAATGTATTAAAAAGTATACCGGTATTGTCATCAGTGAGACAGGCCTGTCCCTTGTCGCCCCTTTTGTTTTCCTTGTACTTGAACCCTTCTGTTTAAGACTGAAGGCGAGTAAAAGTATTAGAGGGTATACTCTAAACATGGTAGAGATAAAAGTTTTGGCGTACGCTGATGACGTTGCCGTTTGTTGCACTGACAAAAAGAGTGAAGCGACAGGAGCTGTTGTAGACTGGCAGAAATGCTGTGGATTCTGGCATAGGGATTGGACCTCAAAACCTCCTATATGCAGGAATAAGCTGGAGTAGTACTCCCTCCACCTATCTCGGAGTACCCCTGCAATATTACAGGACTAGTACACCGTACTGGACTGAAATGGCAACATATTTAAAAACAAAGGTGTCAACCTGGGCTAATCGCGATTTATCCATATTTGCTCGGGCCATAGTCTGCAACATCTTTCTGGTTGCGAAACTCTGGTATGTATTGCAAGTTTTCGCATGTGGGCGTACAAACATCCAGAAATTTCATAGGGTATTCGCAACTTTCATTTGGAAATCGGGCTGGGAAAGAATGCGGAGAGACAACCTTTTCCGTCGTGTCAAGTCAGGTGGACTGGGACTCACGCATCTCTTTGTGAGGCAGCTAGTTTCGCGATTTTTTTTTCCTACGTGACAGAATCCCACCTTTTTGCGCACAGCAATCCAGGTGAAACTGGCGAACTCCCTAACTGCTATGTTGGTCACGAGCGACTGTACTGAGCCTCGAAATCTCTTCGGGTTTTTGAAAGAAGTAAGATATGCCACCATGTTTTTACAGGCGCGGTTTTGAATGGAATACCTTGGCAATGTCACGAAAAAAAAAAAGGCTAGCTCGCGACCTGGTGGAGCTTCTTTTCCCTGCGCCTTTATATCGTTCACTTTACAGCCTGTGTCTAGGACAAGATGTGAATTATCGAGGGAAGAAAATGTGCGTCCCGCCAGCTGTTAAGTCTCTCTTTTTTAAGCTGCACAGTGGCACATTGCCGGTTAAACCTTGGCTCAGAGAGAAGGGGATCTTTGTGCCGTGATCTTTTGATCGCCTCCTATGCAAGACGCCCGAAACCATTGAACATATTTTCATGTACTGTTAAGACGCGGTCTTTTTTGGGACATTCTGCAACGAACATTGAAAAAATATATGTGCATAACCAGTGTGACAATTCGTTACCTGCCAGTCGAGAAAGGCGACACTGTCCCTTATGACCTATTCATGTTACTTGGCTTATTCTCTATATGGAAAACGCGACTGGAGTTTCGACATGCCGACCCGCATATCCAACCTGTACGTAGACACTTCATTGATGTTGTCTCTCAAATCGAGTCTGTGTACTGTAGGTCTGCCGACACTGCACCCGACTGGGCGCATTTGTTCCCTGCAATCAAAAACATGAAAGAGTTTTAGTGAACCCAGAAGTGTTTGGGTGATCTGTGGCAATACTGACATTGCATTTTATGCTGCAATTGTTGTGTCCAATAAAGAAAAAAAAAGGCAATTCGACCAGCGGCTGCATTTGGTAAAGTGTAGTGGGCAATCGTCGCATGTGATATCACAGCTTCGCTGACCAACCACATTCACAGCGTGGATTGGAGCCCCAACTTTTTTCAGACAGTATTCAAGCGCGAGACATCACATATTAATGTAGAAAATAAGACTAAGAATGACGGGGGAAAACGCGCAGAATGACAGTAATATAGAAGAAAGTTTTGAAATAGATCAAGGGTGTGACACTACACTCTCCATGCCCGAGTTAGTAATAACAAAAGAAGGAATTCTGTCCAAGTTGCTAGACCTAAAAAAAAAAAATGCTTGTGGCTTAGAAAGGATACCTAGTTTTTCTTTTTCAAGAGGTACGCTGAATGGATGTAGTTTTATTTGCATTGCTTATTTGTAAGTTCATTGCAGTCATCGCGGCTCCCCTCAGATTGGTGGTGTGCACGCGTTGTCCCGATCTTCAAAACGGGCGATAAATTGACCCTACGCAATCACAGACCAATTTCTTTCACAACTGTTGCATGTGAAGTCATGGAATATATATTAGGCAAACACATATTTTATCATACTTGAAAAAAAAAAAAAAACCGAGACAAAAAAATGGAAGGAACAAACACAACGAAGTTTTTGTTTGTCCCTTCCTTGAAGCCAACAAGTTCTTCAAGCCAACAAGTTCTTTTATTCCAAACATGGGTTCCGGTCTCGACTGTCAACAATAACACATCTGGTTGAAATAACTGATGACATAGCGTCCACACTTAATGACAGACAACACGTTGATGTTATTTGTATGGACTTATCTAATGCTTTGGATTGGGTTCCACACAGGAAACTTATGTTTAAACTCAGAACTTTTGGAATTCACCCAATGATTACCAACTGGATAGATTCACACCTAACTAATCCAAGTCAAAGTGTTGAAATCAACATTCACGTGTCAAACACCCTTCCAGTTTACTCGGGTGTACCCCAAGGATATATATAAAGATAATATAGTACACGGGACTCCACCAGATATTCAAATCACGCTCTTCGCAGATGATGGCATTATTTTTTTCATCCATTAACTTACTTGACCAACAAATTTCGTTACGTAAATATCTGGACCATATAAAAGAATGGTGCGACAATTCTGATATGAAAATAATCTACACCCAAGTCAGCATACCGCCATATAACCAAAAACAAAAAGCATATTTCCATTTAAATACTGCATTGGAGATACAGAATTGGACGATGTCGAATACTTTGGGTACCTTGGTGTCACTTTGTCCAAAGACTTAACCTGGACCAAACATTTCGACACCATCTGCGTATCGGCATATCAAAAGTTTTTTTTTTTTTCTCAGACAAATTAAAACGAGCAGCGGAAGAGATTAAGACAGTAGCATACAAAACATACCTTAGACCTATCTTAGAATACGGTAGTGTCGTCTGGGACCCTCACACAAAGAGAGATGTTGATAGGTAGGAAAAGATCCAACGACAAGCTCTACGTTTTATTCATTCTAGCTACAAGCAGACTGCATCCCCAGCGGAAATGCTCTGAGCTAACAGTATAAAGCCTTTGCGTATAATGCGAGAAATCGCACGTCTGAAATTTCTTTATCTAATAATACAAACTAAATCTAGGTCCATATAAACACGTCCCCCCTTCGAGTTCAAAAAGATCGAGTAGACTCAATCATTCAAAAACATGCCAAACTTACAGTAACTAAAAGCAGGCTTTTTTTGTGTGTGTGATAACGATTGATGCTTGGAATTTATTGCCCAGTGATATTGTGAATTTGAAAACTGTGTCCTCCTTCGAGCATTCAATCGCACAGCTGCTAAACCAGTAATGGTTCAAAACGACGCGTTTTGAAACTGTATTTTGTAATGATTGTTTACAAAAGCGATGATCCCGGCACCGCTTCCTTCAGAGGGCACGGCATCGCCACCAAGAACACACATCTGATAGGCCTCTTCTGTTCGTTGTTAGACAGGTTGGTGTGTACTTCTATGACAGAAGCTTGAAGACCCGCAATAGATTTATTGTTGTCGTGCCGTGCCCTCAAGCGCTTTGGAATGAAATCAGAGAATGTTGTAACATGCTCCTATTGATCCTGTCTGGTGACGTAGAGCTAAACCCCGGACCAATGACTACTGAAGAAACCCTTCAAAAATTACTGAATGGACAGCCTCGACTGGAGGACCAATTTGAGAAACGTTCCGGCAGGATACAGAAACTGGAGGAAGGCTACTAATCATTCAAAGTATGCGAAAACGCTGTCTTTACTTAACAGAACACCGTAAAAGAAATTCAAGAAAAACTGGCCGAACTAGAAGATACAAGCAGAAGAAATAACCAGACCGCTTTCGGTATTCCTGGAAAGATAAACGAGACCGAAAGGGGACTTGAGGGAAATGGTAATCAGGGAACTGTTAAAAAAAAAAAAAAAAAGAACTGGGCGTACGAGTGCAATCTGTTGAGCGTATTCACAGGCTGGGTGCTAAAGGCGAAAACAACTCTATACCGAAAAAATGCAAGTGCTACGGAACTGTTCCTAGCTCAAGGGTACAACAATATCTGTTTAAAACGACTACTTTAAAACAAACACTAGAAATACACTAGAAATACGAAAACGTTTGTGGATAAGTGCTAAACCAGATTAAGACAAAGGTTCCAAACTTAGGCTGCTCAACAGTAAGATACAGATCGACGGGACGATGTATCGCTGGGACTCGGGAAGCAACCGTTGCTCACGAATTCCAAACAAAAAAGACCGCGTTTCTACGTGACGGCTCAAGACTCCCCCCAGGTGTGACTTCGCGTTAATAAATCTAAATGCGCGTAGTTTGCTCATCAAAGTTGATCATTTTGAGCGCGTTTTGTTATCACGCAGTCCCGATGTTGTTGTCACTGAGACTTCGTTACTCACCAATATAGAGGATAGCGAGCTTACCCCACCCGATTATAAAATATTTCGGAAAGACCGAGGATACACGTGGCGGGGGCGTGGCAATTCTTTTTAAGCATCACATTTTATTTATTGGTTCAACAAAGGGTTAAATTGATGCAACAAAGGGTTACATTGAATGTAACCCTTTGTTGAATCAAATACGTTAGCATTGAAGCCTTTTTGTCAGTTGAAACGGAATAACAACTTTATTACTATTGCTGCCGTTTATCGTCCATCGTTCATGGAAAACGTTTATTACGTTGAAACTAATATAAGACACAGACCAAATGTACTAATAGCAGGCGACTTTAACCTGTCAGGGATTCGCTGGGATAAATTATCACTGGGAGTTAGCGACGTGGGACACTCTGAAATCCTTTTTGACTTTGGTTTCAATTTTGGTTTTACTCAAGTTGTCGGTCAACGTACTAGACATGGCAAAACGGTTGACACTACCCTGGATCTGGTATTTGTAAGTAAAGAGCTTTCGAACTATGATTTTTCTGTATGCAACGGGCTATCAGATAATGAGCTAAACTCTTTGATATGCTATCTGAACGTGGATGAGCCATCGAAAAAACACCCGGAAAAGTTTGTAAGGAACTTTGAGCGTGCAAGTGACGTTGATATTTTAGATTACCTTGAGGTACATACCTTTGTCCCATTTTGACCGTCCCAGGCCGGTGAATGAAATGTGGGAGGATTTTAAACGAATAGTAAACCATTGTATTCAACAATACGTTCCCCTGAAACGAGTCAGAAAGAAACGCAACCCATGGATTACGAGGGACATCCTGCATTTAAAACAACAGGTGAAGCAAAACTGCAAACAAAAAAAGTAGATAAACAAGAAGTTTCGCGTTTTCTTGGATTGTTGAAGGACGGCCTATAGGCGCTTCGAAGAGCCATTTCTTCTCTGTGACTATGCAACATTTTATGAAATCAGACCCGAAACGCTTTTGGCGGTATCTGTCCCCTGCGATAACGACTTTTCCTAGTCTTGAAGTTGATGGTCAAGTTTTGTTTTCGTGTTTAACAATTTTCTTAGTCTGTGTTTTCTGATGATGCGCTCATTGCTCCTGTTGATAACCAGGCATGAATTGGCGTTTAGCATCACGAATGCACCATGGCAGACATTTTAATTTCTGAAGGAGTTTTTTTTTCTCTTTTATTAGATATCAAAGTTAAGAAGTCTGCAGGGCCCGAAAATATACTCAACGCATTTCTGAAACGATACGCCGAGTGGGTCTGAAAATATTTAACGCTATTATTCCGAGCCTCTTTATCACAAAGCGTGGTTCCTTTCGACTGGCGCTGCGCTAAGGTCGTGAACTCGTCCCCTATAAACTACAGACTTAAATCTCTGACAAGCACTTGTTTTAAAATAATGGAACATCTGGTGTCGAAATCGTTATACAGCTATTTGGAAAACAGTAACCTTTTCTACAAAAACCAGCATGGTGTTCGACGAAAACTTTCCACAGTCACTCAGCTAAGTGAATGCGTTCGTGACTTTTGCACCTCTGTCGATAAGGGGGAACAGACAGACGCAATCTTTCTAGATATGTCAAAAGCGTTTGACCGAGTTCCGCACAATAGTCTCATACATAAGATTAAAAATATTGGGGTCAGTTCACAATTGGTTGACTGGATAACTGCTTATCTGGAGAAAAGAACACAATTTGACGAAATAAACAACACTGCGTCTAATATTCTGCCAGTAACGTCGGGTGTCCCACAGGGCTCCGTCTTCGGCCCGGTCTTATTTTTAATATATATAAATGACATTGCTCAAAGCATTGGTAGTTCTATAGCAGTGCGGTTATTTGCGGAAGATTGTCTTATTTACGCGGACGTTAAAACTAAGATAAGTTACAAATTGCGCTACAGAAAATTGGGTCTTGGTGCCAAGAATGGGGAATGGTGCCTAATACTGATGACACCGTACTACACCAACTTTCAAATAAGAAAAATAAGACACCTTATATATACACAGTAAATGGTTTTCCCTTGAAAGAAGTGACCTCATACAAATATCTAGGTGTAACAATTGAAAATAATCTAAAATAGGGTAATCATGTCGACAACATCTGCTGTTCTGCAAAACGTACGTTGGGATATTTAAAAAGAAATTTTAAACATGCATCCCCGAGTGCTAAGCTCTTGGTATACAAAACTGTCAAACGAGCGGTACTAGAATACTCAAGTGTAATATGGGATCCCATATTACACTTGAGTATTCTAGTACCCATATAAAAAAACACATTCAAAAGGTAGAAAAGATTAAGACTTGCAGCTCGTTACATACTAAGTAGATGTAAACGAACTGACTCTGTTAGTGCTATGTTGCAACAACTTCGGCTTGCGTTGCTTTCTGATCGGCATAAGAGTGCTAGATTAAAATACATTTTCATGCTGTATCACTCTTTTTTTTTTACATTGACTGTACCCAGTATTTAAAGCCTCGATTAACTCGTTCACTCAGAAATATCCCCGGCAAAATGATCTAACCATTTCAAAACAGTACTAACGTATTTCATTGTTCAGTTTTTCCTAAAACGATAGAAGAGTGGAACCTTCACCCACAGGACATTGTATATTCGAATTTCCTTGTAGAATTCATGAACAGTCTGGGGCACTTGAACAATTAGTTATTTTTGAGACTAGCATTGAATGACACTTGTTGGAAACTTGTGTGCTGGGATGTTGTGACGTATATTTTTTGTCTGAGGTCGACGCTTTGATCTAATAAAACAAACTACTTTAATTGTCTGACATCGGTTACATAAATGTCAAAGTCGTTCGGGAGCCATTTTTCCTCTTCCTTTTCTTCTCGTCGTAGTGCACATCTCGTGATAAAACGGCCGTGGTCGTCGCAGTTCCAATGCTTTGGTCGCGTGCTTTCTCTTTTCTTCCGGTGTCCTCGCGCGCTGTGAATAGTTCCAACATCCACCCCCCGAAAAACGCACTTAGTCTGTTTTTTCCCGCTCCAAGGGTTCCAGGCAGCACGACAACTGTACAGGGTGCTTTACTGTAGTTTCGTCGGGAAGCCTTACTTCACATGAACGTAACTTGTTTCGTCCCGGGAATGCCTGTTGAACGATTCCTGTCTTCCACAACAGGCAAGGCTGCATACTTTCACGTAGAAGCACCAAGTCTCCAACCTTGATTTGGTGACGTGACTGCTTCGTAGCATGCAGTGACTAGAGTTCCGTTGAATACTCCCTTTCACCAACGTTGCCAAAGGCTCTTCATGACTTATTGACTGTGCTTCCAGAGCTTCCGCAGCGTCTCAGCTTCAACGTCCTTTAGGTCCGGAACTGTCGGGTTAGGTAAAGACGTCAGTCGTTTGCCAACAAGAAAGCATGACGGGGACACAGGCTGAGGATATTGGCTTTCGTTGTAGGTGAAAGTCAGTGGTCTCGAACTAATTACAGCCTCTATCTCGCCAAGCACGTTCAAAGTTCTTCCTCGGTTAAGAGTCATCGACCGATGGCCTTTTTCAGTGATCTCTTGATTGACCGCACGAGACGCTCATAGAACCCGCCCCACCATTGGACACGCTCCGCAATAAACTTCCAGTGAACTGTGTTGTTGCTGAAGTGATCCTTGAGCTCTTCGTTGCAAATCATGTCTTTCATTTCAGTCAGTTTGAGTGATAGTTCTCGTTTCTCCTGGTTCGTCCTCTCTAGCTCTTTGCGAGCGTTCACTTTTTCGGCTTGTAGTCTGCTGAGTGCGTCAATCATTTCTTTCTCTTTTTGCTGGCCCGTGTGCTGTGCTCAGCACAACTTGCACTCAAGTTCCTTGACGGTCTTTGACACCGTGTCGCTCCTTGCTTCCAGCGCCTCCTTGTCTTGCTTGACATCCTCTGTGCACTGAAGCGAGTTGATCAGCCGCTCCGACAGTTCGGCCTTTTCGGCTTCTCAAACACCAAGCTGCACTTTCAATGAAAGTGCATGCATCTTTCAGTTTGGCCATTGCAGCCTTAGAATTCTCGAGATCTGCGGTGACGGTGCTCAGCGAGAGTTCTAGCTGTTTGCGATCATCTTGAGCCTTTTGCAGTCCATCCCCAACTTCCTTGAGTGTCTTTTCGACAGAGTCTTTCTCGGCCTTCATTGTCTCCAAGCTGCTTCTAAGGCCCATCAACTTTGTCTGCAACCTCGAAGATATCTATGCAATTGCCCCCAAGCTCTGTTGAAGAGAAGTAATCTCTGAATCCGCTTTTTGAACAGCCGTGCTCAACTGCTGCCGCAACGTCGAGAGATCCTGTTCTTTATCTTGTAGCTATATACTCTATCAGCCCAGCAATCTGAGCCTCAGCGGCTGCTTTCCTTGCTGCAAGTTCTCGCGTGGTTTCTTCCATTTGAGTGCAATTTGAATCGAGAGCATGTTGAGCGCTCTTCAGCAGCTGAAACTTCTCTTCCGGCTGCGACTGCAAAACAGACACCTCTTTTTCATGATCACTGCTTTGCTCGAGCAACATCTTAAACTTCACTTCCGTCTTCTTATTGGAAGTCGAGAGAGCTTTCTTGAGCCGACCCACGTCGTCTTGAGCTTCTGTGTGTGCCGCCTTTTCTTGTGCCGTTGCTGACTTGGCTTCTGAGCTCCAAACTGTAGCTGTTTGCAGCAGCCCCATCGTCTTTGCTTTATCAGTGACAGCGGCTTGAAGCGTCACGGGACTGGTGGAGTCTTTACTCTTTATTGGTGTCTCCTGGTTCTCACTTGATCTCGAAAGGAATTCTGGATCGCAAATAAAGGTGGCGTGTCGACCTTGGCACTCAGAACATGCGATCTTGCTTCTGCACTTCTTGGCGAGATGGTTTCGTTTTGTACATTTAAAGCATCGTCCAGCCTTCTGAAGGATCTGTCGTTTTTCCGTGAGAGATAGGATTTCACTGCACACCTCGGGCTCGGTGTCGTGGTTTGACGACTTGCAGAAAGCATACTCCTGGAGTCCTGGTTGTCTGTTCGTTTTAGGAGTGCTGCTGCCGTCCCTCTGTTTGTCCACGACCTTGCAGGTTCTTTTCGTGTAGAAGACGTAAGCTGTTTTTCTTCCGAACTGTCTTTTAGGCGATGATCCGTTTTATTTGTGCCCGTTTTATTTGTGCAGGAAGTACTCTCTCTGCTTTATACTTCTACGCACAGAAACCTTAGGAGAATTGGCAGTTGTCTTTGTATACCTCGGTCTTGGTCACTGTTGTTACTCGACAGGGCAGCAGATTTGGTGCTCAGTCGTCGGTGCTCCTCGTCGCGTACAGCAGTTCTATGGTAGGCAAGAGCAAGGTCTTCCGGAAGCAGCCGAAGTACTAATGGGTGCAGAAGTGTAGAGAAGGTTTCTTCGCTCACCCTAAGAGACCTGAGCCCACGGATGTGTCCTTGCAGGTCGTCATGCAGTCAACTGAGCCCTCGGACATCGAGCGATGATCGGATTCGCTGTCTCTCCAATAGCTTGATCATGCGATCGTCGATCAACCGTTTCCCGTCGCCGAACCGGGTTTTGAAGACGTCCCAAGTGTCCTCGTAGCAGCTCGCTGTCGCTGGTAGTCCTGCAATCGCCGCAGCGGCTTCTTCATAGAGAGCAGCTCTCAAGTAGTTGAACTTGTCGGTCGGCGATAACTCTCGGTTATTGTGGACCACCTGGTCAAACTGCTCCCAGAAGGGCTGCCACTGTAGGCTATCTCCGTTGAACCTCAAAAGCTCCAGCTTGGGGAGCTTCACTTTCGCAGATGACCCAAAGGACTCGTTGCCGCTCTGGCTTGTTCAATCAGAGGCCCTGGCACCGTCTGCACTTGCGATGGTTATCTTGAAGCTAAGGCGGGCGGAACAAGCGATGACACGGTCGTTGTACTCACTAGTCCGCGCATACTCCAGTTCCGCTTCGCCATCTGTCAACAATGGCTCGATGGCAGCGGCCGTTGCGTTCAGTTGGCCATGTATGGTATTGAGACGAGCGAGAAGAATCCGGAGCTCCTCTTCAGCAAGCACTTCGCGTTCCACAGCCGCGTCGATCTCCGAAAGTACTTTGCTGACTTGCGAGCGTTGGGTCTTCCGCTTCTGTTTGAGTCTCTCCATTGCCGCCTCGTTAGGCCTCGCTGTCTTGCTTCTCCGATGTCGAGATTCGAAGCTCTGTTTACTCAACCATCAGACTCACCGTCCAGTCTGGTAAAGGAAGTTCGCGGGTTTTGGCACCAATGATGACGTATTTTTTGTCTGAGGTCGACGCTTTGATCTAATAAAACAAACTCCTTTAATTGTCCGACATCGGGTACAGAAATCTCTTCTCGTCGTATTGCACAGCTCGTGAGAAAGCGGCCCTGGTCGTCGCAGCTCCAATGCTTTGGTCGCATGCTTGCTCCCTTTTTCCGGTGTCCTCGCGGCGCTGGGAATAGTTCCAACATCGTGCACGTGCGCATGTTTTTTTTTTTGTTTTTGTTTTAATGTGAAAGCACTAATTGTCTCATGGAGCGAGCTGACGTCATCAGTCTGAAGCGCGAAAACGGCAGAGAGTTTCTTTCGGTTCCATTGGCTGGCGCGCCAATGGAACAGGGGCAGCCACCGAATGACCTCTTAGAAATGGCCAGTCATTCTCGATACAATCATCACAAACTTCTCTACCAGACACATTCTTTGAAACACATAAGCATTACAAACCTTCGTTCACAATGAAAAAAAAAATTACACACATCAACTTACAACAACAAAAATTTAAACACATGAGCTTATTAAAAAAAATCACTCTGGTCACACTTTATGTTCACAACGCAGGTAAAAAAAAACAACCACAAATTACAACCTAAGGACAAGGAACCTTTTTTTTACTTACTGTTAAGCTGCATCGAGACCTGGGAGATACAAATCGCTATTGTTTTGATTCTTATTGCTTCTCTTACGATCATCTTGATATCATTAGGCTCCTTGTGTAAAAATTCCGTTTCTGACCAACCTACTGTGCAATTGTTACTTTCTCCAATATTGTTCGCTCTTTTTGAGTTTGACCCGTTTATTTATATATTTCTTTTATGTTCTAGTAATCTATCATTTACACATCTTGAGCTCTGTCCCATATACTGAAAACAACACGCCAGCGGTATCTCATGGATGACCCTTTCGTGGCACGGAACTGACCATTCCCGATGGGCCTTCTGAGAGAACGGAGGCAGAAGATTTAGTTTATAATCTGACCTAAAGACAACATCAATTCCAAACTTTTTGGCACAGGCCTTTAAATTGTGAGAGGTTTGATGAACAAAAGAGGAATCACAGCTGCCTTTTTCTTTCGTCTTTATTTCCTTTACATTCATCGGTGAACTGAAGTTCTAGTTGTCTTCTTATGAAATCTTCTTCATACCCAGCATTATCCAGTCTCCTTCATTGTCTTTTTACATAATGATTCATCCGATGCGTGCATGAATTCCGCATGGCTTTCGTAAATAACGACTTGACCCCTCCAGCTGTTCGAGATTTTGCGTGGCAACTTATCTTACTTAAAAGAGGTTTAGCATTTTCTTTCTCGTATTCCAACAAAGACCTCCTTCGACATGCACACGCGAATCTAGAAACCGTAAGATCCCATCCTCTGGCTGTTCTACGGTGAACCTTAGTTCTGGAGCTGCTGGTTCTCACCAATTTTTCAAAGGCATTTGATTCACAATACTGAAATAAACAAATAAATATAATCTACCTTACTAAGCAACACTTGGAGGCACTTTCGTCTAGGCTGTCAGTTATTATACTGTCTAATGCGTTAAGATAAATTTCTGCCAGTATTGTAGCCACGAACGATCCTATACAAACTTCATATTTCAGTATGTATTTCTGGCCGCTGTTTTCTACGGGCGGCTGAGAAAAGCTCATCGGAGAAAAGCTCACCGGAGAATAGCTCACCGCAGAATAGCTCACCGGAGAAACACTCACTGGCCTTTGAGTGGATGCGGAGAAAAGCTCACCGATTTTTTTTTTTTTGTCTTAGCTTAGTGGATTGTGCGTCACACGTGGCAATTTAACACAATTAGAATTCGTCACTTCATTAAAAATAATTGTCCTTTTTTGTAATTTTCTTGAAGTTCATTGGGCATATTTATTAATTCTTCAAAAATTACTAATCACCCATTCTGCATATTAATGAGGCCGCAAGTATAAAATCAGAACATCAGACACCCGTAAAAAAGACAACAATTTATTGACAGCTTGACAGTGCGCCGTCGGTAGCTCTGTCAGATAAAGAGGTTTGTCCTTTGCGAGCTAATATGAATAGCGGCGTGTGAACAGTTTCAGCCCCGAAGATTGTGTTGTGCCTGCTAGATAAGTATGTGTTTGTAGATGTAATCAGTGTCGGCTACGCTGTTTTCTTTCTGTTGTTTTCACTAAAAAAGTTTTAGTTGCGAGAACAGCTTCGTCCTGTCGTGTTTTTTTGTCTTCACACTGTCTTCGTCGTTTGAGCGGTTTTCGTCATGTATAACGCTTACCAACTCGCCCGATTTCCTACCTTAAAGAAGGCTAGTACTTATATAAGTCACGAGTAACAACGGTGACAGTGTGCAGTTCTGAAGGTCATGGGTGGCTGTCCGTAGAAGGGCACTATCGCACAAAGGCAGCGTGTGGAAACACCAGCACGAACAGCTGGAAAACGTGCACGTCAGTGGAAGAAAGAAACCTCGATATCATACTGACCGTCCTATCCTGTTTTCAAAGGTTAACAAAAGCTTCAACAAAAAAATTTCAGGCACCGCGTTGTTGCGCATGCACTTTCGGATTTTCGGCATTTACAGTTCTGCTTTTTAGGTTTTAGGCAGACATTATTACGTTTTCGAACTTTTTTCCTGTTCTTCAAGTTTATAAAGTTTTCCGTTTGGCTTTCGTTGCCTAGAGAGTAAACCACAAAAAACACTCGCCCACAATTATTAATTTGGGAGAAATATACTCAATAATCTTAGCAAATATCACAATAAATGACACTTTCTTTTTTACAAATCTCACGAATTTTAATGATAATAAATTGATATATGTTTCGCATTATCCAACAGCCTCCATATGAAAAGAAGAAAAAAAATCGGCGAGCTTTTCTCCGCATACGTTCAATGGTCGGTGAGCATTTCTGCGCATCCGCCGGTTTTGCGGTGAGCTTTTCTCTGGGATTCGTTTTCTACTACTGTTGCTTGGAGGCATAGGTCTAAAATAGAAAGGAGAGAGTTCACCGCTAAGCCCGTCTTAAATTGAAAGTTAACCAAATCTAACACCAACACTCTAAAAAAAAGCCCGTGCGTCTACTTTCCCGCACAACACTCGGAGAGCCAATCTCCGCAACTTACGGAGGCAGCTGAGCGAATGACGATGCCGAAACATATGTTTAGGCCAAAAAACTCAGCCTGAGTTGCGACATAGAGCAATGCAAAACGTCACGCTTGCATTGCCTGGTGTCACAACTCAGACTGCGTTTTTTGGTCTAAACATATGTTTCGGCATCGTCATTCGCTGAGCTACATCCGTAAATTGCGCTGATTGGCTCTCCCAGTGTTGTGCGGGAAAGTAGACGCACGGGCTTTCTCTAGAGTGTAACTCTTTGCATTAAGCGAACATTCTCCAACGAGTACTAAAGATCTTTTATGTCAATTAATATAACTGAACACTCTTTTCCATAAAAATCTTCCAGAGCCTCGATCATCTCTTCTAAATTTCTGAGTGTTAGACTTTTTCCGAGATGCACTACATTCAACCCACATTGTAGAAACTTAGACACTATGCACTGCCAGTTTTTGTTTTCGTTAATTATGGTGTGGACAGGCATCTCCGGCTTGTGATCCTTCAGGAAGGATTTAAGACTTAACGCCGAACTATTCGGCTCGTCATCTGCTTCGAAAGTGAAATCATGTCTTCTTCCTTGAGAATTGCGACAATACTTCTTTTTATTTTGTCAATTTCACACTCCCATTTAACAAAATAAGGAGTCTAGAGCTTCTACCGTTTCTCTCTCAAAATTCAATGCCGGAAAGATCGCAAACTTCCCGGATTTGTCGGTTTGTAATAATTCGAGCGTATTCTCTTTCAATTCTTTTGGATCCCATTTACAACGCGACAATTCCTTCCTTCTGTTCTATATGTACTATCCATTAATTTCTCCATTCTGTCTACTGCGAAATCCACAAAAGCGACCGTTCCATTAAATTCCACTATGTTGGAAATGGCTTGAATTGAGGGGAAAAAACATCGAACCTCGAGGGTTTCACATTCAAACAGAAGTTGGGTTTCTTTATCAATGTCTCCTTTGCCCTACTCGAGATTACAACGTTTCAAGGGTTCAGAAGCGAATTTAGAGTTGCACTGCAAGAACTTGTTTGATCCAAAAATTTCCCACTGCTGCATTCCCCACCAACAACCTTCTTAATGGAATCTAATACACATCGTGGTTTAACATACCGGGATCCGGACAAAATGGTCCCGGTCGAAATGGCCCCGGACAAAATGATCCTATCCCCAAACTCGAACAAAAAATCCCAGGCGAAATAAATTTGTTTATTTATTTAATTTTGAAGATACTGCCGGCCAAATTTTGAAGTCCAAGGCATGGTGTAGGCAGAACAATAAAAAAAAAGTCAGCATAGCATATAGAGAAAATAAAATGTTTGGCTGAATACTCCAGTTATGAAACGCTAATGATTTAAAAGTTTATCTATACAATTGAAAACATAATGCATGTCAGTAGTTGAACCAAAGAGAAAGGAAAAGTATCCTATAGAAATAATTTAGAAGTGCATATATGATATAATGCATCTATAATATTTGACATAGTCAACACGATAAAATAAGGTTTCATTACACGCCAACACAAATATGTATTATGTGCATGATAATCGCTTTCATTCATCATGTGCATGCGTTTTCTTGTAGTACCATTGCTCTAATTCGAAATTTAAAAAAAAAAAAAGATGTTTCAGGATATGACTATTTTTCTTACACGCCTATACTACGTTTTACTCAAGTCAGTGCGCGGCCGGTGCCACGAGCTAATAGGACCAATCAAGCAGTGCTGACAACAAAACGTACTAATGGCGTCCGACGACCTTTTTTGTGTATGATACGAGGTGAATCGCGTCTCTGCGCTTTTAGCGTGCGCGTGTGTTTGTGTTGTGATTTCCGCTCTAGCTTTGTACAGTGCTCTGACTTATGCGAATAACAGCCGTAGAGCCGAGTGAGCGATATTAGACCTTTAACTAACTTTAGGGCTTCTTTAGTTGTGTCCTAAAATATACAACAAAAAGCTTGAATGAATTAAAACATACATTACGCGGGTGTAAAACAAAGCTTCAGAGTAGCTGTTCAGTAAAACTATCAAAGAGCGCCCGAAGTGTCAATAAATCACTAGGGACCATTTTGTCCGAGTTTGCGCTTGGGACCATTTTGACCGGAGCCATTTTGTCCGGGACCATTTTGTCCGGAACCATTTTGTCCTACACCCTCAGCTACCACGAACCATCATCTTTCTAGCGTTCAAACGATGAAAGTCCTGATGAAGCCTATATTGGCTGCTCCGGAAGATAGTCCAGTCTGTCACAATTAAGCCTTGCGTAGTTCCTCGGTCCTCTTGCTTGCGCCTTGTGAGTAGGACTTGATTATCTTCTTCTTGGCACTCCATGGAAGACCTTACGCTGATAGGTGTCCGAACAATTCCGGACTCACATAGCGCTTCCTGAGGCATATACCGAAGAATGTTACATCTGCCCCCAGCTCTGCCAAGCGTCTTCCCAGGTTGTCTAGCACATTGTAGGCTTGAAGGAGTAAAGTTGTTGGCGTCGTCGAAACCGTGGGTGGGGCCATAGGTGAAGGGAAAATTGCCTGCTTCAGTAAGGTAAATGAAACGACAGTGATATTGCAGACGGGCTGGTGATAGTGAATCATGATGTTTAAAACCCGAGACTGTGGTAAAGAAAAAAATAGGAAAGTTTTTTCCCGCACCACAGTCTCGGGTTTTAAACGTCATGATTAACTATCACCAGCTCGACTGCACACTCACTGTCGTTTTATAAATTGCACAAGCATGTTGCCATGAATTATGAATGCACTGCACGAGCGCGCGTGCTTTGGAGAGGCCCGGAGCTCACTTGTAGCTTCTGCTCAATCTTCTGGTACACTAATCTATCACCCGCACTCCGTTTTTTTTTTTTCTATAGTTTCTTTATTGCAGTACAGAACGAAGACTACTGGAGCGAGGTCAATGCACAAAAATTATGTTCATGCTGCGTGCAAGGACGCACATTTGAATCAGCTTCGAAAATCCCAAGCTCGCTGCTTTCTCGGCTCCGATGGAGCACTGCAGTATGAACAGTGTGGAACAATTAACTACAATTGTTTTTTCTTTGTGTGTGCAAAGAGAAATTAGCCGCCCGATGTCTTATGCAAATTGGGGAATAAGCTGGATTAGGTGTCCACACTACTGTCTATGGCACCTGATGCCAACATAAGCGAGAATAAGTGGGCGTCGGAACAGCGGAAAGCGCTTTTGTCGCCATCTCGTTCAGGGCTTGTGTAGACAGTGCATGACTTTGAACTTGATACCTGCACATATTGTAAAATCTTCATTCATTCATGAGTCAGTTAGTGCGCGCAACTGAAAGGACCGGCGTTAATGTTCCTTTTTTTATATAATGTTATTCACCTAACCAAAGTTTACACAAGCCGTGGTGGGGAGCTTCCTCTCTGAGCATGGGACCAAACCAGGTTATTGGCACATGTTTTACCAAGCGATGGCAAAATTTCACTCTACAGGAGTCGTCTGAAAGTTTTAAAAACTTTTGGTCTGTTATAATTATGAAAAGTGGAAAACGTGTCATATTTTATTTAACGCATGGTGCTGCAACGAGTGCCAGTCGTAAGATAAATAATATCAAATATCCAATTAACAAAAGTTACGAAACCACGTTCCCACAATGACGTCTTTTTTATTTAAATCTTAATCTTGTTTAAATCATATTTGTTTCAATTGATATTTAAATTTGTATTCACGTTATCTACAAAATATTTTTTTGTTATTTATGTTTTTTTTGTGTTTCTGTTTTTGTTTTTGTTTTTTTACATGGAAGATGCGTTGCTTAAGGCCCGTTCACACTCTTGCGACCGAGTAAGACCGAGAGAGACCAGACCGGTTTTTAAGCCTCTTGCGATCTCTTAGGACCAGCTCCGCTGCAGCGCATCCGGTCCTAAGAAGTCGCAAAAGGCTTAAAAACCGGTCTGGTCTCTCTCGGTCTTACTCGGTCGCAAGAGTGTGAACGGCGCTTTATTGTTCCGAATCACTGAAAGCGGCATGAAAAACTTAATTCATTGTAAATATAATCATGTCATAGAGTGTAAGCTTAATTAAGGACTTTCTATTCTTAACTTAAACCCCGCCATACGTCTCGTGAAGGCAGAAGCAGATTGATCTCTTTTTTTTTTTACTTAGTGAAAACTATTTATTTGCTATAATACATTAAAAAAATCTAAACATGAGAGAAACATCCTCCAACCATTTTTTCATCCCTTCTCTTGAAAGAACCCAACCGAAATGTTTTCTGTCAATTTCCTGCTCATTGCGCCACTGTGGCCTTTGCCTGTGCAGTGTGCTCCAGGCAAAATATGAGCAGTATCTTGGTCGCACAAGAAGTGCAAAAAAAATAGAACAAAGATAAAGTTTTCAACAATAAATTGTGGCATCTGAACTTGATCACAGTTTCCAAGTCGCCTCTTATAATTTTTTTCTTTTGATTTTGTTTTAAAGTGCGCAATGCAGTGGTTTATCAAACAGGTGGGGGCGAATTTGTAAGGCAAAACGGCTACTAGCAGATGTACCGTATTTACTCGAGTAATAGCCGCACTATTTATGAACAAGACCCTTATGTCTACTTTTCCGCAAGGCACATATACAGCCAATCATCGCGTTGCGCATAAAAAACATAGCGAATAACTACACTCTAAAAAATGTTTGTGCGTCTACTTTCACGCACAACACTCTGAGAGCCAATCACCGCAACTTACGGAGGCAGCTCAGCGAATGATGATGCCGAAACATATGTTTAAACCAAAAAACGCAGTCTGAGTTGTGACACTAAGCAATGCAAAACGTCACGCTTGCATTGCTTAATGTCACGACTCAGGTAACACTTGGCAAATGATTAGTCAAATGGATTTAAAACTCCATCTAAGGCGCTGACAAACGAGTCGAAGGTGGCACTGTCTGTAATGCTGTGAGGCAGGCCATTCCAGTCTCGGACAGTTCTCGGAAAGAAAGAGTAGTTAAAAATGTATTTTCTACATTGAAACTCTCGAAGAAGATTTCCATGCTTCTGCGGTGTGACTCGACTGAGATTGTACACCAGATAGTCTTCGAACTTCATTCCAATCTTATCGTGTATTAATTTGTACAAACAATTCAGACGCTTCACTTTTTTGCGGGTCGATAACTGGGTTAATTCGGATAACGCATAAAGGGATCACACAGACCTATGCATGCCGTACGCATTATACAGGGTGTTTCAGAGAACGCAGGCCAAATCGCTCCTGCGAAAACTACTCATCGCAACGAAAAAAGGCTTGTGGCGTTTTGGTCCTGGTCCAGGGGCCCATTTAGGAAAATTATTAAAGTCTGGGATAATTAGATTGTTAATTATTTTTGCGTAATTAACTTTTTTAATATTGTGTTTCAGGGCATGGTTTCAATTAGAAAATTGCTCAGCATCATCGAAAAACACTAAAGCAACAAATTGCAGAACGATAGAAGGCACGCGAAGCATTTTACGGCTTTCTGAAAAACCGCACAAATACGACAGATTTTTAAGTTTCGGTTTGCTATAGGAGCGCATCTCGTCCCCGGCGGCACCGCGCCCCGTGGAGAGATAGTGCAACCAGCCTCTGCTGCGCTGTCATAATGACAGCGCAGCAGAGGCTGGTTGCACTATCTCTCCACGGGGCGCGGTGCCGCCGGGGACGAGATGCGCTCCTATAGCAAACCGAAACTTAAAAATCTGTCGTATTTGTGCGGTTTTTCAGAAAGCCGTAAAATGCTTCGCGTGCCTTCTATCGTTCTGCAATTTGTTGCTTTAGTGTTTTTCGATGATGCTGAGCAATTTTCTAATTGAAACCATGCCCTGAAACACAATATTAAAAAAGTTAATTACGCAAAAATAATTAACAATCTAATTATCCCGGACTTTAATAATTTTCCTAAATGGGCCCCTGGACCAGGACCAAAACGCCACAAGCCTTTTTTCGTTGTGATGAGTAGTTTTCGCAGGAGCGATTTGGCCTGTGTTCTCTGAAACACCCTGTATATAAATCGCAGCGCCTTTTTTTTGCACTCCCTCAAGTTTGTCAATCAATGACTGTGAATACGGGTTCCATAAAATGTCCGCGTATTCCGATAATGAACGAATCGAAGTAGTGCACGCAACAAGCTTAGTTTCCGGGGTACAATGTCGCATAGTCCTTCGAAGACTCCACAGTTTACGAGACGCTTTTGCGATAATGTTCTCTAAATGAACAGACCAGCTTAAAGTAGATGTGATGGTAATGACCTAATATCTATAAGAAGTGACATTTTCTAACGGGACTGAGTTGATAGAATAGCAAAACAAAATTGGAGACTTCTTTAGTGTTACTGTCATTTGCACGCATTTTTTTACGTTCAAATCCATCTGCCATGCTTGACACCAGGAAAACACAGATTGTAGGCTACTGTCCAAACAATTAATCGAAAGTGCATGACACTTTGGCAAACAAAACACAGTCGTCGGCGAAAAGACGGCACTGAATCCCGGGCTTATCTACAGCAGATCATTTATAAACACACACAAAAAAAAAAAAGGACCGAGCACCGAGCCCTGGGGTACTCCTGACATGACTGACAAATCCAGGGACTCCGCTTTCCCAACAGTCACGTACTGTCGTCGGTTCGTAAGATAGGAATCAGCCCAACGTAAAAGGTAATCGTTATCGAGTATCTGCTTAAGTTTGAACAGTAGTTTCCGATGCGACACCCTGTCGAAAGCTTTCGCGAAATCTAAAAAGATAGAATCCACTTGGCCATCGTTATCCACTGTAGCAGCAAATTCATGGAATGTGTGGAGAAGCTGAGTAACTGTTGAGTAACCACGTCGGAACCCATGTTGGTCTTTTACCAAATATTCTGCGGATTCTATAAAAGTTACAATGTGTTTAAAGAAAAAATGTTCAAGAACTTTGCTACATGTGCTCAGCAGCGAGACAGGTCTGTAATTCCAAATGCACTTTTTATCTGCACTTTTATGAATTGGCACTACTTTCGCTACTTTCCAGTCTTTTGGCACTTCACCAGTTTTTAAGCTGCAAAAGTATATTTCATAAAGATACTTCGCACTCCATTCCGCATACCTGTGAAGGAATGCGTTAAGAATCCAGTCCGGGCCGCATGACTTTTTAACGTCCAGTCGGAGAAGGCTATCAAAAATACCACTTAGTGACACTACTAAGTCGCCAATTTTACGATGGTCATGAGTAAATTGTGGTATTATGGAATTATCTGTGGTGTAAACATTAGAAAAAAAAACAAGTTCCTTGATAGCTAAATTTGTTTTAGTCAAATCTGCGTAAACTTTTCTGGGGTTTTCCCTGAGGACGTTTGCCATTTTGACGTTGTAAAAATAATACCTCGATGTGCGCACGAGTACCCGTAGCTGTTGGTGAAGGGAAGGAAGCGTACTTTTTAAAATTGGTTGGTACCTTTCATTACAGTGTATTTTACGTTTCAGGTGTAAAATATCTCGTGTAATCCAAGGACTCTGCTTCTTATTTTTATGTCACATTCGTCTGGGGCGCGCACGGCACCGAGAAAATGTCGCCCCCAAGGCCACGCCACTGTGTAGGTGCACCACATGACACACTACCAGGCGAACGCGAAGCATCCCGCCGTGCGACGCGCTCGGTGCGGTCACTGCAAGGGCAAAACATGAACGGGTGGACGGTAAAAAATATCCACAAGAGTGGGGCGGCGGCTCGCGCCATCTAGCGAGGAATGAAAGTAGCAAATTGTCTTTCAAGTGGATGGTTCAAGTATGTACTTGTTGCACCGAAAATTCGCCCGCCACCGTAAAAGCAAAAACACATGGACTATGAAACAGAGCGTTTACACATATGATATTTTATTGTCGGACTGGTGACAAGCGATAGGTACAGGTCCGGTGTGAAAATCAACAGAGGCGGGGGCACGCAGTGGTTAAAAGGAAAACAAGAAATTTAATTAGGCGATAAAAAGCCGCGCACGGCGACAACACGACAAAACCATCAGAATGAAATGCGAACACGCCTCCAACAACACACTCACGAACCTTCGGGCAACGGGGCCGCGAAAAAAACAAGACAGCACTCAATTCCCGACACAACGCGAAACAACTCACCGCTCGCGACACAAACTGCAGCCGGGAAACAAGTTCGCCGGTGCAAAGAAGACGAAAGTTCCGAAAAAGGAAAGTCCCCACTGCGGGACCCAAAGTCCAGGGAAAAGTTCAAACGAAGTCCGAAGACTCACCGATGTCGTGAATCCGACGAACGACGAAAGCTTTACGTGCCCGTCGTGGTGGACTGGTTGCTCGGCGGCCGACGCAACGCAGCACCGCACGCACACACACACAGTTCCCGAAAAGGGAAAAACCGACGCCCGTCTTCACTGCTGGAATCGTAGCCAGAGCAGAGGGCTTGAGGGAGACAAGATAGCAGCGCCGACATCACGTTCTCTCGAGCTGCGGGCCGCCATGTTTCGCGAGACGAGGAAGGGAGACCGACGACGAGGCGAGAGAGAGAGAGGAGGTGCCGAAGGAAGCGGAGAGCGTTAACTCAAGGTCGCAGTGCGAGGACCTGTATGGTCTCCTTCCGACGGTGCAGCCGGTGCAGCAACGCACCGGTGCCGCGCGCCGCATGAAGTCGCAGGCGAACGTAGTGCAGCCGCACCGACACGACCATTCGAACGTGACGCGTCCGTCGGTGCAGCGCGGTGCGGTGCGGTGCGCCCCAGGCGAATGTGACATTAGAACGTTTTATGTCTTCCTGTGTGCTGACCTTGATGCCTCTTGTACAGTGATTATAGTATACTTATTTGGGTATGTGAATTTTAAGCAATATCCTCCTGATCCTTATGTTTGTTGCGCTGGTGATCTGTTTATATTGTATAATTCTGTACTTTGGTATATGTGCTGCATTTATATGTGTTCAATTTATCAAGTATCTCTAATTCAATAATGTCTGTCTCTATTGTGCGACATGTCTTCTTTATGCCTCAGTTGCTATGTAGCACTTACAGGAATTAAGATTTTGTGATGTATTTATCAGACGTTCAGATTAGTAAATGTATATCTGAACTTTTGTCATTTGTCATTTTTCTCTCTGCAGACGGAAGTCATGGTCCTTTCTTTTGTACTAGGCTTGAAGTTATATTTTCTTTTTTTTTCTGATATTGTTCAACGCGAGGAGCAGCTTTTGTTTAGTTTAGAGACTGCCGGGGCACGTCATTCAAGCCTCATGGGCTTTGACGGACCCGAACTTTGTAAAGCGAAAAGAAAGCAATAAACTATTATTATTATTATTATTAATATTATTATTATCATCAAAGTCTTCCTCGTTTACCGAGACGTGGAAAGAAGCGTAGGTGTTAAACCTAGAAAACAGCTTCGTGCAAGTACACGACGGAACACGGACATGATGTCCGTGTTCCGTCGGACATCACCTCATAGTTCACTTCCCCGAGTCGACAAAGCACTTTGTAGGGACCGAAGTAGCGCTTCAAGAGTTTCTCGCTGAAACCACGGCGGCGAATCGGTGTCCACACCCACACCCTGTCTCCGGGTTGTAGGTGGACGTCCCGACGACGCGACGACGCCCAGGTGGTTGCCCAATGGGCAACCAGCTGGGCGTCGTCGCTTCCGTCGACAGCCGGTTCGTGGGGTAACATCGTGTCCAGCATTGTCGTTACTTTGCGACCATAAACCAGTTGAAAGGGTGTCACCCCGGTGGTCTCTTGCACGGCCGTGTTGTAGGCAAATGTGACGTACGACAATATCTCGTCCCATGTCTTGTGCTCCACATCGACGTACATAGAGATCATGTCGGCGATGGTCCTGTTGAGTCTCTCTCTCAGCCCGTTGGTCTGCGGGTGGTACGCCGTGGTGCGACGATGGCTGGTGTGGCTGAGATGAAGGATTTCTTGCGTCAGCTGGGACAGGAACTATGATCCACGGTCTGTAATCAGAACTTCGGGAGCGCCGTGCCGGAGGACGATGGAACTCGATGAAAAACTTGGCGACTTCCACAGCAGGCCCTGAAGGAAGGGCTTTCGTTTCGGCGTACCGCGTGAGCTAATCTGTTTCGACGATTATCCATCTGTTTCCTTGCGTCGATGGTGGGAAAGGACCAACTAGATCCATTCCGATCTGCTGGAATGGTGCGGTCGGGTGAGCAATCGGCTGCAGGAGACCTGCCGGCTTCGTCGGCGGTTTCTTGCGTCGCTGGCACTCGTGGCACGATCGCGTGTAGGGGTGAACGGTCTTCGGGAACTTGGGCCAGTAATACCTTTCACGAATTCGGGCCAGCGTACAGCTGTAACCAAGGTGTCCGGAAGTAGGGTCGTCGTGGCAGGCTTGAAAGATCTCCTCTCGAAGGTCGGTCGGGAGTACCATGCTGCCACGACGAGTTGTTGTCCCCGAAGTTCTCTTTGTAGAGTACACCTTGTAGAATTGCTAAGGTCGGCAGGGCTCGTGGGAAAACAGGTGGCATGGTACTCCCGCGCCCTTCCAGGTGCTCTATTAGTGCGCGCAGCTCAGGATCGTCTCGTTGACGTCGTGCCGTGTCGTCGGTGCTCGTCTTCATCGTCGACGCTGCTGCCTGAAGGTGTTTCGACGGGGCACTTGGGGAAAGGCAGTCGGCGTCGCTGTGCTTGCGGCCTGACTTATAGACCACAGTCATGTTGAACTCTTGTAGTCGGAGACTCCATCGATCGAGGCGTCCTGACGGGTCCTTGAGGCTCGCAAGCCAGCAGAGCGAGTGGTGGTCCGTGACTACGCGAAACGGGCTCCCGTACAAGAACGGACGAAACTTCGTGATTGCCCAGACGACCGCAAGGCATTCTTCTCAGTCGTGGAGTCCTTTTTCTCCGCCTCGGACAGTGTCCGACCTCAGTAGGCGATGACTCGCTCGGTGCCTTCTTGCACTTGGACCAGTACCGCGCCAAGTCCTGTGTTACTTGCGTCCGTGTGAATCTCGGTTTCCGCATCCTGATAGAAATGTCCAAGAACAGGAGGAGTCTGGAGTCGTCGCTTCAACTCGTCGAATGCCTGCTGCTGTTCCTCGGCCCATTCGAACTTGTCGGCATCCTTCCTGAGGTTTGTGAGCGGTGCAGAAATGCTTGCGAAATCCCGAACGATGCGCCAATAGTAGGCGCATAGTCTAAGGAACCTGCGCACGGCCTTCTTGTCTGTCGGCGCTGGAAATACTGCGACGTCGCGAGTCTTCTCTGGGTCTGGGCGAACGTTCTTCGTTAATAACCACGTGACCTAGGAACTTTAGTTCGTCATAGGTGAACCGACATTTTGACGGCTTGAGGGTGAGTCCGGTGGTGCGTATGGCTTGGAGAACAGCTCAGAGTCGTCGGACGTGCTCGTCGAAGTCGCCGGAAAACACTACGACGTCGTCAAGGTAGATGAGACAGCTCTGCCACTTCAGTCCTGCCAGTACGGTGTCCATGACACGCTGGAAAGTTGCTGGCGCCGTGAACGGCATCACCTTGAACTCGTACAAACCATCCGGCGTGACGAAAGCTGTCTTCTCTCGGTCCTGTTCGTCGACTTCGATCTGCCAGTAAAAGGAGGGACAGGCTGTCACGGCGCGACCAACAGAAAGGCGATGCGGAACGTCGGGGGGATGGGGAACGGGAACCTCGTGGTGCTGTCGGCGCTGGTGACGGAGGGCGACGGAGGTATTCCTCGATGTCCCTTGGTCGTTCTCCAAAGCGAGGTCAACGGTCGTTTGGCGCGAATCCTCACAGTCCGAGCGGGCGGTAGGGGCACCTTCGGTAAACGTGGTCAGCCTCCCCGCAGTGGAAGCACACCGGGCGCCCATTATCCGTGCGCCACACGCCGGTCTTTCGAGGTCCGCGCTGCCCCTGGCGCGAAGTATACTGCGGCGAAGAGACCTTTCGTCAGGGTGTGGCTGAGTACTGACGGGTGACAGGAGGCTGCGGACGACGAACAACTGCGGCGTAGGTTCAAGCTGGTTCCGGTGAGGCTTCGGCAAGAACATCTGGCTGGAGCGCTTGCTGAACCTCCTCTCGAACAATCTCGGCGATCGAGAGTAAAGCTGGACGTTTGGCGACAGGTACCAGCTTCTTCAGTTCTTTACGGACGATGTCCCGAATGATTTCGCGGATCCCCAGGATATTGGGGCTGAGGGCGCAGGTGGACGGCGTGGGTGCAGCGATGCTGCAGGAGCTCGATGGCAGTGGGCGGCTCGTGCTTCCAGGCCCGTTCAATGTTGGTCGCCTCCGTTACAAACGTTTCGACAATGGTAGGAAAACATCGCACCATGCCTCCGAAGATATTCTCCTTGACACCTCGCACCAAGATTTTCAGCTTCTTTGCTTCGGAGGCTTGAGGATCGGCGCGGTTGCTGAGTCGAAGAACAGCTTCGACAAAGCTAACGACGCTCTCGTTAGGGCCTTGGATCCTCGTTTGAAGAAGCTCTTCGGTGCGTTCTTTCCGCTGTTGGTTGGTGAACGTAGCTCGGAGCTCAGCCTTCAGTTGCTCCCAGGAGGTGATCGACGATTCGTGGTTTTCAACCCACTTCCCTGCTGTGGCCTCCAAAGCGAAGTAAACGTTCTAAAGGCATTGCTCCGGTGACCATCCGTTATGGCGGGCCACTCGTTCGTAGTGTTGCAGCCAATCTCCAATTTCCTCGTGGACCTCCCCGTGGAAAGGCGTCGGAGTCCGGGGTGCGACGGGCAGGTATACGACGTCAGCGCCGGCCGGGGTCTGCGACGACTGGTTGTGCAACGCCGGCCTCGTTGACTTCTTGGTTCTTGAGTGGCCAGAGTCCAAATTCCGGGGGTAGGCCTTGGTTGCCGCGACTTGATCGAGTCTCGGTCCTCTTTTCGTTGGGTCTTCGGGGGCTTGGGGTCGGACTTACACTGTGGGCCCTCGGAGGGGTGCGCTGCACGGACATGCGTCTTCCTCGCGCCTCCACCAGAATGTCACGAATGACAAAGGATGAGGCGTTGAGTTAACTCGAGAAACTAAACGTTTAATGGGGCGCACTTGTGCCCAAAATAAAATAGAAGAACGTTAGCGTCGCAGGCGTTGATGTCGGCGAAACAGCAGGCTCGAGCGCTGGGGCGAAACTGACTCCGGCTTGCCACGCGGAGCGCCTTTTGTAGCCGCGTGGTTTTCTGGAACGTTCGGACTAGAACGTTCGGCGCGTAGATTATTCGTAACTCGATCAGACGGGAAAGTTATCGAATTTGCGGAAACTCCAATTAGAAAGTATAAATAAAAGACAGGTAACTCCCAGGAATCGAACCCATATCCTCCGCACGACAGCCAAGCGCGGAAACCTTTCGGCCACGTACACGCTCGCTCAGCGACGCGCGTGGCAATATATCACAACACAAGTAACTATCCTAAACTAGTAGTCAAACCCACCCGCTATAGGAGATTTATAAAATAAAGATCGCCGCAAAAGTGGGTTCTGTCTTTTATTTGCACGTCAAAAATAATATCAGAAGCCTATACATTTAAAACATCAACCAAATCGGATGTCATTACAAACGTTGTCAAATCTGATTATGATGACGTGTGGGTGGGTGTACAAACCCATACTCATGCCTGCCAGATTCTAATTTACACGAAGACCTTTTTTTTTTTTTTTTTTTTTTGCGCATCACGAATAAATTGGTTGCAATGAATCGGTCGTGATAATGAGTCAGAAAAAAACGTTAACATTTCGCTAACATTACTCACTCTCCGCTTCGTTCAGCATTGCTAAAATTCACACAAACACGTATCCATACCTTATAGTATCACATGTGATTCTGTGTGGGTTGCCTATTAATCAAATTTGCGAAATATGATAAGCGCATCTCTATCCTAACAACTCTATTCCATGCCTTTGTCGACATTTTTTGCCGAAAGGTAGCCGGGTAGTGTTTTGCGTACAGCGGCCTGTGACCCGGAGGGGGGAGAGGGGGAGGGGCGAGAGGGATATGTTTGTGACGGTTGTTATGGCCCCGGTTACGGCGGTCACAAGTAGTTTGTACACTAAAATCATTTGAACTTGGCTATAAAAGTTAACCAGCCATTCGCCACAGGTTATCCATTGTTTTCTTTAAACATGAACGCGAGGGTCCGGCGCGCATCGGACAAAGTCTATGCGAACCCTCATCTGCACTTCGACAAAGTTCCGAAAGACGATGCGTAGCTGCTTTACAATAGCTTGCCAGCCTACGGAGGGACTTGAAAATTCCTCCCCCCTAAAAAAAAAGAAAAAAAAAAAAAAAGAAAGAGTTATAGGCTCGGCCACATGGGCAATTTCAGCTGACGAAAGAAAAGCACATCGTTTACAGGAAGTATTTTAAACGCGACGTCTATTTCGGCACCGTGATGTCGGCCTCCCCTTGGTATATGGCTACACCCATTCACGTCTTAAGTGAGCAATTTAGTCATTGAAGTATAATTCCTTCCTAGCCTATACTAATACGACCGCACGTCGCTTTACGTTTCTGAATGCTTAACCAAGCGTGCAAATCCCACAGCCCAGAACTCTAGTGTTAATCACTTTGTAAAGCAAGTAAAAAGGTATCATATGAGCGAATTTTGAGAATGGCACAGACCAGAAGCTCTTTACTGAATGGGGCACAGCTGAGAAGCAGCTTCCTGAGACAACTGAAGCGAGCTATTGCCGCCGAGATCACGTCCCCTTCGGGCGCCGATCAAGACCATGCACACACCATCTAAACTTCTGAATTCCCACTGAAAGGTCTCACCATCAAAAAAGAACACCGAGCGGATGTCGAATTGGGGTTATTTCCTACAGTGGAGGCGTCGGCAAAAGAGCAAAAAGGCAGGTCAGATTGGCTTGGCTCTCAAAGTCTCTTTTGCCAAGCCAGAGCGGTGGCGTGATTTACGTAGATTCGCAAATATCTTGAATCGGAGATAAAATCCGCAGTCAACGTTACGATGCGATAGGAGCCAACCAAGCAGCGCCAAACCTGCATAGTCATGGCGCTCGTCGTCTTTGTGCGTTTCTATATCACCGGCTCAACTGATGACGCGCAGTGTTGCTGTTGTTAGCGATGTAGTTGGAAAAAGAAATCGAGGCAATCGTGGTGTGCAGGGAATGCAACGTGATCCTGCGGCGTTTTCTTTTCTTTTTTTTTTTGTTTTTTTCTTGATTGGTTTAGCCGCCATGCCCGGTGCAAAAAGGCGTGCACCCCTTTTGCCACCGACACTGCGGAACCATTGGATCGGGATACCGCCATTCCTTCTCGCTGGCTAGGCTAATTAAGATGGAAGCGATCGTGTCCGGAATGCCACGTGGAGCAGCATACATGCAGGCCTTTCTGACTACGTATAGCAGCTTCGGGATAATGGTGGGGCAACTGAGAGTCGAAAAGAAGCCATTTCTTGAAGGTCAAAGTGCCTCGCATTCTGACACAATGTGACACTCTGTCGCTCTCTTTTGCACGACAGCTTGGCCCGCGCACATTTTGTGAGCGCCAAGTCCTGGGTTTAAATAGCCTGCCGGAAATGACATGAATCAGCCTTCAACTTTTTTTGTATTATTGTTTACGTAAATAAAAGAAACCATATGGTTTTTTTTTTGTGCTTTCTTCGTTTAATTGTACATGGCCTGTTTATAATACAGTAATGTATATAAACATACCCAACATATGCAAATAAGCCAACCCCGTTTGAATAAATTAGATTAACAGCAAGTTCTTAAAAAACATGTATAGGTATTGTTGAATAATTCACTATAAAATTTTTAATTCAGTGTCTTATTTATGGCGTAGTTCCAAGTGATTGTGCGGTTGGAAAGGTGGTTCCTTAACGCGAATCTGGCGAAAAACATAATTCATCCAATTATCGGCTAATTGCTTTAACAAGTGTGCCATGCAATATATTTTAACACGTCATCTATTCGCAATTGGTAAATTATGTTGAAACTAATGACTTCTTCACAAATTCACAACAAGACTTCAGAAATCCTGTTTCATGTGAGACACAGCGACTACCCTTTACGCATGGCCTCCGTCATTCTCTCGATAATCATTATGAAATTAATTGTGTACTTTTATATTTCTCGAAAGCCCTTGTCAACGTTTCCCGCAAACTCGTCTTTCATAAATTACAATCCCTTAAACTGACTCATGTATCACTAAAAAAAAAAAAAAAAAAAGTTCGCAGTTTAGGTCACAGTTGTTCGCGGAGGCATGTTTGAGGATTTTTACAAAGATTGTATCCACGAATAATAAATAGTAGTTGGAATGTCGTTTTACCGACTTGCTTATATAAAACAATAAAAAAATATAGAAGCTCGTTTTTTAATACTTTGAGATTGAGAGTGGTTCAAAAACGCCACACACGACAATCATCAAAACCCACCATCGGAAGTTGCTCTGTTTTTAGCATATTTAGAGGCTTAAAACTCAAAACCTGTGCAAATACCTCTAACGGAATGTATTCTGGGTAAAAGGAGGGTGTGAAGAGAACGCGACGCGAAAAAAAGAAAAAACAAATTATTTTTTTTTTTTTTTTTTTTTTATACAGCGTGCTGAAATTGAACGAAAAGTGAAAACCTTCTCTGTTTGATAATTTATTTCTCAGTATTCGTACATGATAAAGTCACAAACTTCGCTTAATTTGGAAGGCAATGAAATGTTCTACAGGTGGTATTATTTTAAAATCGATACTAAATATAGTCGACTCAAAACAAATCCGCAAATTAGGTCATAGTTGTTCGCAGAGGCATGTTTGGGGATTTTCACGAAGATTGGAGCGACGAATAATAAATAGTAGTTATAACGTCGTTTTACCTACTTGCATATATATCACATAAAAACATATAGACGCTCTCTTTTGGATACTTTAAGATTGAGAGTGATTCAAAAACGCCACACACGACAATCGTGAAAACCTCGTCGTTCTTTCCCGCTTCTTTGAGATTTGTTTTCTCAGAAACTAAACATATCAGGACATTAAAATAAAAAGGATTGTTCTTCTTGGAACATGCGCCACGAAATATAAAAAATGAGGCAAAATAAAAAATGCGACTGCACCTCGTTGCCTGAATCAAAATGAAACCGCCCATATATACGCAAACTTTAGGTGAAATTTTAACAAACAGTAGGGCCGAGATTTGTAATCCAGACAAGTGCAGAAGGTTGCACGTGTCCCGGACACTTCAACACCGTGCGAGTGTTCATTTAGCGCAGCAGGTCCTATCGTGAACAATCAAAGGAGGTCGCTCTTCTCGGAGAGTTTCAACGAACCTCTTTGCCTCATGCAGCTGAATTAATAATCTGTGAGTGTGCGTGTCTTTGAAGTGTTCTCAACTACACATCGAGGTTGTTTATTATTGGAATTGTATATTGCGTTGTTTATCACATTATAAGCAAAGGCAAATGAAAGAAGAAAAACTTTTGACTTTTAAAAATATTACGCAAGGAAATGAAACGAGACCGAGACCGATTAATCGATTAATTAATCGATTAAAGGGTGTCGAATAATCTGGTTAAAATAGTTAATCAACGTCCAGCTCTAATTTACCTGAATCAAAAGGTTATCGCGAAGGGTGGAGGTCGCCTAAATTGCCCGTGAGTGGTACAAGTTTGCGCTGCAGTATTAAGAGCAAAATCGTAGTCGTGCCCTTGAACTAAGGAATCAATTACAGCATAAAATCATTGAATAGGCATTTCGTCGCCATATATATTATGAACTATGATTTACAAAAAATGTTTCACAATATATCTATATATATATATATGATGACGACACAACTGAGCTAAAATCAATACATGTTTAAAAATGTCACCAAGGTTTTAGGACAAGCCCTTTCAGTCTACCTTTTATAGAAACACTGAGCGGCAATCACAACACCTGTTTCTCTAAGCAACATTGTTTACACTCAGCACCATGATAAGGGCGAAGAATCATGCAGGAAGGAGTAATCGAAATTGTTCACTCTAATCTATAAGCACCTTCGTCTCGGATCAAACCTGGCCCAAAAAAAACCCTCTACAAGTGAACATTTTCTTATACAGGATAAACTGGCATAGCCTGGCTGTTGAGATTTGTTCTTGAAAAGATGCCGGTCTATTTATTTCGCAAATAAGCATCACCCTTACTAATTGATGATTTTTTGTTAAATAGAACAAAGTAGAATTTCACGCTCTACTCGACAAGGCAGCGACTTAACTGGTCACTTTCTGACGATTTGCGTTCGTAATCGCCGCAGTTCCGCCACCCGCCCCTGTGTATTTTGTTTTTGTCCAGCCCACAAACACAATTGCGGTTCATCGCATAAAAGAGTCAGTGACACACTTCTATATGTTTGAGAAGTTATGTATGTGTCAGAAACACATAGTTGTTTAAATTAGCTTCAAAATCAAAAGTTTGTTTCATACTCTCTCAAATCACTTATGCACGGCCTATCGAAAATAAAAACGTAGGAAAAGATTAGCAGAGCATCATTCAGATAAATTTGGCATGCATATACTTACGATGCATATCTTTAAAGTGGTCAGCACTTTTTTTATATTGTCAAACCTCCAGTTAGTAATTAAATATATTTCATTAGGATCAATAAATTTGACTATGAAGTTCACACAACCGCTTGAGACTAACACGGGAGGACAATATTCCAAAATGCACAAGCTGTTGAAACTGCGTAAACGTGTTTTTTTTTTTTTTTTTTCACTGTTTGGCATTGTGAAACACCGGGTTGCAGGGTATGTCAAAAATGGCTTTGTGCTCCCATGATAGATCGGAAGGCAGGTACACGAAATGTGCAGAAAGAGAGATATAATAAACAGTATTTTTCTAAATAATGCCTTACTGCCAAAAGAAATACATAGAGGTGCATGCTATGATATTTCTAATCTTTCATAAATACCGCGAAGGACAGATGAAGATTCTTAGAATCCTAATATAAATCGCATTTGTGTATCAGCTTGCATGAACTTGAAACTTCGCGAAATACTGCCTTGGAAGGAATGTCATATATTCTCTTTTACGTGCACTTGTCTTAGGCCCTCGCTTTACAAATCTGCTTTATCAGTCATGCGCTCTAAAATTTCATTAGGCTGCCGTATATCATCGCGAAACTGTTATATATACTGCACAACTTTACAATTTGGACATCTACAGACCTTTCCGGATAATCCCAGCAGACCTTGCAACGAGGGAAATTGTGGGGCTTTTCTGATGTACGCTCGTGCCGGCTCGAACGCTTCGTATATCCTGGTAGCGGCACGTTTCATTCTTTCTCATCGTAAGGAGCTCAGAACACACACTAAAATAGACCCAACGGAAGAGAAGGTAATCACATACTCTCTTTCGCTTTCTCTCTGCCTACTCAGGGTTCCGAAATCACCGAACTGTTAAACCAACGTCAACTTCGTCTTCGCTTCTTGGATAATTTCACGTGCCGTACATCGAAACGCTACATAGCGTGAAGCAGACGCTGGAAGCACCACATATTTACGGAAATGTCTATTGCTAGTGTTACGAACATCGCATTTCACCATAAAGCTGAGCTGCTTAACATGCTTTGCACATGACGTCACCGCGCCACATGCTGGTGGTCATTGCGATCTGTTCTTGCTGAGAAAATCGAATCCGGTGGTGCAAAATGCACGTTGCAGAAGGTTAGCTCTCTGAGCAAGCAGGGATTAAAACCCAGGAATTAAAATTAAGGAGCGTGTCAGAATATCCAGGTGTCTAAGGAGCAAGGGAGGGCAATTTATTTTCTCTATGTACTTCACTCTTTTTGGTGTTTTTTTTTTTTTTTGCGTGTGGACAGAGTTGCGTGCGTGGTGCCTCAAACTCTATATTCAACATGACAGTTTAAACATTTAATAAAGAATGCGTAATTTCCTTCAGAAAGCACAAAGTAAAGTCAAAAGCAACATCAGAAAATATCAGTCACGTTATCAATACTGTGATACCACAATGAATGTCAATAACGAATGTATATTCAACGGGTAAACCTCTCCTCGGTTCTACTTCACGTCACTGGGAGCAGGAGCCAAGAAGGTAAGCAGAGTGGAGGAGAGGGTACGAAACGGCTTGTGCTGTGATGCCATTGTGACGTTAGCTCCACACTCTAAAAAAAGCCCGAGCGTCTTCTTTCCCGCAGAACACGCGGACAGCCAATCACTGCTGTTTGCGGAATCAGCTCAGCGAATGACAATGCCGAAACATATGTTTAGACCAAAAAGCGAAGTCTGCGATGTAGCATCACGCAATGCAAGCGTGACGTTTTGCATTGCTTAATGCTGCATCGCAAACTTCGCTTTTTGGTCTAAACATATGTTGCGGCATTGTCATTCGCTGAGCTGATTCTGCAAACAGCAGTGATTGGCTGTTCGCGTGTTCTGCGGGAAAGAAGACGCACGGGCTTTTTTTAGAGTGCACATAGGAACCACTTTTGAGCCAGCTCCCTCGTTCCGCGCAAAACAACTATTACGTTATTTTTTATTTTAATTTAGCGAACGATTTTTCCGATGTAGCATCACGCAATGCAAGCGTGACGTTTTGCATTGCTTAATGCTGCATCGCAAACTTCGCTTTTTGGTCTAAACATATGTTGCGGCATTGTCATTCGCTGAGCTGATTCTGCAAACAGCAGTGATTGGCTGTTCGCGTGTTCTGCGGGAAAGAAGACGCACGGGCTTTTTTTAGAGTGCACATAGGAACCACTTTTGAGCCAGCTCCCTCGTTCCGCGCAAAACAACTATTACGTTATTTTTTATTTTAATTTAGCGAACGATTTTTTCAGGGGTTGCCCTCAGACAAACTAGAGGGGGTCTAGGCGGTGGTAGGGAAATCACTGAGTGCAAGTTATGTCTTCGAGAGACACAAATTCTTCTTGCTTGGTGCAGCATCGCGTGGAACGGCGCGAGCGTCTGCTCTCTAAAAAAAGCCCGGGCGTCTACTTTCCCGCACAACACTTGGAGAGCCAATCACCGCAACTTACGGAGGCAGCTCACCGAATGACGATGCCGAAACATATGTTTAGACCAAAAAACGCAGTCTGAGTTTTGCATTGCTTAATGTCACAACTCAGACTGCGTTTTTTGGTCTAAACATATGTTTCGACATCGTCATTCGCTGAGCTGCCTCCGTAAGTTGCGGTGATTGGCTCTCCGAGTGTCGTGCGGAAAAGTAGACGCGCGGGCTTTTTTTTAGAGTGTATAGTGATATCACTTCAGTGCGTTGTCAATGAGAAATGATCGTTACATAATACTCGACCAGCCGTGAAAGAGAACGCTGTAAAAATGTCTTTCTTGGTACTTTCATATCTAAAAGTACCCAATCTATACTTAAAAAAGGAAAAAAAAAAATATATATATATATATATATATAGTTTTTTTTTTTTTTAAGCATTACAGATTTGTTTTAAAAAAAAGGCGTGAGAGCTACACTTATGCGGTTTGTGTAGGTGAGTTGTGCGGTCCGGTGGACATTGTATAGGGGGGCTAATCGTAACGATCAGTTGGTTAAATCATTAAAATTCGTTAATTGACATTTTAATTAGTGAAAATATGCTAATGGATCTAATTAGAAACTTACGAAGCGTCATCAAAAACCACTAAATCAACTCTTTTTTTAAAATGACGAAGTTAGTGGGAAAGTCGGGGGCGCACCGAAGTTATCACTCGTGCAGTAGGCGCAAAGCTAGCAGTGGCGGAACGCGGATGATTAGATTATCATCGCGCTCCGCCACTGCTATACACCTTTTCTACGGGGGCTCCGCCATCTTCAATTCTGGCACTTCCGGTATGCGTGAAAACGTCGCTTTCTTCTCCCCTCGACAGTAGAATGTGTTAACATTTTAATTGCAACCGTCAGTCATTCTTGTTATGACCCTTCCATACTTTTTTACTTGTTCGGGGATGTAATCTCTTGCTTTTTTTTTTTCGGAACGCATACCGGATATGGGGACGACGTGGCTGGGTGCGAGGCTAAACGAAAAAGGTGTATACTTCGTTTCAGCTTCGGTCCGAGCGCGGCCGATGTTATGAGCCGAAGAGCCAATCAAACAGCGCAAAAAGCGCAGCGTCATCGCGTGCTCTCTGCGCTTGATAAGACTAGCCGGCGGAGGAGCACGCACGGAGAGACGGCAAGTATCGGCTGGTCCTATCAATTGCAGGGAGCACGCCATGACGTTGTGCCTCTTTCGCTGTTTGATTGGCCCTTCGGCTCATAACATGGGCCGCGCTCGGACCGAAGCTGAAACGAAGTATAGCTTTGAGCGGCTGCTCCACGATAGGTAAGCTTTTTGCACCCCCGACTTTCCCTCGAGCTTCAAGTCGTTAAAAAAAGAGTTGATTTAGTGGTTTTCGATGACGCTCTCTGAGTTTCTCATTGGAACCATGTGTCTATTTTCATTATTTAAAAAGTTAACTAACGAGTTTTAATTAATTAACCGACTGATCGTTACGATTAGCCCCCTATACTCTGTCTCCCTGGCCGTATAACTCACCTGCACAAACCGCATAAGTGTAACTTTCGCGGCTTTTTGTTTAAACACATTTGTTAAGTTTAAAAAAAAACGGTATATATATATGAAGCAAAAATAGCTTCGTTCCCTATACCCCTCACTCACCGTGATAAAACACGCTAATTACAAAAAGAAAATGAAATCAAGAGAGAAAGAGAGAGTGAGAAATTTAATGAAAGTTTGGGGGTTTACACTAGAAACCAGTGTAGGACTTCGAGAAGGCACCAGTGAAGCACCGATGAGTAATTTAAACCACCTGCGATGCTTCAAGTGCAACTAAGATCTCTGTTGCACGTGCACTTGATAGCTCAAAACCCGCCATTCAGGAAATTCGAAGGCAAGACATCCTGACGAAATTAAGCACAAAGTTTCCCATGCCAAGTCGCGATTCATAAGCCTTCCCTCGATGATGTGGTACCCTGTCAAGGGGTATTCACACGATGAAGGAATCCACGCAGGGATGTGCGTGACGTCGACAGCAGGAGTAATTTCTTCCTCAGCTTCGTCGTTCACTCCGACGAAGTGCCGGAGGAGGGATGTCAGCATTTGCAGTCCATTTGAGCGGTTTCCACAGTTAACACCACCGCAGACGAATTGAGCGAGCTCTACATTTGACACCAAATAGTTTAACGACAGAATATTACTGAAGGCAAACTGATCCGCCGTCAAACCAGGATTGTTTGCGCCGCCCGAACACCCTTCCCTCCCTCCGCCGCCTAACTGACGTCAGCGCCGCATCACAAAAAGCCTGATGTTTTCGTCGCCTGATGCGCGCGCCGTGAAGAAATCCCCGGAATGTCTCCCTCGTCTGAATAACTGCGAAACCGTCACGACAATCGCTTAGTCTGCCACTCGTCTCTACCGCTATGGAATCAAACAGAAATAGTAACGAGTGGTTAAGCATGGGGAACAGAAATAGAATGGAGCCAGGCTACATCGTAATTAATTTGCCCCCATAAAAAGAAATGTTTTTGTGTGTGTGCGTCTTATTTAAGAACGTTAAGCAACACACTCGGCTTATAGTGGACAGCTCCGAAAAAAATTACACCATCTTCCCGAGGGGAACCATGGGGTGATGCGGAGCATCGTGTTGGTTCCGAGGAAAGAGTCAGTTGCGTGCTGACGTCGAGAGATGGCGCCACCGACTGCCCTAGCTTTACCCCCTACGCGAGCCTTCGTCGCGGCTCGCAGCAGAGAAACTTGGAACGCTCGCCGCTCGCCGTTTATTTTTTTTAACACTTGAAGGAGAGAAGACTAGAGGAGGAGAGTTGCGCATGCGCGCGCGGTGTGATTAGAATCGAACGCACGCGAAGTGCACGCGCAGCTGGTAGAGAGAGAGAGCGGAGAGAGTAACGCGCAGCTGTTGCAGAGAGGGAAGGAGGAGAGTTGCGCATGCGTAGTGTGAGTGCAGACTACAACGCCGACGCCGCGGGACATAGACCCGAGCAAGAGATGCTCCGCATCTAAAACAGTTCCTTTATGGATCCCCGCAACACCCACACGATTCGATGCACTCATGTGTCGATTAGCAGTCTACGATTCCGAAGTACTAGTCTCGAAGCGGAATCCCATACTCCACGCTATAAGCTACCCAATCGAACGTTCAACGCAGATTTCCCCAAAAGACATCCCGATACGATCCTTTACTGTCCCATTTATGTAAAGAAGACACCTCCCAGCTTGCAGAGAAGAAAGAAAGAAGGCAATAAAAAGCGACACCTCATGCCCGTACCACAACAAGACGACAGCTGGACGCGTGCTTCGCTTGTGCCCGGTGCGAGGAGTGCGCGCGCACACCCGCACAGCTAATCGAACACTTTATCGACATCAGCGCCAACGCCCCCCATTCCGGGGCTCCGGATGACTCTTCAATATCGGTCCCGGACGAGATATGTGAAGGGGAAGACCTTTAGGAACCAATCAGATCGATCGCCACGGGTATCAGGGGTTGGGGGCGACCGAGGGGAGGGCGTCGTGCCAGGAGGCGCGGCGCCACGTCGAGAACACGGCGAGATCGGAGCGCGCAGGGCCGCGCTCCCAACGAGCGGGCAAAGAAAAGCAAAAGGGCAGAACGCCCAGCGGGTGGTCGGGGCACTGGGGCTGCAGGGACGCCGGACGACGACGACGAGTTCCTTAGGAAGAGAAGGGCTGCGCCGACAGGACGGTAAATACAGGAAACTCATCCGGGAAGGGAAAGAAAGAAGCTAGTAAACGCCATGTTCTCCAAGGAAAAATGCGGTCGGGAGCGACCGTCTTCTGTTTGGCGGCTTCTTCTCTTCGGGAGCGACGTTGGACGCTATATAAATAGATTGACACGGCGAAGAAATCTTATTGAATGGCGCGGTGGCCCGCGTGACTTAATATCTAGCCGGCTCTTTCGCTCATCGTAAGAGAGATAATTACAGTTGGCCTTATTGATCCTAGACGTTCAGCTGCACCGACCATCGGGCGCGAGCCGGCGACTTCTTCGGCCCGGGGGGGGGGGGGGGGGGGGGGGGCGCCACTTGCCCGAAGGTGAGGCCTTATGTCTCTGCTTGCCATTTTATTGGGGCAACCGGACCCCTATTAGAGGGCTAACACCTACCTCGCATTAGCACCAAGACGGAGGAAGGAGCCGTTTGGGCTTGACTCCGATCGCCCTAGCTTCGCGGCACAATTTCGGTCGGCTATTGTGATGCTGGACGCCGACTGCGTCAATTTGTGCCGGTTGGGTCAACGTTCGTCGGGCTCCGCCCAGCGGAACGGGACGCTCTGGCTCTGCAGCAGGATATCGCCTCTTGGAGTTGGAAGGAATACTCAATGGGAGGCAAATAGTTGCACGATTAACATTGCGCGAAAGACTGTTTGGTCTTAAAGGGACCATGAAACGATTTTGAAATCGAATTTCATCCACCGATCGTCGTAAAAGGTGTGAAAAGAAACACAAAAATAGGGAGTCAAAAAAAATTCTTCGCTATAGAACTTTTAAAAGAAAACTGGACTCTTTTGCGCCTTCTTTCCTTCGAAAGCTCTGTGCCTTTTCACTGCGATGCATCTGCGGAAACGCAGCACGTCAGCCGAATCCACGTCGCCTATTGGGTAAGAGCCTACCACACCAGCAACGCGATCGTAAACAATAGATAGCCGGCGAGTGTTTCCTAAAAGTTTTGTTAAATAATATTCAGATCCACATTTTGTAGCATAATTAAAGATGTGACGAAAATTGCCAAATTTGATAATGCTGAGAGCCAAGCGCCATCTATCGTGTGGTAAACGAAGCAACTACTGCGCGTGCGCAGTAGGGCGTGACGATCAAGAACATTTACTTGGCCGCGACGATCAACACCTTATGTTGTACCGCTGAGAAGGCTAGAAGCGCGAGCTCATAGCGTTGGGAGCTGCTCTTAACGCACGAGAGCTTGTGCCGCCGAGATGTGCCCTAGAGCAAGGAGCTCGCGCTTGTAGCCTTTCCTGCGGTACATCATAAGGTGAAACAGCCCAGGTAGCACAAAACATTATAATAACATTAATTTTTTCTTGTGTAAGTTGAAATAACGTTTTGTGTTAGGTGTAAATCTAACAGCAACGTTCAAATAGAACATACAACGTTTTAGGTATTTTCTGAATGTTAGTGTAACGTTCAAATTAAACATACAACAATCTTGTTGTGTACAAAATGTTATAACAACATTCAATACAAAACATTAAAGCAATGTTATGAGCACTAACATTAAAGTAACATTTAGTAACATTATGCTCCGAACATTATCTTGAAGTTTACAATGAAACATTATAGTAACAGTGAATGCAGAACCGTGAAATAATGTTGCAGGAAGTAAAATCACATTAACATTTTAACATATATTTCCAATGTTATTTTGAAGTTTACGAAGAAACATATACATTCAATGCAAAATTATAGTACATAAATTTTATAAATAGTAACACTGAAATAATGTATTGGTTTGATTACATATCTGTTTTTCAAACTTTGAATTATTGTTCCAAATACGAACATTCAAGAAATTATTTGACAATATTGTGTTTTTAACATTATTTTGAAGTTTACAATGAAACACCACGTACAGTAACAATTTATTGGTATAACGTTTTGAAAAGAGTATAACACTTTTGCAAATGTAAGAAAATGTAGTACACTATTTTAGTTTCAGATTTTATTGAAATGTAGCGTGAAGGAACAAAAAATGGCAAGGAAAATGGAAATATATGCTATGCTACTTTTTTGCATTTCACGTCTTTTGCCCTCTAAAGATGGAAGCATTTCGATTAAGCTTTTCTGTAGCAGCTGCTAACTCCAAAAAACAGAAAATGTTGGATACCTAAATGTAAAATGTGATCCATAGAAAGACGACCATAAATAGAATTTACTTGTTTCACTTGTTTTTTTGTTTCACATGAATATATTCACTTCCCTTTACCAGGAAGGTCTGAGGGGAGAGGTGGTGATTATATCGACTATGGAGCTTGTGGATAAGTAAAGCGATGATGTGTATCACGACAGCCCTTTCGTCCCTTCTCCATCAACGGTCAGTCTCTTAACTTGCCAGCTTGACCCTTCTAAGGTGTTCACTATATTTCCTTGGCGTCTTGAAGTGACCTGCATCACGCTACGATTTTCTGCAGAGATGCCCAAAGGTGGTGGATTAATTATCTGAAAGTATAGAAACATGCACCTCCTTAAATAAAAAAAAAAAAAAAGATTTTTTTTTTTCTTATGAAGAAATTTCTGTCATGCTTTTTTTTTTTCAAAATGAGCAAAAATGATTCTGGGCATATCTGGTGTTTATTACGACTAAATAACGTGTGGAATGGGAAAAAAATAAAATTGGCAAACATAATAATCGTTTCATTCGGCCAGAATAAACGGCTCAGTGTCCCAAAATAATAAAGTTTTTTTTTTCTTTTCCCTTATTTGAATTAGATATATGTATGATATATTTACTGCACTTTGTATGTTGGGAATGTACATAGGTGTGCTGGTGCAGTCGGAAGGCTGGCATCCATGCAACTATGTGTCCGAGGTTCCTTTGGCATGTGAACTGAAACGGCACAATCAAGGCAACCCCGCCCCCTCTCGACGAGCCCATGCACTGTAAAAGATATCCGTAATTTTACAAACACTTTGTTGTAATTCTAACGGAATCTGTGTCCGTTTCTTAGTTAACGGACATAAAACCCATTTTTTGTTAGGTTGAATAAAATAGTATACAGTTGTGTGCCTAAGACTACCATAGTAGAGGATAAAAGCATTAAAAGTGCGTTTATCGTTTAATCCTGCTAAAAGCAATTCCTTATAGTAAAGAGGCCAAAGACTGTACCAAGAAACCTACAGTACCCTGCAAAAGGAACAAATTAAAGGGGTGGGGGAAATTAAGTAAAAGTCCATAATTCACAGTAAAGCACATAGGCACTGCTCTACCTCACTGGGAGTGAAGGTGGCAAGTTGCCTGTCTACCGATGTTTTCGAGCTTGTGACGATTGTTAGGGGGGTTCTGCATGAGTGCACATAAAGGGATTGCCAGAACAGTGACGACCACACCAAGAAGGAATGCTGTTGCTCTACGGTAGGAAATGGTTGAAAGGCACCGGCACAATTCTTGCAAACAACTCCCTTCAGTGCTGTCTCGTGACCTTGCAGTTCCACAACGTTGTCTAGGAGGCATAATAAGATGACCCACTAAAGGGCCACACTTGAGATCACCTCTGGCCTGCCAGTGAAGGGCCAGAATTCTAGCCAATGTCAGAGCAGTGAGTGATCGGGAGTGAGCATGGCTGCCGAAAAATAGCGTAAGCTTCCCCCCTTTGCTGAGCACTTTCAACTGGTCTTATAAGATCAACCTCATAGGAGTCTCATATGGAGCTGCGATACTCTAGGGGTGGCAGGACCAGGGCTATCAGAGGCACCTAAGTGTGCTATGGCCTGTTTCACTGGACACGCAAAGTACAACACCCAGTGTTCCGCACATTTTGGACAAAAATGAGGACATACTGTGTGGAGAAACATAGCTGGTTGTTTATAGCAGACCTTGTCGATGTTGTTCTGCAAATTTTCGTGGTTTCTGGGGTCACCTGATAAGCAGCACCAGCATCAGGTCATCCGTAACAGCAGTGGAGTCGTTTGGAAGGAGGCATTATCACGATTAATAAGCATGTTGAGAACAACTGGACTGAGCACACTGTCCTGTCAAACTGTCGAGCACTTGGGCCACTGGAAATAGTTCCATGGTATACAATGCACTCTGAGCGACTCAACTTGAAGGCTTCTAGTATGCACAAATTTAATTAATTCTAGTGTTAATGAGCACCAGTGGCTCGCTGGGCAAGTCGTAGGACTCGGTCACGGAAGCCGGGCAGCACGCACAGTATAGCAGCCCCTTGCCATGCTTGTGGAAGGTTTCAGCTCCAGGTTACGGCGTCGCCAAAAGGGTAATCGGAAAAGTACCACGACCAACACAAATCTAGAATTCTTAGCACGATCCTTTCCGTAAGTAGCGTGCTCCACTGTATCAACCGACAGGGTGACCGCCATAAACCGAATCCTGCATCCTCGTTTTACATACCGATAGAACTGACGTGGGATGCGTCTCGGGGAGTGAGTGAAGGTGCAGCAGCTCATTTGAGACCAAGTGCCCATTTGGAGAATCATACTGCGAGTTGAAACAACGCAGAAGCCTCGCGTCACGCAGCGTCGCTTGTAGAAGAACCATTCGGAGAGTCTGCAGACTGTGAAGGTAAGAGCGTTCACATCGAAGAGCTCATCATTCAAAGTGGCTACTGAGGTTTTAAGAGCCACTGATCGTAGTAATCGCATTCCAAAGACGCCGCGTTGTCATAGATTGTTTTTCACCAGCTAGGTCATGTAAGGCTGAGGCCAGGACTGGGGGATCCGTCGCCGGAAACGTGAAGGAACCAAGCAAATGACGTAAGGCTCACTGACTCGGTTCGTGGGTGCCGACGACGTCCGAGCAACCCTAGTAGGGTCTTTGCTTCCAAGAAGACTGGAGATTCTTTCCGGCGGGCCCAAAATATCCAGACATCATGCTTGTGGCTGATGCGGATCGCAGGAGGGGGATAACCAACGCACGTGTAGGTCGAGCACGGCCGGCACTCGAGAAAATGGTGGTCGCCGCCATGTTAAAATGAAACGAAGCCAAGCCAGCCCAGCTTCAGTTTAGTACACAATGCACTACAACCTGGTTTATTACAAATAATTATATAAATGTTAAAACAGCTTTTTGTATTTGAAAGTTTGAATTTCAATCGAATAAAACAAGCACGTTCACGTTGCGTCAAATGAGCTTGGTCGGAACGGTCGGAACCAACGAGCAACGACTATCCATCGCCATCGTATCAAAACACAAAAACAAAGCGAGCGGGCGCTTTCAGACTTTCGGAAGAAACACCGAAGAACGTTCTTAGAAAAAGGAAGTGTCCTAGGTGCCGGCGTGCCCATGGAACCAGCTTTGGATTTGAGTCTAATTGGTGAGTGCTCGCCCATTCGTTTTACTTTTTCAGTCCTTTCTGTTCGGAGCGTTTATGACGTGTTCTTATGTGTGCAGTCGGCGTGAAAGCGAACGTGTGCGGTTCCTTGTCGCACACGTGCTTTCCGCATTGGATGACCCCCGAGCTTTTGCCAAGCAAGTCCCGGAAGTGACCTGTCACTGAGCGAGCAGTCAGATTGCTGGAACTCACCCAGAGGCAAAGGTCCCACCGGAGGCAGGTGGGCGGGCAAGCGAGGCACTTGGTGAGTGTATAAGGGAACTTTATCTCGTAAATCGGTGGACAAGGCTTGATTTCTGCAAATCGGGTGGCGGCTTGGTACCACCTAGCTAGGCGGTGTATTTTGCGGAACCCATGACCGCTAAAGGTACCCTTTAGCATGCTGGCGCTCGTATTCGCTTCCACCACTGATCTCAATGACAATTGCTGGATCGCGTTTGCCCGCTCCGCGAATGCGGTCACTGGCGGCCATCTTTTTGGTAGAGTTATATCACCTCTAGCCAAGATACAGCTGCTGAAGCCACTTGGCAGCCACCATCATCCATCCATGGCAGACGGCGTTTCGGCCGTTGTGGTGGCAGGCTGCCATCAAAATAGCGTGGGTGATATTCCGTGATTGATTGAAATTGTTTGACTAAACATGTTTCTAAAACCCGGCGTGAACGGTGGCCCGGTCTTTGAGGACCCGGTGAAAGTTTCACGAAATCGCGCAGCACCGGGGAAAAGCAGCACAGCACGCATCGAAAGTCGCATCGAAAAAAGCATCGAAAGCAGACGCCGGTACGTAGTCTGCTTTCGATGCGAGCTGCGCTGTTTTCCTTCGGTGCTGCGCTGTCGTAGAACTTTCGCCGGGTCCTCAAAGACGAGGCTACCGTTCACGCCGGGTTTCAAGAATCTTCTTCGTAGAACAACTTCAATCAAGCACGAAATATCACCCACGGTACAGTGTACTAGATCTACGGCTATTTTATGGCAGCCTGCCGCCATTGCGCTGTCCGCCATATTACTATGATGGCTAGAGATGATATAACTCTACCAAAAAGATGGCCGATCGTGGCAGCATTCCCGTCCATAGGTGGAGCTGGTCAAACGCGATCCAGCAATTGTCATTGAGATCAGTGGCTTCCACTGTGGGAGTTTGGATTCAAGTTCGAATAGACCGATCTCACTAAGCGTTCGGCGCATGCGTGATGCCGCCATAACTTTAGTTCATGCAAGGCAGACGGCCGTGCATGCAAGGGCTCGTTCCGTCTCGTGCTCTTCAAGCGCAGAGCTCCAGCAAGGTTATAGCACGTGCAGAAAGACTAAAGTTCCCTTCATGCATTGCGGCAGCGGTGGAAACTGGCTGGTGAAATGGGTCTATTTCTTCCTCGGAAACTACTCGAAACATTGCGTGACGCGCGCCTTTACAAGTAGAGTCTGTATTGATTATGTTGCTTGCGAAGAGTATAAAGAGTTCTTTTTTGACTGGGGCACTAACTTTTTATACAAAATCCTGTATGTGTTGCGCAACAGGCAGTACTTCATTGTGAAGGTTGGAAGAAAGAACAAAAACGCGCATTGAGTAGTGACAAAAGAAACTCGAAAAGCGTTGAAAACTGTCTGAGGACCTATGTAGCTTCCATGGAATCCGGCAAGGTGAGTGCAGCTGTTTCCACATGCCCCGATCTCCGGCGGCAGTGGGTTGCATCCGTAAACCAAAAAGACTTTTGCCCAACGCCATACTCTCAACTGTGCTCGGAACATTTTGTGAATGGAGCGCGCACCAAACTTAACGATGTACTGTCAATGAACATGGGTGACACTTGCAAGGTGTGTGCAAGTTTTCTTGTGATAATTGCTGTTTCAGCTTGGAAATTTTTTTAACTTAATTTATCATAATATTGATATTTTGAAGTGTTGACAATGACTCAATTTTATCAGCTACAACACTTAGTTGAAGGCTGATTTCCGAAGCCGGGTGTGGATGGAAATGGTTGAAAAGCTAGGTCTATTGGTTTTCCTGAATCGCAATCTCCTGCGCGATACCAGAGAGCTGCGAACCTATGTTGACTGCCACAATGCGACTAGATTCTTCTAATTTTCAAAATTAGTGCATAATGTAGATGGAAAAAAAAACTTCAATTTCTGTTGCTGAAAGTTAAAGGACACATGCAAAGAAAAAAAATTTTTTTTTTTTTTAAACAGCTTAGATGGAAAAAGAATATCATAAAACGATTTTGCAACGAAGAAAAAAAAATTTTTAGAGCTATATTTACGGCGCTATACGAATTTGTAGTTGGCGCCCGCGGGCGCCGCAGAAAAGTGGCCTTTATTTATCACGTGACGGGCCCATATTTGTCACGTGGTGCTTGCGCTCTTTCGGAAGCTTCCTATGGCCTCTAAAAGTAAATTATTCATCTTTGTTTGAAGTATAACAAAAAACTAAAATTAATAAGTAAATTTTAGAGCCCAAATGACACTCCTGAAAAAGCCCAAGCAGACGTGATAGACCTGTGCGCCGGTCAGATGACGGCAGCGGCGCCCCGAAGCACATGAACTTGTGCGGCGGCGGCGACGGCGGCGAGGAGAAACGCGTTGAAGCGGCGTCATACAATGCTCAGCGTGCGGCGGCGGCGTGGATTTGCGGCACCGGCGACGCAGGACGGCGGCACCGGCGACGCAGGGTGGCGGCGCGCGGGCCTACCACGTGACAAGCGGCGGCTCCGGCGGGCGCCAACTACAAATTCGTATAGCGCCGTAAATATAGCTCTAAACTTTTTTTGTCTTCGTTGTAAAATCGTTTTATGATATCCTTTTTCCATCTGAGCTGTTTAAAAAAAAAATGTCTTTTTTTTTGCATGTGTCCTTTAAAACATGCTCGTGCATCGATTTTGAATCGTTGAATCACTGATCGACTCGCTCCGGCAATCGGCCCATCTCTGCTTTGCTCTTTTCAGTTCTCGACAAAATACACGGAATCCTCAAATGAGACGTTTATAACACCGATGCATGAGCATGTTTCAACGTTTATAAACATTGATGTATGAGCATGTTTCAACTTTCAGCAACAAAATTGAAGGTTTCTTTCCAGCTACATTATGTACTAATTTTGAAAATAAGAAGAATCTAGTCGCATTGTGACGGTCAGCATAGGTTCACGGCTTTCTGGTTTCGCGCAGGAGATCGCGATTCAGGCAAAGCGATAGAACTAACTTTTTGACAATTTCCAGCCACACCCGGCGGTGGAAATCAGCCTTCAACCAAGTGTGTAGATAATAAAATCGAGTCATTGTCACCACTTAAAAATATTGATATTAAAATGAATTCAGTTTCAAAAAGTTACAAGCTTATATAGCAATTATCCGGAGAACACTTGTACGCACCTTGCGAGCGTACCCCATGTTCATCGACGGTACAGCGTCAAGTGTGGTTCGCACTCCATTCACAAAATGTTCCGAGCACAGTCGAGAGGATGGCATTGGGGAAAAGTCTTCGATTTAGGGATGCAAGCCACTGCCGCCGGAAATTGGGGTCATGTGGAAAGTGGTGGAGCTTAAAGATATTGCAGCCGCACTCACCTTGCTGGATTCCGTACAAGCTACATGGGTCCTCAAACAGTTGTCTACACTTTCTGTCGTTATTCGTGCACCTTATAACTGAGCAACGGTGTCCCGATGACCGGGGGACTTTCGCCATCCAAGCCCGTGCTTGTAATTAAGTTTGGGAGTTTAAAACAAAGAAGAAAACGCGCACGAAGTTCGGGCAATGCCTACACCCAACACCGGCAAAGCCTCTCATCCAGGACTTTCACTCTTTCTAACGCTCCAGCAATAAGGAAAGCGCCGGTAGCCCTTTCCCTTTTTCTCCCTCTTTCAGTAAAATGGTCTATGTATGGCTCTGCTCTGCTTAAGCTCCGTTGAGCGCGCTTCTTACCAAGCCCTGGTGCACTGCAGAAAAGCGACACCAGCGGAAGCAAGCTCCACGAGTGTTGCTTCTCGGCGGTGCACTAGTGCTCGGAAAGAAGTGCGCTCAATGGTGCCGCGAGAACAAAAAGTATGAATTACACGAAAACGCTGTTCGAGTGAAGCGGGACAACCCAAGTTTTGAAAATTGTCTGACTTAACCAGGAGTATTAAATATCCGAGTTTGAATTATCCCGAGCCTACTGTATACACGAAGGGAGATCTGGCTCAGTTTAATGTGCCTAATATCACTGAATAGTTGTGCAATTCTAATTTGCTAGCTTTATTTCTCAAGCACGTGTTGTATGGGGTATTCAAATCAATGCAAATTTTTACTTTGGTTCAATTTATGAAAGGTTTGTTTTATATGTCATGTACAGTAGAAAGCTGGGGAGCTGGGCTAGTTAGTAAGCATGTTGCTCGCTCACTTTAACAATGTATGTCACATACAATTTGTTGTTATTGTGTATTGATTTCGAATCCTCTTCTGCTCTTTATTTCAAGCTGCACTGACATGCACCATGAAGATACCGAAGAAGTCTTCAACTGAAGGACAACTGTAAGCACAAGCATGGAGGGGCATCTAGATGGCCAGCGCAAGGACAACTTTAATGTAAAGTTTCTCCAAAGTTAAAGCAAGGCATGCCTTCTTCCAATAAAGGTATTTTGGCAAGTAGGTATGACTCAGCTTCAAGCCGTCACAATATATACTCTTGTTTGTTCATTCCTAATCACCTCTTCTAGTCACCACGTCTAGTCAGTTTCAAGCTTGTTGCTGTAGTACATACAGATTGGTTTTAAATTATTGGTGAGTCATTTTAACAGCCGAGTCTAGCAGCATCCTTGCTCGTATGTATATGCTTCTTTTGGTTTAATTTGAAACTACAATAAATCTGTTTTAGTACATGTACCTGACTGATTTCATCTTTGCAAGGGTAGTAAATTGCAATTAATTTCGTCTCAATATGTGCTGTGATGAAAAGGAGCTTGGTAATGGTTGTGCATTCTAGCGTTTTTGTTAATAGTGTGCAGTAATGTGCCTTTCACAAACATTCTTTTCCTCAGTTAACGGACATGCTACTATCAAGCTTCTTCAAAAGGTGTATATAGTCCATTATCTGCAGTTATGTATATAGTGCACCGGAGTCCGGTGGTTCCATCTTCTGGGAAACATTGCTATGCATGCGAAAAAGGACCTCCTCGAAGACCCAGGACGCAATATTTTGCTGCAAGTCTTAGCTTTTTCAGTCCTTGGAATAGCCATGACTGTAGCGAAACAGTGCCTGACGTTGGGTTTCAAGGAGGTTCCTTTCCAACACCTTTCTTTCGGCTTTGACTACGTACGGTTGTGTTGGTACGCAAGTTTATAAAACATTAAATTCACATCAAAGAAAATGGTACTGCTGCACTAGCAGAATATCCACAAAATGTTAGAAAGAACTTTTCAGTTGACGAAGACAAAAATATTGTAATCTGACACAATTGCTACCCATGCAGTTCGCCTTGTTCACAGCAGAGGCGTAACTACATGGGTAGCGGTTGCGTCTGATTTAGAATATTTTTGTCTACGTCAACTGAAAAGTTCTTTCTAACATTTTTGGATATTCTGCTAGTGTAGCAGTACCATTTTCTTTGATGTGAATTTAATGATTTACAAACGTTGCATACCGGTTGTAAAAGTGTTTCTCGAATGTTAATATAATGTTTCCTTTAATGTTAGTTTAATGTTTCGCAAACATTAAATTTATGTTGTAGGAACGTTTCCTGTGTGTTCAAATAACGTTTGGAAAAATGTTAATCTAACGTACACATAAACGTTGTGAAAACATTAAATAAAATGACATTAAGGACATTTTTCAAACGTTTGGGCCAAACAAAAAACAACATTATTATAATGTTTTTTGTGCTACCTGGGAGAGTATAGGCCGCGACGATCAAGGAACGTTTATTTTTCTACGTGTTCTTCTCGCGCAACTTCAAGCAGCAAGAAAAAAGTACTTGAAATAGACCACAACGAACAAGAACGCTAGATCCACAAACACCCGAGAGAAGCTAGAACGGTCACGAATTCACCGACCCGCGACCAAGCGAGCTCGGCAGATAGGCCTAGCAGACACTCTGACTCTCTGCAGCGTTGCTTCAACGGTATTTGGCCAAGACCGTCTGCCCACGACCGGCTGGCGTGCTGAATGGAATATGCCCGCGCCACCCTTGTGGACTCTTCCCGTATTTTGATCGCTGACCTCAATTTTAGATTAAGAGGTGAGGTCAATCCCTTCCCCTTGTTTTCCGAGGCGGTGTTGACGAACACTGTCGTCGAAAAGGGACTCTCGTAGATTCTATCTTCTTGTTTTGTGTGATATAGAGCTCAAATAAACGCCGCATGGATTACCTTCGTAACACGATATGTACACTTTGTTATTAGTATGCCATTTTTATTCTGACAGACTGCAGGTCACTGTCGAGCTATAACAGTTCGTGGGAGCTACGTGCAATGCCGGTCCAACCTTCCTTTGCCGAGTGTCGCGTCAGTATCGAGTTGCAATCGTAAAAGATCGGTCCCGAAGCACTTACCAACAGCGAGAATACAGCACTTCCATCAAACGCGCGCGTCCGCTCCGAGTGTGAACAGGTATTTACGTGGCTCTTGCTGACACTGTCGTAGTTCAAATGTATTTTTTTTTAACGTCGGCTCGCTCCTGCATCTCCGAGGCCTCGAAAAACGCCGCGGCAATTTGTTTCTAACTACGTCGCTTTGCAAACGACTCACACGGGCCGCCTTTTACCAACAATGACAGTTGCACCGGAAGACTCGCCGCACTTCCCAACAGGCATACCGGCGTATGGGACTAGTTCCATGCTGTCGCTGTAGCGCGACATATCTAATTGAATCTCGCTCAGCTGCGATGTGTCCATGGCTATCGCGGCGATGAGAGGTGCCGATTCAGAAAATATATCGGTGACATCAGCGCCATCAGCGCAGTACAACCTACCGGCACACCGCCAACTCGCCGCCGCTAACGCTCTCCCATCTCCTACTGCCGAGAGAACTTCCGGTTCCGGAAACAGGGTACGTCACGACCGTCAAAATTACGCCGCAGCTTGTTTTGCGGTCAGTCGGAGAGAAAGAAAAAGTCGATATTTCATTAATTGTTTGTGTAGAAGTTAATAAACCGAGACGAAAACGGATGCCTGTTTGGCATTCAGTGAACATTGACGGTTTAGTGTAAAAGTTATCTGGCAAAAGTAAAAAGGTCATTTCATGGTCCCTTTAACTGTGTTCAACAGAAATGGTGATGATTTTGCTTATTAAGTTACTTACGAACAATTGTCCGATATTACTGTAATATGAGTATTAGCAAATCATGTAACATCTCAATACCAATTATAATTTGCTTTTAATCTTCGCTTTAGCTGGTCCACACGCAGCCGACAACGAGGTATTCGGACTAATCAAGCAGTGTTAAGCGCAAGTCGCTGGGCCTTTTCTGTTTATGATTGTTTCGGCGATGAAAGAACACGCACAGAAACACGAAGAACACCATGATGGTGCGCTTTTGAGGCTGTCTGATTGGTCGCATCAGCTCGTAGCGTCGGCTGCATCTGGATTTTAAGTGAAATGAAGTATAACATGCCAAAAAATTACAATTTGCCTTTTTTAATGCCTTGTTGTTTTGCATGTCCCAGCGTAGTTATTTAAAAAAAAACGAAAATTCATTGGTGTTTCCTTAGGGAATGCGTTAGCATGGCCCTTGGGAAACGCTACACGCGTCCCACTTTGAAAAACGATAACGTTAACCCCTTCACTTTTCTGTTTTGGCTTTCTCTTTTGTTTCCTCCATTTTTTTTTCTGCCTCTTTTTGGCTTTGTTATGGAGTCAGTGTTGGAGTTTCAGAAAGGGGGGCGCGTGTGGTGTTTCTCAAGGGTCATGCTAACGCATTCTCTATGGATCCACTATTTTTGTTTTTCGGCGAAACGGGCTCGCCGAGCCCACTTCGCCCCAGCCTCTGTCGCACGCTTACCCGCGTCTTCTTGCCGCTTCTTTCGCCGCATTTCGGTCAGCCGAGCAAGACGCTGCTTCCACTCCTTTGTCTCGTACGCCCGCCTTGCACGCTTGGACGCTGCTTTCGCTGTCTACCGGTTTCCCGCGCGCGCATTGACTTCCGCCCCGTGACGTCGCCTTCACCTGGCCTCGACGCGCGGCGCGCTCATTGGCTTCCACCCCGTGACGTCTCCTCCCTTCCGCCTTTGTCCTTTACTACTCTGCTCCTCTCTACGCGGCGCGCTTCCCTTTCCAGTCTTTTGTCTACAGACCAGAATGTTGAACCGAAATTTTTATCGGTTCGGTTCGGGTTCGGGTTCGTGGCTTTTAGTTCAGTTCCGGTTCAGTTCCAGGGAGCAAAAATAACTGTTCAACCCGGTTTGAACGGCCAAATCGAGAATATATTTTCCTTGGTGTTCTAGCAATAGGCACTATTTACGCCGTGAAACGATTAACTATATAGCTTTTTTTTTTTCTATCGTTTTTGCAATCCACTTTGATTTTCAGGTACCAAAAGTACAAAATTCCGTTATTTAATTTCGACACAACAGAGGATACAAATCTACATTAACATACAAAACGTCGTGATTGATTGAAAACACGTTTATTGACCTTATAATGCGTGGAGCGCGCTGCGGAGGTCAGTTAGAAGGAGGATAAGGGATTAGGGAGCGGGGACCAAAGAAGAGGAGAGGAGGAGGAGGGCAACACTTCATGGCTTCAAGGCCTTCGTCGACGAGGGAGGGGGAGGCCGTATCCTCTTGGCTGTAGCCGGAAGGAGCCGGTCCCCCACTGGAGGCGCAGTTGGGTCTCTTATGAAGGTGAGTAGTGCCTCCCAGAGCTCCAAAGCATGCTTGGGGGATATGGTGGTGTCTGGGCATGCCCAGGCGTTCAGGGATGCGGGTACTGGTGCGTTTGTGATGAGGTCCAAAGCCCGTTGTCGTGGAAGATTATACAAAGGGCAAGACCACATGAGATGGACCAGGTCTGCCTTAGAGTTGCAGTTCTTGCAGATGCCAGAGGCTGTGGAAGATCCAGCCCCGTCGTTCCCGCGAAACCGCTGTAAGAGATGCGGTGTCAGTAGGGTCCCTGTCTGAATTTGCCGAATCATGACGGCTTCCCTACGAGAGAAATGTTGGGAGGGAATCTTAGGGATGGATAGCGGGTTAGCGGCCATGGAGAGGTAGGCGGCTCGCTGGGCTTTGGTAGAGCGCAAGTCGTGCCAAGGGTTGGCAATTTCCTGGGAGGGGTTGCCTAGAGATGAGGAAGAGGAGGGTCCCTTGGCCAGCGCGGAGAGGAGGTGTGCGCGCGCTAGTCTGTGGGCTTTCTCATTACCGGGTATGCCACAGTGGGCAGGGACCCATCGTATGATGAATTGATGGCCGGACGCTCTCAGAGATGAGACGGCCACCTTGAGCTCGTATAAGGTAGGTCCGGTATATTTGGTGTCCGAGCATATTTGGTGTGCCGCTTGCGAGTCGGTATAAATGATGTGCGTGACTGGTGCGTCTTCCTTTGCCGTAAGAAGTGCGTCTCGCGCATAGTCTGTGATGGCTTGAAGCTCCGCTTGGGTGCTGAGCGGGGGCGTAGTCGTTGTGTGCAGGTGTCGTGCCTGTGCTTCTGTGTTACAGTTGCACCACGCCGTGGCGTAGACTAGCGCAGCTGTGATCAGCTGGCAGGGATGCATCGACGTAGATCACATGGGTGCAGTCGTCAAGCGAGCGAATGTACTTTAAGTGCCGTCTTTTGAGAGGGAGGCGCCTGCCGGTGCTCTGTATCCGCTGGGGTAGAGGAGTCCCGTCGGTGAGGACAATGTGTTCCCACGGCGGGGTCTGTTGTGGGAGTTCGGGCAGATCGTGCACGGGGTAGCCTAGTTTGGCAAGGATAGACCGGCCGGCTCCTGGATGTTGTAGTGCGTGGATACGAGTTCGCTGAGATCATTGATGCCCCCGCAACTCTTGAGCGCGTCTAGGTGTGTGTACCTGGGAAGGCCTGTAATGAGTCTTCGGGCCTCGTTGATAAGTCTGTCTAGAGCTAGCATCTGAGTCCGATTGACTGGATGATAGGGAAGACCATAGAGGAGCCGTGAGACGACAAATGCCTGCACGAATTGCCTCATCTCGCGTTCGCGGACACCGCGGGTGCGTGTTGAGATTCGTCGAAGGACGTGTAGGATCTTTTTTACTGATCCAGTCGTTTTTTGGAACCATGTGTTGGCTGTGCAATTTTCGTCCAGGTACATGCCCAGGATGCGAATGGTAGATTTCCTGGTGATCGGTTGGTCTCCGATAGAGAGGCTGTACATGTTCTTCTCGGCTTTCTTGGAGGGAGTACTACGGCCGCCGTGTATGACTAAGTATTCAGTCTTCTCTGGGGATGTGCTGAGGCCAACTTCGGTTGCAAAACTGTAGATAATGTTTAGGGCATTTTGGAGTATGTCTTCCTGCTGGCCGATGGACCCGTCTGTTACCCAAAGCGTGATGTCATCGGCATATATTGTATGACCGAGTCCAGGCACTGCTTCAAGACGGTGTGGGAGGGTGTGCATCGCCAAGTTGAAGAGAGTCGGTGAGATAACTGACCCCTGCGGTACCCCTACTTTGTTGGGGTGCGTGGTACTAGTGGCTTGGTCTACCTGCACTTGAAAACAGCGACCTTCCAGAAACGCGGCAATGAAGTTATATAGTCGCCCTTTTAGGCCGGCAGTTCTGGCTTGGGACATGATTGTGTGGTGCGGGACCCCGTCAAATGCCTTTTTGATGTCAACCCCAACGACAGCTCTCGGTTGTGTAGAGTGCGGGTCGAGGACTGCTTCCTTAAGTTGAAGGAGCGCGTCCTGTGTGGACAACCCCGCTCTGAACCCTATTTGCGTTGGGGCGAGAATGCCATTACTTTCCAAGTACCATGTGAGGCGCGTATTGACCATCCTCTCCATCGTTTTACATAGGCAGGATGTCAGTGATATAGGTCGAAGGTTGGCCAGGTTATGTGGCGGTTTCCCCGGTTTGGGAATTGGTTTCACCAGAGAGAAACGCCATGTGGGTGGAAGCTTCCCTTCTTCCCAGATCCTGTTGATTTCCTCCAACAGAGCTTGTTTGTAGGTATCTGGGAGGTTTCTCAGTTGTTTCGTGGTGACTTGATCTGCCCCAGGTGCTCTGTGGGTGTTGGCAGTGTTAAGAGCGTGATTAAGCTCAAAAAGGGTGAATGGTTGATTGTAGGATTCAAAGTCCTCCACGGGGTCGTCCCTTTCATAGGTGGTAGCGATGGGTTGAGAAGTGTTGGGAAAGAATTCAGAAGCGGCGCGTTCGGCTAGCTACTGTGGACTTATTGCTTCTTTAAGGGCCACTCGTCTGGCCCCATTGTAGGTCTTGGTTTGCCCGAGAAGGGATTGTAATTGTAACTCGGGGTGTAGACGTATTCCCGTTAAAGCCTTCACAGAGGGTCATCCATCTCTCAGGGGCAAGGGCGGTGGTGTAGTCCTCTATTATCTGTTGCGTGATCCTCAACTTGCGTTTGATAGAGCGTCTGCGCCCAGATTTGCGGTACTTGGCCAATAGGCGCAACCTGCGATTCCAGAGCGTTAGAAGACACTTGTCTGGGTCCGGATGATCATAGGGGACTTGTATTCGACGGGTGGCTTGTTGCTTGGCGTCTAATATTTGACCAGTTAGGTGTGCGATATCGCCGCTGGGAGATGTCTCCTCCAGCAGCTTTCGGTATTTGTCCCAGTGCGTCAAAAACGCTGGTCTCGTGGCTGTGCGTGCACCTATCGCGTATCCCAGAGTGCGGCGGATTTTTATCTTGATCACTATAGGGAAATGATCGCTTCCCATTAGGTCTTCGTGAAGGTGCCAGGTGACGCTGCGCGGGTGTGATGCCCAAGTCAGATCAGGGGTCGTATCCGCCTGGCGAATAGATTGTCCAATCCGTGTGGGGTCATCGGGGGTGTTGATCAAACTGAGGTGGTAGTTTTGGGTATCAGCCATCACCTTGCGCTCCCTGGGACTGCATTTGTCGTAACCCCATGCTGTGTGCCTTGCGTTGAAGTCTCCACATAGGATTACCTGATCGCGAGGATAGAGCCTATGGAAGTGCTGTATAAAACCGAGGTCAATAAGAGGCTTTTGCCCTTTATTGCGGTTGTACTCCGGGCGTGCGTACAAGGAAAACATTAAAACGGTGTGGTCAGTCGTCAATTTGACCCTACACCCTACCGTAGTGGTGGTGCTGGTATTCCAGGGTTCGGTATCCAGTTGGACATGGTCGAGCATTCTTAAAACGTATAGAGCCACGGATGTGGTCTGCCCGGGATCGCTATAAGACGGGTACCCCTCGTAACCCGGGAGTTTGAGTACTGGGCCATTTACTTCTTGAAGTGCGAGTATGGATGGTCCTTGTGTGGTGCCGTCACAATGAAATTGTGCTACTAGGTCGGCCTTTTTTCTTCGAAGTGTTCGACAATTCCATTGCACGACTGTAGCCCAGGGTGGCTGCCCGGTGGCGAGTGCGCTATTGGAGCGATTGGCCATGTTGGCCGTTAATAGCAATTGATGAGGTTACCATAGAGGCGGCCGGAGCCGGTTGTGTGATGGACGTCCCGAATGGGCTCGTACTGGAGAGCATGAGTCTGTCCATAAGGGTGCGGACACATGTCTCAATGGCCCGGTCTATGGTCCTTTGCACGTACTCCATTACGCGTTGTTCAAGTTGAGCAATGCGGCGCTCGAGCTGTGCCTCGAGGGTGATTTGTATGCTGGGTGTTGTAGATGCTGAGATGCGTACAGGTGTTTCTGTCTGCGTCTCCTCACTGACTTGTGCCGCCGGTTCCGGGATGCACGGGGTTCGCGATTCCTGAGCAAGTTTAGATCCTCTCCTTTGTGTCGTATTAATAGTCTGGGTTGCAGTGTCGGCGTTGGCCATCCGAACGGCGTCCGCAAACGTGAGTTTGCGCTCGGCAGCTGTTGCAGTACTTTCCTGAGCAGAGGTGTGGGGCCCTGTGTAGAAACTTGTTGAGGTCGGAGTGGCGATGAGCCGTAGGCGTCGTGGGTCTCCCGCGCTTCCAGGTACTAGAGGCGTGGTCGTATCGGTGTTGTTCCTTGACGCTCCAGTACGTTTGCCCGCGTGTATAGGCTGCCCTTGGTTGTCAACGGTAGTTTCAATGCGTCGCGGGGCTTTGGGACGTCGGCGACGTGCTATCTTTTTGTTCAGCTGGGTTCTCTTGAGGCAGCCCTTGTCTGTGGCTAGGTGGGGACCTCCACAATTACGACACTTAGGCGTGGCGTTCGGGCAAGACGCGTCTCCGTCGTGTTTTTTCAGTCCGCAAATAGAACAGCGTGCGTTGTCGGTGTTGGGACAGCGCTCCTTAACGTGGCCCATCCGATGGCAGGTCGTGCGGACAGCTACTTTGGGTTTGTAGGGTAATACCCTCACCGTAAAAGAGCGGAGGCCGATGCGGTAGGGCAGGCGTGTGCTCTCGAAGGTAACCAAAGCAGTTCCGTTGTCACCCAGTGGGCGAGCATTAAGTATTCTGCATTTGCGGCAATGCAAGCTGGCCATGAGTTGTTCTTGGGTAAGGCAGCCCGCGTTTTGTATTATGCCACGTATCTGGCCCTCTCCGGTTGCTTCATAGGCCTGAAAAGGAGCCTCCTTACCACGAATAGGAAGCGATTTGATCTTGAGGAAAGCATCCCTCACTGCGGGATCGTATACATCGAGTGCAAGTTGATTACTATGTGTTAAGAATCGTGTCGTAAAATTGGGGGTCCTGGTGCCTTGTACGAGGGCCAGGGAGGTACGTAAATGTGATGAAAGAGCTTCGTCGAGCTTGATGTAGGGCTCATCCAAGATTCTACACGGTTGACATGGTCGGAGGATTACCGTGAGGCGCGACAGCCGCGGTGCGGGCAGAGCCGTATATGTAGAGAGTTTGGCCATTCGTTGGGAAGTATAGGAGACAAATCAGGAGGCGCCATTGGCCGAAAGCGGGCTGGGCGTGTTCCAGGGCGTCCTCAGAAATTCGAATGTGACCAACCAGAAGCCGGAAATAATACCCTGGCGGTGGTCGCGAGAAACAAACCTGATAACTGCATTGGAGTAACTCTTGATGACTAAAAATATGGTACACGTGATGTTTCAATCCCGCTCATCCAAAATGATGGTGGAAGAGTGCGACTAGCGGAACGATCGACATAATCCGTACGCCAAGCGCCGAGGGCCGGGAATCTGCCGTCCGAGCGGTCACACTCTGTCCAAGCAAAACAGAGTTGAGCGGCGCATTCGTTTCTTACATCTTTCTGCATGATCATGATCAAAACATCACGTGTACCCTATTTTCAACCACGAAGAGTCACTGCACTTCACTCTTACGCGCTTATTAAAACCGTTTACGAACATAGACCTTCGATCAGAACTGTTTCTCCCTACCACCGCTAGGGGATTCTTTTCGGATTCTGGTTGGTCAGGAGAGCATGCCAAGCCCTCTTTCCGAGTCTGCCGCACGCGCTGGCTCTGCCCGCGCCTCCCATTGACCAAACTCTCTACATATACGGCTCTGGGTGCGGGTGGCTGAGTCGGTGTGGGTGGCGTCGCGGCCATCAAGGGGTAGCGTTTTTTGCGGCTGGTGACCAGAGTATACCCATCTTCATCGTGGGAGGAGTCTTTGCCGTACATACCCCGAGAGGAAGTGGTCATGTACCGAGCAAGCGGACGTCCTGGCTTGGGTGGACCATTTTGAGGCTGTAGAGGCCTGAACTGTGCTACGCGCCCGTTTTTGCCCCTCGGGTGCAGTAGAAACAATGCAGGACGCAGTGAGAAGGTCGTCTGACTTGCCTTCAGATTGTTGAGCATTCTCAAGAGTCGCCAGTGGGGCGAACGGGTTGGAGTGTGACAGGAGGAGTTGGGGCGGCGGGAAGGCAAAGCCCGTATTCCCCGCTAGGCCAAGCTCTGCCGGGCTGTCCTCATTGACTTCGAGAGCCGGGAAATCCATGTCCTCGGGCGGCGGTGTGATGACGGGTGAATCGGGAGGCATTGGGGAGTCCATGTAGTCGTCCAGGCCCCAGGCTGGAGGCCGGAGGCCCAGAAAATTCCTAATAAAGGTTCAAAATGAGCGGAGCGGTGCGAACGTCCCGCTGTGCAAGCGCTCGTCGTCGTCGTTTTTTTTTTTCCAAAACGTCGTGTTCATACGATTCAAAATCCGTTTGTTTTCCAGAGTCACATATATTGTACCTGAATCTAAATGTTTTCGCGAAGTGAGGCACGTCGCCTAAAATGCCCGTGATTGGTACAACTTTGCGTCGCAGTGGGCGCGTTAAGTCCGTGTTCCTTTACTCCTACTCCGAAGCTCCGAGTATCATACTCCGTGTGCAGCCACTAAACGGAGCACAGCGTACAGGAGCGCGACACACCAAAACTATTGACGAGCCACACGAGCTCCTTCCGACCGCACCGTTATGACGAACCCGGCATCTCGTTGATACGGGCGGCAGAAGCCGAAATTATTTCGAAGATAAATTAATTAGGCCTCTGTGGAGCGGAAGAGTGTAAAATGGAAGAGACCGCGGCGTTATGAAGTTTCTACGAACGTTTTAATACTCTTGAAAGGTTTGAAGACTCGCTTCGAGCACATATGTCGAAAGTTACTTTGGCCGATCTATTTATTGGCCATGCATGCTGTTCAGATTTAAAGGGCCCATGAAACGAATTTTGGGCTGGAATAAATCAATTTATATTGGGATTTTACTAATAGCACATCGTTCAGTGGGCCAAAAGAAAAAAGGTAGAAAGTCAAAAGCCTGACTTTCGGTACGAACATTTGAAAATATAGCGGACTATTTTGTACCTTCTTTCCTTCGAAAGCTCTCCGCCTTTTCACTACGATACATCCGCGGACCCCGCAGCGCGTCAGCGGTGCCAACCTTACGTCAGCCGAGCCCAGCTCACGCATTGGACACGAGAACTGCGTCACTCGGACGTATGTGCTCGTCAACAATCAATCCGTCGACGAATATTTGGATTCGCGTTCGTGGCCAATGAGTGCCCTGACGGAACTTATCGTCACTGGCGAATGACAAGTTCTATGGTGTGCATAAAAAGCACTGTGGAAGCTAGGAGTCATCGCACCGGTGCCGCAGAATGTCACGACGACGTAATTTCACAATTCGCATTTGAGTTGAGCATTAAAGCTAAGGAGGAAGAAGTAGGAAAATCTTGAACCCGCTTGTCGACGCAAGGAAACCCTCAAACTAGTCAGATATTCCGTGGTTCCGTCTTGCAGCGCGAGACGAAAGCAGTCGATGTGCTACGCTGGAACCGGCACACTGTCGTTCAATAGATAGCACGTCAATTCGTTTTCAGCCGAGATACTGCATGAACAAACCTTTTCCGCAACGCTAGCTGATGTTTCGGCTTTCCAATCGAAGTATCTTGATTTGCTGGGCTAACCATTCTAAAAAGGGCAGCGGTCCGACTGTCTTTTCATCTCAACAACTTTTCTGTCGCTGTGCTGTCGGCACGATATCGTTCGATAGATGAATTCGTTTTCAGGCGAGATGCATGAACAAACCTTTCCCGCAAAGCTAACTGATGTTTCGACTTTCCAATTTAAGTATCTTTATTCGCTGCGGCTGGGCTAAGCATTTTAGAAAGGGCAGTGGTCTGACTGTCTTTTCATCACAACTTTTCTATCGCCGAGCTATCGACACTCTCTAGAAAGGGCAGTGGTCTGACTGTCTTTTCATCACAACTTTTCTGTCGCCGAGCGATCGGCACTCTCTAGAAAGGGCAGTGGTCTGACTGTCTTTTCATCACAACTTTTCTATCGCCGAGCTATCGGCACTCTCTAGAAAGGGCAGTGGTCTGACTGTCTTTTCATCACAACTTTTCTGTCGCCGAGCTATCGGCACTCTCTAGAAAGGGCAGTGGTCTGACTGTCTTTTCATCACAACTTTTCTGTCGCCGAGCGATCGGCACTCTCTAGAAAGGGCAGTGGTCTGACTGTCTTTTCTACACAACTTTTCTGTCGCCGAGCTATCGGCACTCTCTAGAAAGGGCAGTGGTCTGACTGTCTTTTCATCACAACTTTTCTGTCGCCGAGCTATCGGCACTCTCTAGAAAGGGCAGTGGTCTGACTGTCTTTTCATCACAACTTTTCTGTCGCCGAGCTATCGGCACTCTCTAGAAAGGGCAGTGGTCTGACTGTCTTTTCATCACAACTTTTCTGTCGCCGAGCTATCGGCACTCTCTAGAAAGCAGACTTGGACATAGTTCAACTACTCTACTCAAACTACGGTAGTTTAACTACTTTTCCGAGTAACTTGGTGACTTTCAATTACAACTTTATTTGGGTAATTAGTAGTTTAATTTAACTACATTTTTCAGGTAACTTCTACTCAAATTACTAACTACTTTCGAAATCGTCGGCAGATGAAATGGCTTTCCCGAACAAGGGGCCCCCTCGCAGCCGTAGAAAATGCATCACAGGCATCCTTGGGCCAAGGTGGCGATGAGCAGCCAAAACATAACACCGACGCGCACGAACGCAGGAAGAGATGCTTAACAAGCCTTGGTCGGGTATTGACCTAATCCGGTAATGCACGCAGGCGCCGCGCCTCCAGCTGCAACCGTGCAAGCAAAGACGGGGGCACTCCGAAGGTTGTTGTTGTTTTCATGTTGCCTGCCCTTTGTGAGTTCTGACTCAAGCGGTTTGGGGGTTCTACGGGAGGCGCCACTCCATGGCATGACCTCGCAGCTGGGCGCCTGTTCCCATCGTCGCCTCGTCGTCAGCGAATACTCGCTTGCACAGCCGGACTCCACCGCACAGAAACGCAGACACGGATAATCCGTTCATGGGAGCACATTCGCGCTTCCAGCTGCAACTGTACGAGCGCCGATGCTTGTTCACGTAATCCTTCGAGTCCTTCCGACCTTCCACGCCAGGGAGACCTCCTGTTTGTTGAAAACGATTTACTTGTCAGGCGTGTCAGGCGCGTCAGTATACCGTAGTCGCCGGCCAGGGTTGCGGGTCACCCTTGGGAGTTCCTTTGATTGGACCCGGCGTCAGCGGCGAAGTATACTTCGTTTCATCTTCTGTTAAATAAAAAAAAAAAAACTTCTTTTTTTCGGTAGCGTAGCGCTAGCACTGCAACGAGACGCGCAGTCGTCCGGATGATCTCATCGTCGTGGCGTGAGACTTGAACCCTTGACGGTCAGGTGCACTCGCTCAGCGTACTCTCCGAACGTCGTGGGAATAAAGAGGGGCCAGTCATAACAATCTCAACTTGCCAAAGAAAAAGACAAAAGGAGGAGAGTCTGTTATACAACCCCCCAAACGAGGCAAACCTCACATGTTTCGTCATGGACACCTAAGATGCCAACACTCGCTTACCCAACCCTGCACAGCCTGTTTCTCAGACTTAACGCTGCCGTTCCATCCAGCGCGTCGGTGGAACGTCTTTTTAGCTTAGCTGGGGACGTCGTTAGTAGGAAAAGGCGAAAACTCTCCTATCAATAACTTCGAAAGTAAATTGCTTCTGCGAGCGAATAAACTATTTTGGTGAAAACTCAAGTCATGAAATGACTGCATTTATTTCAGGCTCGCAAAGTTTTTCACGAATCAAAACTGCTGTTCATTTTGCTACCACAAAAATATAAAAAAGTAACTTCGAAAGTAACTTCAAAGTAACTCGCTACTTTTTTACAGTAGTTAGTAGTTTACTCAATTACTATTACAAATGTGTAATTTCTACTCTACTCCAATTACTTTTGGCGTCGATACTCAGTAACTTAAACTAACAACCTTTTTTGAGTAATTTGTACATGTCTGCTAGAAAGGGCAGTGGTCTGACTGTCTTTTCATCACAACTTTTCTGTCGCCGAGCTATCGGCACTCTCTAGAAAGGGCAGTGGTCTGACTGTCTTTTCATCACAACTTTTCTGTCGCCGAGCTATCGGCACTCTCGTTCGTTAGATCAAATCGTTTTAGGCAAGACGCTTGAACAAACCTTTTCCTCAACGCTAACTGATGCTTCGGCTTTCCAATCGAAGTATCTGTATTCCCTGGGCCAGGCACGTAACCAAGGGGGGCCCATGGGGCCCGCCCCCCCCCCCCCCCCCCCCGAAATCTTCCATTTTCCTGGGGCCTCCTCTCGCCCCTCCCCCTCATACAGTATTTTGTCATGAGCGCCCCCCCCCCCCCCCCCCCGAAACAAAATCCTGGCTACGTGCCTGCCCTGGGCTAAGCATTATAAAAGGCGCAGTGGTCTGAATACCTCATATTCTCGACAACCTTTCCGTCGCTGTGTTATCGGCACGCTACCGCTCGACAGACGAATTCGTTTTCAGGCGAGATGCACGAACAAACCTTTCCGGAGCGCTAATTGCTCTCTTGGCTTTCAAATCAAATCGTTTTTACCTGCTGGATTAAGCAGTAATAAACTGAAAAGGGGCAGCGCTCCGGCTGCGCCTTTCGTATCGATGGTCCCGACAACAGCGCAGCCATCTTGTTTGTGGACATGACATCACGCAGTGCGAAGAAGTCACTTGCGCTCTGAGAAATACTCAGTGCACGAAGAGCGCGCTCGAGTGTCAGGCACTGCTGTCCGTTTAGTGAAAGGAGCGCCAAACTCTCGCGCTCCGGAGCACGGAGTTAAAGCGCCTAGTTTTAAAAGTTGAGACGTGGTTGTGCCCTTGAACTAAGGAATTAATTACAGTGCATAAAATAATGAAATGGGCACCTTGTCACCATATATCATGTACTCTGGTTTACGAAATACGTGTCAGATTATATATATGATAACAACACAACTCAGCTAAAACCAATAACATTTTCAAAATGTCACGAAAGTTTTAGGACAAGCCCTTCCAGTCCATCTTTTATAGAAACACTGAGCGACAATCACAACGCTTGTTTTTCTAACCAACATTGTTTACACTCACCACCGTGATGCAGGCGACGAACCATACAGAAAGGAGTGATTGAAATTTTTCACTCTAATCTATAGACACCTTTGTACTCAAATTGAATCTGGCCTAAACTAGTGCACTGACATAGCCTGGATGTTGAGGTCTGTTCTTGGCAAGATGCCGGTTAATTTAATTTGCAAATAAGCATCACACTCGTTAATTGATGTTATCTCGTTAAATAGAACAAAGTGGTGTTTCATGCTCTACTCGATATTGCAGCTACGTAATTAGACACTTTCTGACGGTCTGCGTGCGTAATCGTCATAGTTCCACCAAGTGTCCCTTTGTCTTTTGTTTTGTCTAACCAGCAGACGCATAAAAGTTATGTTCACCACATAAGAGGCAATAACATACTTCGATATGTGTCAGGAGCAGATAGTTATTTAAATTAGCTTGAAAATCACAAATTTATTTAGGGCTTTCCCAAATTACTTATGACGTGTATATCGAGGATAAAAACGCCGGAAAAGCTATCCAGAGCATCTTTTAGATAATTTGGGGGTGCATTTTCTTATAATATGTATCTTTGAGGTGAGCGATCTTCTATTTTTGTTGCCAAATCTTCAGTCAGTAATTAAATATATGCTTATTATCATGAATCAATTTGACTTTATGAAGTTTACATAACCGATTGAGACCGACATGGGAGGACGATACTCGAAAATACGCCAGCTGTTGAGACTGCGCAAGCGTGCTTTTGCTCGCTGTTTTGCAGTGTAAAATTACGGGTTGCGTTAAAGGGAATGCCAGAAATGACTTTGTGCTCACATGATAGATCGAAAGGCAAATACACGAAATGTGCAGAGAGAGGGAGATAACCGGAACTTTTCTAAATAATCTCTTGTACAACGCCTCAATGCAAAAAGAGATGCATAAAAATGCATGCAATGATATTCCTAATTAACATAAAGTGCGCGAAGGACAGACGAAGATTCTTCGAATCCTAGTATAGATCACGTTTGGGCATCAGCTTGCCTGAGCTCGAAACTTCGCGAATTACTGCCTCGGGAGGCTAATGTTATATTCGGTTTTACGTGCACTTGGTTTGGGCCCTCACTTTACAACTCTTTTTTAATCAGTCATGTGCTCTAACATTTCATTAGGCTGCCGTATATCATCGCGAGTCTACTATAAATACTGCACAACTTTACAATTCGGACATATATTGCTAGTGTTGCGAGCATCGCATTTCACCAGAAAGTTGAAATGTTTAAGATGGTTTGCACGCGACGTCATCGCACTACATGCTGGTGGTCATTGCGAGTTGTTCTTGCTAAGGAAGTCGGATCTGGTGGGGCAAAATGCACGCTGCAAACGTTTCGCGCTCGGTGCAAGCCATGTATTTGAGAGGCACAAATTCTTCTTCTTGGTGCATCGTCGTTAGGCACGGCGCGAGCGTCTGGCATGACGAAAAGGCAAGAGTGTTTTTGCAAACAAAGTAGTACCAACTAGCCCATCTGTCACGCAAAAGTACCAAATGAAAATAACTAATTAGTTTCCGAGGAAACATTCAGTTGTGGTACCTGTCAACAAAAACGCTGATGTTTTTGCTCTTAGCTACAGATCAGGTTCTTTATTATGTGCCTTTTCTAAAGTTTTCGAGATCTTTATGTATGACCGTTGGCACAAGCTGAACAAACTTCGGCATGGTTTCCAAAGGGCTGTTCCGTGGAAGCAAACGTCTGTTCTTTCCTTCACTATTCTGTGCCGTTTGTCTTCGCTCGCAGTCAAGTTGACACAGTCTACTTCGACATGTCTAAGGCGTTTGACAAAGTAAATCAGTGAGTTGCTTCTGTATAAGCTTTCTATGTATGGAATTTCTTCTGCGCTCACCAGCTGGCTTCAGTCTTACCTTACCGATCGTAAAAGCAGTGTGCAAAGTTTTAATGTTTTCTCTGGTGCTTATGTTCCCTCGTCTGGTGTGCCCCAGGGGTCTGGTTTGGGACCACTATTGTTTCTTACATTTAATTATAGGGATGTGCAAATAGAGGTTCGAATTGCATAGCGCAGCGCCGCCCCAGCTTCTGCACTGTTGAAAGAACCGGCCGTCTTGGCTTTCCCATGCATTGTCAAAGCTATCAATGTCGCAGCGCTATTCGAGTCGAACCACTATTCGCACAACCCGATTCAATAATGATATTCAGCTGTGCGTCAAGGGATTTTCAGTTTTACTATTTGCTGACGACTTGAAACTTTCTTTGAATGTCAGGCCACGTGACTGTGCACGTTTGCAAGATGACGTGGCACGGACGCTATCAATGTGTAGAAGACGGGATGAGATTTGAAATAACTATAGACGTTCTTGGGGGGCGCCACTCATCTTTCATGTATGTATGGAGTTTGCGGCCCTAATGTTTATTTTAAAATTAATATTTTTTTTAACATATCTTTGAAACTGTTGTAAGATTGCGGGCATCATTTGTCGTTTGACCCAGGAATTTTCAAATTCATTGTGTGTTATTCGTATAATTTGCAGTCCGATTCATTCCCGCCTTGAGTTCGCAAGCGTTGTGTGATATTCCCGGGAAGCAGCTTATGCACTGCAAATTAAAAAAAAAAGTATTAATGATTTTTATTTGTATTCTTTACAATCAGTATTTTGGGCGAAGAGGTTTTTATGACCATGCCCACATACTTAAGACTATCAGCCTACAAATGTTATCAAGTCGCACAGTTGCGCGAAATATTTTAATGTTGCGTTGAATAATTCATAGCCAAATAGATAGCAGCTTACTGTCTTCTGTTAACTTTCACGTGCCGATACGTTTCATCAGACACTCCTGTTTGTTTCGTCCTGGTTCTCAGGAGAAAGTGTGTCCGATCACTCGCATGTAAGCGTCTTTCAATGTAATTTCACCAAATACGCATTTAGATGTTTTTACAAATTATGTGTATTTTAAAGGCGAACTTTCTTCGTCCCAACACCATGGCCGATTCTGAAGGGTGCGGTATTGTCTCTGTACCTTTACTTACATTTATTTATTTACATTGTACCTACATCGCCCTGTGGGTAATATTGTAGGGGGGGGGGGGGGGGAAGGTTAGAAAACACTATGACAAGAAAAAAGAAAACGTCCTTATCATCAATGGACACAATATCTTCCGGGAGGTCGTTCCACTCTCTCCCGGTTTTGACAAAGATTGAATTAGCAAAACTGTCAGTCCTGTAAGTGAGAACAGCAACCTTTTTAGAATAATCACAACGGGAGGAGACGTAGGATGGCTCCATAAGATAAGCGGTTTTATCAATTCCTGTTTTGTTGTGAAAAACACGGTGGAAGAACTTTAGTCTTAGTTTTTTTTTTTTCTTCTACATTCGAGTGTTTCCCATCCCAACATAACTTTCATATCTGTAACACTGGCATAAGGGTCATAGTTTCAGTACAAAGCGATCGGCCTGATTTTGAATTTGTTGTAAGTTTATTGATAAGGAAGTCGTGATAAGGGTCCCACACAACGCACGCGTAATCAAGGATTGTTCTTACCAAAGAAAAATAAAGTGTTTCTTTAACGTTTCGTGACGCGGATCTAAAATTTCTGCGGATAAAATAAAACATTTTTTAACCTTTCCGATTGTACGTTCTATATGCTGTTTCATTTTAGGGAATCTGCAAATAGCACTCCCGTGTCAACATACCCGAACACAGTACATAAAACGGTAGCGTTGATTAGGTAGCTTTGAGAATCGTGCAGCTTGCTTCTCGAGAAACGTATATCTTTGCATTTACTTAGATATAGGCTCATTTTCCATTGATTGCACCAAGAAGATAAAATGTTTATGTCGGTTTGTAATATGGCAAGGTCGTCTGACGTGTTTATTTCCCTGTATAATACGCAGTCATCGGCAAACAGTTTAATATGAGACTGTATATTGGCACTGGACGGCAGGAACATGAGGTGTGCTGGCTGCTCTGGCCTCTATCATTTCGGAAAGAAATGCTCTGGCATCGCCGACGGGCCCTTTAAAAAGATACTGAATCAAAACTTAAACTATAAAAAAACATCAAGAAATAAGTCGAATAGGATCAGCTAAACCTGCAATTGATTATCGCATGGTTGTATTTTACGCGGATGGCTATATTTTACGTTCTAAATGTCGGGATTTTGACGAACGCTTCAAAATAAGTCGTCGAAGAGCGCGATGCATCTCGGAAGATCCGGCAGATCCGGCGCGGCCTTGGCGTCATCGCGCCATGAAGGGCCAAGCGTAAAGTAGTTACAAGTTTTGCCACTTGGAGGCGTCAACATGTTACAATCTCGCTTAGTCGAAGTACCCGAGGGCTGTAGCATATCGCGGAGCCGGCGGAGCTGCCTCGAGTGTGCGATGGCCGACCAGCGCCGAGTGCAGTGTATATCATAACATTAATGAGGACGAAGACGCCGCCACATCCCCAGAGGCCATATGATGGCCGAGGAGCGATTCAGCCTAGACTCGTATTTGTAGGACCGGTCTGCCTTGTCTTCGTCGTTCGCAACAGGTAACAGAGCCTATTCACGAATCGATTTTACGACAAAACCTAAGAAGAAATCCGTATTCACAAAGCAAAATTATCGCAAGTTTTTTTTTTTTTTTTTTTTGTAAGTTACGATGAAATCCCACGACCACACTTACGACAGCTCCAGAGGCTTAAGCACTTTTTATGAACAAATTCACATCGCCGGCGCCCTCTCTCGTTTACGTCGTCGCGACGACCAACGTGCGCGATCAACCTTCATTACGTTTTGTATCTATTCTGCGCGACTGATATGATAGTAGTGGGGTTCCCAAGATAGGATATATTTCTAGAAATCATTTGTAAAACCCTTTGCCCCAGTATCGTACAAACTGAAATAAAAAAAAAGGATCTTGTGACCAAACAATGGTTCTGTCTTACACCAATACTTTTATAGACTGACTCGTCTGAGGTAGAGGTCTCCCCAAACGAACGGAGCGAGGCAATTGTTGCATGCTGCAGGGCATGATATTCTATTCTTGCAGTAAGTCCCTGTTGCCTTGCCATTGAAAATAATATGTTCATAATCAGAAAACGAATAATATATCTGAAATTCAGGTACCATAAAAATGACTTTAGTAGGAAAATAAATAAAAACCTTTTCTTGGGGGAAGGGGAGGCTGAAAATAGGCTATGACTCATGAGAAACCGCATTTCATTTGCCTTCGTAGCAAGGATACCTCAAATTGTTCAAAAATAGCTCTTGTTCTAAGTACAACTCAGGCGGGAATCGAACAGCGTTCCGTAGCAGTGTCATTAAGTTTTCTCAACAATAATTTATTGACACAGGCACTGCTAAATATTTGTTTATGCTATCTACCATGACGCAACTATAACATGCTCTAATGATGTCAAAATTAAATGACTAAAAAACTCGTACCAGTTTGTTAAAAAAAACTTTTTTATGCGTTTCTCACATACACATAACCAAAACTAGGTGTGCAGAATACAAACCAATGGTATTTTCAGGGTTCGTCGGCAAGAACGTCAATCCATGGGATGCAAACCTCAATAGATTATTGAGGGACCTCGCGGAAGTGTGCGCACAAAAAGTAGGGGTTGAGTTGAGTCTGAATACAAACTATAAGCTTCCTTGTGCCATTGCAGGGACGACAAATTTTATATATTTCGGTTTCAACATATTTGCTAGTCTTGGCTTGTACTGAAATGTTATTAGTGAGCAAAATCGGACGAAATATTCCGGTCTTGAAATAATTATTGCAGACGTACACCGTTGCTCTTCTCTAATTTCTACATTGTACTTTCTTGGCCATGAGCACTTTTACGACAGACCATCCAACGTGACCTTTTAAAACTGACCGAGTGACAAACTTGCAATTATTTTTTTTATTGTCATAAGGCAGTGGTTCTCAGCCATGGATGTGTCGGGGACCCCTTGCGGACCGCTGGCAGTGATGGGGGACCCCTTCCAGCCGGGGGGGGGGGGGGGGGGGGGGGGTTAGTAAGTTACACGTCTGGAGCATGAAACAGGTGCCTTTTATTGCTGTCGGGAAGCAGGTTGCAAATTAGTCACAGCCGGACTGAACTACAAAAAACGTGCCAAATAAAAAAAAAAAATTGTTGAGGGTCTTGCGGACCCCCATTTGAGAACCACTGTCATAAGGTATGAAAAAGACGAGTTTCCACATAATGTGGTTCGCTGGCCTATGAAATTATGCCATTCAGAATATGCCACATTTGTGGCTTATCTTGGGTGGAATGACGTGAAGATAAATGCGTGTATAGCTGTTGAGACAAGAACTATTTTGGTATGAACACAAATTTACGACTTGGGAAGCAATCTATTATTTTTTCAATAATTTCGTCATCACCACATTACATTTTCGTGGCAGTTATTTGAAATGTAATCCAATTACAAAATATAGATAACGAATTATTTTACCTACTCCTACTTTCATAAAAATACGGTAATTAAAGAACTATGGTCAGTCAGTTCAACAACACAACAAATAGCTAGAGAATACAAAATAAAATGCAATATCCAAAACAAAACAACCCCCCCCCCCTTTTATACCTACTGTATATCTCATCTTTAGACAACGCACAGTTGTGTGGGTCATCAGGATGTAACCAGTGTTGGGTGAACTACATCTAGAAAGTACTTGAAGTACAAAGTAAATGAGAGGTTATGTATGTACTTCAAGTAAAGTAGTCAGTACACCGGGAGTAACGTACTTGAAGTAAAGTACTGTAAATACAATTTACTTTCAAAGTAAAGTACAAGTACTTTTTAACAAATCTTTCATGACGCTCTTTCATTCCCCTTTCAAAGCTTTTTTTTTTTTGTATGCGTTGCTTTAGCGGTAATCGGCGGTGTATCAGTTATTTTCATAGATGGCAGCGAATATTGGACAAATTCAAATGGTCACAGACTTCTTATTTTACTCTTACTGACAAGCTATTTAACACAATCAACTTATAAGGCACTTATTTGTTGACAAATCCTAATTGTTTGATTCAAAATTAACAAGACCAAATTTAGTGAATGTACAGGGTGAAACAAGGAGACGGCAGGCTCTTTAAATCGACCGGAAAATTCGGTTTCTTAACCTATCGCGCTACGACTTTGTGCAGCGTTGCCCACAGATGGTGCATTTTTTTTTTTTGTAAAATTTGCAAAGAACGAACTTACCTGAGGAAAAAGTAAAGAAAGAAAAAGGCTTAGCTCCTATGGAAACGCAGCGACGCCACCGGTCTTCAAACAACACGGCGCCGTTTCGCACGGAAGACAAGAGATGGCGCAAGCGGTCACGACGCCAACTGCCGCCAACGAACGAGCAGACGACGCCGAGAGCCGGCGCTTTTAGCAGACAAGGAACTGCAGTTCCTTGTTGTTACCGCGCCTGTTTTTGTTTCTGCGACTGTCACCGCCTGCGGAACGCGCGCCGCTTTTGAGTCGAAAAGTTCGTCTGCTAAAGAGGCCGGCTCTCGGCGCCCGTATGCTCGTTCGTTGGCGGCGTTCGTTGCGCCATCTCTTGTCTCCAGTGCGAAACGGCGCCGTGTTGTTTGCAGTCCGGTGGCGTCGCTGAGTTTCCATAGGAGCTAAGCCTTTTTCTTTCTTTACTTTTTCCTCAGGTAAGTTCGCTCTTTGGAAATTTTACAAAAAAAAAAAATGCACCATCTGTGGGCAACGCTGCACAAAGTCGTAGCGCGATAGGTTAAGAAAACGAATTTTCCGGTCGATTTAAAGAGCCTGCCGTCTCCTTGTTTCACCCTGTACTTTGAAGTCGGGAGTTGTACTTTCTTTAAAAATACCAGAAAAAAATACTGTAAGTAAATTAGAACTTCATACTCAGAGAATGTACAGTCGGGGACAAAAGTCCCCAGGACGCGCGAGCTGCGACTGAAACGCATTGCTCTGCCATCTGCCGGCAAGTCGCCTGGTTTCGAGATCACACAAAAGCGCATGCGCGTCCTACTGTGCCTGCAAACATGTCTGTTTTCTTGCTCTTCTGCGGCGCCGCCCCTAACTCGGAATCGGGCGCGTGGTACCGCCTCGGAGATAGCGCTTGCGGCTGACGAGCGTCTGCTACACACTCCGAAACTGGAGATACCGCCTGTGGCATTGCACCGCATTTCGCCGTGTCAGCGCACCTTGCTTTATAAACAGTTGAGTTTATCGCTCTGTTGAGCTGCCGTGACTCCTTGCTTTATAGGTGCCATGTCAGTAAGCGCTATCTCCGAGGCGGTACCACGCGCCCAATTCCGAGTTAGGGGCCGCGCCGCAGAAGAGTGGGAAAACACACATGTTTGCAGGCAAAGTTGGACGCGCATGCGCTTTTGTGTGATCTCGAAACCAGGCGACCCGCCGGCAGGTGGCAGAGCAATGCGTTTCAGTCGCAGCTCGCGCGTCCTGGGGACTTTTGTCCCCGACTGTACTTCAAGTAAAGTACAAGTTTTCTAAACTTACTTAAAGTAATACTTTAAGTATACTTCCCAACACTGGGTGTAACACTATTCTGCATCTCCTTCGACTGATGTGCTTTGTAGTGTATATATATATATATATATATATATATATATATATATATATATATATATAACGTTCACTGCAAGCTTTTTTTGCGCATTTCTTATTGGTACTTTTACATGAGGACGTGCAGCACTTAGAGAGGAAATTGCAGGTGTCTATGGCATTCGAAAGAGCTTTGATGTACGTGGACACCAGCGCAACCGAAGCTTTACCCAAACCTGCACACTCAAACCCATGCCTCTTTCAGTACTTCACGCAACTAATGAAATCAAAGAGGGCACCTTGATTCTTTGTCTATACAATCATTTTAACAACATCCAGAACAAAGGTGGCGACGTAGAAATGGTAAGTATTATTGCGACGCATTTTCGAGAACATCAAATTTGTGTTCATTCGTTTCATGAGGAGTACATCCGATTAAAATAACGTGAAAGTAAATTGTAATGTAACGAGTAAGTAACGATTACGTTATTCCGAAACGTAAGTACCGTATTTCTTCGGACTAAAGTTTGCACCTGGTGTATAGTTCGCAGGGGCAAATTACGGCTGGATTAATCTTCATAGCCGGTGACAGGTTAAGAACAAAGGGGAAGCTTCTCCAAGCTCTTCCCAGTTTAGTAGAGCGAATGCTGGAGAGGAGGTCGCCTCCTCCCCAGCGGTCGCTCTGCTAAAGTGGAAAGAGGTGGGAGGAGATTCCACTTTACTCTTAAGCCGTCGCCGATTAGAGATAGTCCACACCTGGTGCATAGACAGCCCCTGGCGCCTAGTCTGTACGCAAAAAAAAATTCGTATACATAGCTCAAAAGGAAGCCCGTATCATATATAAATCATCGGTAACATACTCGGTCATTCGCAAAATCCGCCATACCTCGTCATAACAAACAATTTTGAACAAAAAAAAAGATCATTGTGTTTTTTGCACTGCGTAAAATTTCAACTTTTAAACATGTATAGCCTGCGGGCTATGGTCCGGTAAATACGGTGCATTTTGCAAGTAATGGGCACAGGCTTGAAAAAGAGCATGACGTGGAAAGTAAGCAGCAAAATATTCTGCAGAATTGTCTTACGCCGTGATGCCGGGGCCTGATCTTCTTATTTTGCCTGGTTCATATTTTTCGTTGACTAGCAGGAAGCATAAGGAACAAAATCTAATCGCAGATTGCACCAAATTGTACATATAAAATACCTGCTAATCTTAGAGTTGAGAAAATGAGTGATATGTAGGTATTGAGAAGACTGTGATTGTTTTTGTTTTTTTATTTATTCCTGATTTAGAAAACATATCACGAAACGTTTCTTATGCTGCAGCTTCAGTAACAAGTTAACATTCAAGCCAGCAAATTGTTTCATAATAATAAAAATAGTAGCAATTTATTTTCACACATTGGAATTCAGACAGTAAAACCGGGCACATCAAAGCCAGCAAGTTGCTTGTCTAATGAAGCCCATAAAAAAAAAAAAAAACCTTTATTGTTTTTAAGTTAAAAAATGTATAAAAATGCAAGCAAAAAAAAAAGTACAAAAAATGTCCAGCAAAAACAAAGTACGAGAAAAAAAAAAAAGACTTGGGAGTAGGAGAAAAGAAAGGCGAAACTGAGTTAAAATTATGGTAACTAATTACAGTCCAAGTTCAAAGCATGCAATACAGCAAAGAGGCCCTAACTCAAATCAAAGTTACTACACTTCAATTCCTTCTTCAGTTGTTTCAGTTATGTAATGTCAATAAGAGTGTTCGGGACGGCATTGAACAAACACGGAACGTAGTAATCCCAACTGCATTCACCGTATCTGCTCGAACGTAGCACAAAACGTGGAACGTGGCAGAGTATTTCGGGTGACTGAAATGGTCGTTTCAAGTCATTGCTCCAACAACTACGGATCACGACAGTTTGGATAGAGGAGGGAGCGCAGATTACGTAACTGAAGATTGAAAAATGTCGGTGCGGCTAGAGAAATTAGAATTATTTATGCAACGCTTGTCACCATCCCTTCTAATAAAGAATTAACTTTGGACTGCCAACGACCGGAACAGTTGCCAAACACCGTTATACCGTGTCAAATGATACTCTAAGCAAGCGCATGGACTATTCATATTCTAACACCCACTGCAATAAACACTTTGGTGTTATAAAGCAAACAAGACACAATTCGTAATTTGCTCCAATATAAGACATACGAGTATGTGTGTTCCATGACATCAAAATCGAAATGGACACCAAAGTACTTCGCGTGATCAAAACTCGAGGGATATACAGTTGCATTGAGCACAACTGGAAGGGTGAAGAATAAACTTTAGTTGAGCCTGATGTCTTCTAAGAGGGTTATGAAAACAACCCAGCTTTGTTTTAGAGCTTTCTGTGTCTAGTAAGTTGCCAGCGAACCAATGCATTATATGGGACGCTTGTTACGAGAATGGAGTGAATCAGAGAAATTAATATGATGCGACACAAGTAGAACGTCATCTGCATATTTGTAAATTTTACACCCGTAGATAACCTAGGCCATGCTATTCACAAAAATATTGAAAAGTAGAGGAGAACCCAAAACCCTGAGGTACCCCCGCCCTTAAAGAAAGACGAGGTCCTTTGACGCTTCCAGTTATAACGAAATGAGACCATCTAGATAAAGTTTTTAGTAAATAATAAAATGGGCCGCGAAAACCATGGCGATGTAATCTTGTTTTTCTAGGAGCAACCGATGGCTGACAATGTTGACAGCCTTAGACACGTAAAAAAAAAGCACATGAAAACATTTTATTGACGAAAATTGCATATATGTAAAAAAAAAAAAAAATCATCAAGGCCCGGTTGTGTGCTGTTCCCAGCAATGAAACTCTATTGGGTTCATGAAGAGATTTCGTTCTTATCGAGAAAACTGCTCATCGACAGAAAGTGATGTTCTCAAGAATTTGTCTTAAAGTCGGTAGATTCGAAATGGGATGATAATTTGCAGCCTTGGATACCTCTCCTCCTTTGAAAGCGGGTCATACAATAGCAACCTTGCGATCATCATGTATGCTGCTAGACGTAATTCAATATTTAGTCTGGCAAAAAGAACATTCTCAATAAGTCTGAAATGTTTTTGAAGACTATACTCTCAAACACCACCAATACCAGGATACTTGTTAGGTTTTAAACTGAAAAAAAGAGAGTGCAGATTCTTGTCGTCTAAGCAGAGAAGGAAAGCTGACGTCAAGAATGCATCATTTAGTGTGCATGAGTTTTCAACGGTGGTTCTTGGCACGCCTGCGTATTTAGCAAAGAGATTTTTGAAGTTGTCTGCTAATGTTGAGGTAAATGACCCAAAATTTCGTTCGAGAAAGTTTGGATTTATAAAATTCCCAGAGCCACTGCCTTGGAATTGATTAATCGGTAACCATGTTTTGACTGAGCTGAACCTGAAATTCTTCGAATTTTTGTTTAAAAACTTGCAGAATGAGTGACTTCGTTTACTTTATTCCTCAACTGCCTGAATTCATTTTATAACATTTGTTATTTGACGATTGTCGACACCAACTCAACAGGGATTTTTTCTCTTTAATTATTTTAAGCGCATTATTTCTCAGCCATTGATGATGAGGTCTGCGCTTTTTCAAAGTAACAGTAAACGAGCTTACAGTAAACTTATACAGTATAGTAAACGAGCGAGAGACCTGCACAAAACTTGTGTATAGCTCAGCATTGCTAAGCAGTACCTAAAAAGGCATGCCAGTCAAGAGGCAACTGATTTGTCGAGAACAACATTATCAATAATTTGGGCTTGTTATGGAATCTCGCATTAAGTGATCGGCATTTTTTTCCAGAATTACAGCAGATTCTACAAAAGTTTGATGCTGGTATGAAATTATGGTCAAAGCAGAAAAATATTATCAATGCAGAATTTGCATTGACATTTGCAGGACAGCATTGTCCTGTCGCGTTTGTCCTTCTGCGTAGTCCGTGTTTTCTGAGCTGTTTTCTCCATCATGCATGAGGTCAACGACCTTGCTCAGTTCACCACCTTATTGCATAATACGGTTAATTCGTTTTATTTTCTCTTTACCGTGGGGTGAAACATGCGAACTTGAAGCATAAAAGTAGTGTGACCAAAACGACAAGCGAAATACAGTAACCTTAACTAATCCAGTGGAACAGATGATTTTGGTAAAATAGACGAAAAACCAGAGAAGAAAAAGTAATCCAGATAACTCGGGAAAATAGGAGCCATCATCTACACCTAAACAATAAAAATGAAAACGGTCCCATTTGAGCGGAGGTCGAACAGCCTCCAACAACTATTGCAAATTAGTGATCCAATGTTTGCCTACAGCCCGGCGCTTATCACTGCACCGGACGACAAGCTCAAAGTAAATCGACCATCTCTGCCTTGGGACTAAACCGCCGCTTAAAACAATCAAGTGCGAAAAACAGTAGAAATATACCAAAAGAGCTACCAAATACCTGTTTCATATCCACACCCACCCACATATAGGGTGTTTCGCGGGGGCGGCGGAGAAAAGCTCACAGAAGAAAAGCTCACCGGCCTTTGGGCGAGTGCGGAAAAAGGCTCACCGATTTTATTTTTAATTTCTTAGCTTAGCGGATTCTGCGTCACACGTGGCAATTTAACGCAATTCGAATTCGCCACTTCATGAAAGATGTGTCCTCTTTTTTGTAACATTCTTGGAGTTCATTAGGCATATATATACTATAATTCCTCAAAATCAGTAATCACCCATTCTGTATTTTATTGAAGCCGCAAGTATACAATCAGAACATCGGACACCGGTCAAAAAGACAACAATTTATTGACAGCTTGACAGTGCGCCGTCGGTAGCTCTGTCAGATAAAGAGGTTTGTCCTTTGCGAGCTAATATGAATAGCGGTGTGTGAACCGCTTGCGCTCCAAAGATTGTGTAGTGCCTGATAGATAAGTAGGTGTCTGTTGATGTAATCAGTGTCGGCTACGCTGTTTTCTTTCTGTCAATTTCACTAACAAAACTTTAGTTGCGAGAACAGCTTCGTCCTGTTGTGTTTGTTGTCACTCCGTCGCCGTCGTTTGAGCGGTTTTCATCGTATATAACGTTTGCCAACTCGCCCAATTCGCTACCTTACAGAAGTCTAGTTCTTATATAGGTCACGGGTAACAACGGTGAAAGTGTGCAGCTCTGAAGATCATGGGTGGCTCGCCGTAGAAGGGCACTATTATACAAAGGCAACGTGTGGAAACACCAGCACGAACGGCTAGAAAACGAGCATGCCTGTGAAAGAAAGAAACCTCGATATCCTGACTGTTTTATCCTGTTTTGAAAGGTTAACAAAAGCTTTAAAGAGAATTTCAGGCACGCGTTGTTGCGCATGCCCTTTCGGATTTTCAGCATTTACAGTTTTGCTTTTTAGGTTTTAGGCAGACATTATTAAGTTTTCTAACTTTTTCCTGTTCTTCAAGTTCATAAAGTTTTCAGTTCGGCTTTCGTTGCCTAGAGAGTGAACCACAGAAAACACTCGCCCGCAATTATTAATTTGGAAGCAATATACCCAATAAGCTTAACAAATAATACAAAACATTTTCTTTTTAACAAAGCTGACGAATTATAATGATAATAAATTAATATATATTACGGACGACCCAACAGACTTCATATAAAACGACGAAAAATAAATCGGTGAGCTTTTCTCCGTATACGCTCAATGGCCGGTGAACTTTTCTTCGCATCTGCCAGTTTTGCGGTGAGCTTTGTTTCCGGTGAGCTTTTCTCTGGGATTCGTTTCACGGAACGCCGTCCAAACACTACACATTGTTCGAACTAATTGGAGTTCAATTATCCCCAAAACAACTCACCACCCTAAATAGGCCCCTTGGCAGTGACCAATACGGCATCTATATATATATATATATTTTTTTTTTGTGTAATCCGTTATTTCCGGAGGAATGGATTGAAGAGAACTTCGTGAAATATTCTGTATGCACCAACTGATTCTTATAAACTGTGTTTGCCCACAGGAGCGCGCTACGGATACGCAGAAATAATTTCTTCGAAGAGCCACTATATCAGACTCCGGTGCCCGGTGTAGACTCAGAAAGAATGAGACAGAAAAAAAATTCAACGGAGTCCAAAAAACAATGCAGGGCAAATGAGACGAAATTAAACTCGACTGATTGAAACCTTCTTGCAATCAGTCAAGTGTCAAGTGCGCGAGTTAAGCTTGCCAAGGATTTTAAATAATCTCAGACACCATTCAGTTTGGAGCAACAGTACAAGAATGACAGGGACGTCTTTCTGCTGTCCTGAAATTTTCGCGAACCATCGCGTGAAAATGGAGCGTGCACACGCAGCCGAGACACAACAGCGATGGCTATCAGCGTGAGCTCCTGCTTTGGAATAGGTGAGCGGCGTATGGCAACTTCCGGTTCCTTAAGAAATTTTTTTTCACTGTTGACAAACCACGACAATGAGCTGCAAGCCTGTCTAAGCATGGTTCTGAAAACTGCAATCAGGAGGTTTCAGAATTATGCTTGCACAGGCTTGCAGCTCATTTCGTCGTTTGTCAACAGTGAAACAAAATTTCCTAAGGAACCGGAAGTTGCCAAAAGCCGCTCACATATATGCGCCTATAGCTGCACTGCACTCGAACGGCGGCGGTGACATATCAAATCTATATCCGCTTGTGTTTGTGACTTTACCATTGTCAGTTTGCACAATCTCGAGCGAGACGTGCGAGTTGGGGCGTGTAGGTGCCGAGAGGATCAAATTGAATACTTCCTCACACGACCATTCTAGTGGGTTTCATCAACGATGTCCTTGCCTGGGGCGTGCTTGAGGTAAGTGTTAATTAACGTCCCAGTCACAGTTCGCCGAGAATTGTAGGCGATTTCGACTTTTTCGACGATGTTTACGAAGCAAGCAGCAAAGCAACTGTGTGTGATCACATGACCAGATAAACCCAAGCTAAACAAATCAACTCGAAATCAAAGCACGTAAATCTCTAAAAGGACTGACTAAACTTCAAAAACGTGGGTTTTATTTTAATAATCAAAGATGGGAAGTCTATATGAAGCATGATACATTAAATACGGTTGCTTTTCTTCAAGAAGAAACAATTAGTTGTTTCTCTAAAGCCGACGAGATCTGTGCGTAGTTAAACAACGTATACAAGTTATATCATGGCCGCCACCACGCTGCGCCGCGTTCCCTTTCCCTCCTTCCCCCCCTGCTTGGAGTAGATAGAGTACGAGTATGCGAGTAAGCTTAATTCACTCTGTTGACGTTGGATCATGCACCGCCGCGATCGTTTCGCCACACGAGAAGAACAGCGCGAAGATGGCCAAGTTCTACCGAAAAGAAGACGAGACTATGACAATTCACTGTTTCCTTCTTGGTATGTAGCAGGACATGCAACGTAAACCAAAGAAGCAGCCGTGCACCGTCGTCGGCGGCGCTTCACCCCGCAAGCAGAATGAACGTACGACCATTTGTTTCAAGTGGACTCTTCCCGCAGGAATGGCTGACCTCGTCTTGGGTATCTGCTGGTCTCCCTTCGTTCCTTCGTCGTTCCAGTGTTATTCCTTGTGCTGTAGAGGTCTGTGGGGTTTGAAGAATGTGTGTTTCCTTCAAGCCGGTCGTGGATTAGATGGTGTCGGACTACAGCGTGTCGAACGCAGTCGCTCGTCGCAAAGTGGTGCTGTTCTTTTTTATATATAGAACCCAAATATACGTCACACGGATTACCTTTTTGTCGTAAGGTATACGTACGTTTTATTACTTCAGTAGACTTTTATCGAAGAGGCGACGGGGATCAAAACGTAGACACGATAGATCATGTTAGCTATGCGATCACGCTAAAAACTTCTAAGATCAGGAGCCTTCATTTCCTGTGCGCCCTACTTGTGTTGCAGGAGACGCAGCGCACACCAAAGAAGCAGCGGTGCCATTGACGGTGGCAATTCGTCCATTTTGCGAAAAGACTGGGCGTGCACGCCTTCCTCGTCCTGGCAGGTGAATGTTTATCGGGCCGCGAGCGGAAGCCGTTGCAAACAACAAGGACCGGAAGAACGCACCGCGCAACGCAACTTCCGACAAATGCCGATTGGTTAGCGTCAGGAAAAACGCATCGCTGGGCGGCGAAGGTCGCTCTAGGATACTTGCGAAAAATCCGCCGGCGAAGAGCGGAAAACGCCACCCGGAGCGAAAATACTCTCGTCGCCGAGGCGGACACGCCCTCGGTATCGCAAGTGTAAACGGGCCATTGTACATGCATCAAGCGCCCTGGGTAAACTCCGGCCGTGCCCCCCCCCCCCCCCCCCCACCTCTCTATCTCTCTCCCTTTTTATACGCCAATATCTACTTGCACGAGACTATGATGCAACGCTACTACCGGTTCCTAAATCTCCCCGGAACTCGCCAGAATCCATGTTGGAGGCAATCGTCGCTGTTGTGCTTTTTTTTTTTTTTTTTTGGTGTGTGTGCTTTGGGGCCGTGTCCGCGCTGTAGTTTGTCCACTCACTCGAGGTTCAAAATGGTCAATTGCGCCGCAATTAATTGTTCCAGCAGTAAAAGTCGACGAAAACGGAGCTAGGGCCAGCAATATTAGCTAGATTTTCTAGAATTCTGGTAATCTTTAGGAACCAGGACAAGGCGACGCTCGAGCAATCGGTTCGCCGGCGTTATGAATGGCTCCAACGGATACGCCGGCACAACCTCGACTGGACGGGTCAAGACGGGAGCAGAATGCGGCACGTTCTGGCAGGACTTGGACGTAGTTCAACTACTCTACTGAAACTACGGTAGTTTAACTACTTTTCCGAGTAACTTGGTAACTTTCAATTACAACTTTATTTGGGTAATTAGTAGTTTAATTTAACTACATTTTTCAGGTAACTTCTACTCAAATTACTAACTACTTTCGAAATCGTCGGCAGATGAAACGGTTTTCCCGAACAAGGGGCCCCCTCGCAGCCGTAGAAAATGCATCACAGGCGTCCTTGGGCCAAGGTGGCGATGAGCAGCCAAAACATAACACCGACGCGCACGAACGCAGGAAGAGATGCTTAACAAGCCTTGGTCGGGTATTGACCTAATCCGGTAATGCACGCAGGCGCCGCGCCTCCAGCTGCAACCGTGCAAGCAAAGACGGGGGCACTCCGAAGGTTGTTGTTGTTTTCATGTTGCCTGCCCTTTGTGAGTTCTGACTCAAGCGGTTTGGGGGTTCTACGGGAGGCGCCACTCCATGGCATGACCTCGCAGCTGGGCGCCTGTTCCCATCGTCGCCTCGTCGTCAGCGAATACTCGCTTGCACAGCCGGACTCCACCGCACAGAAACGCAGACACGGATAATCCGTTCATGGGAGCACATTACCGTTTCCAGCTGCAACTGTACGAGCGTCAATGCTTGTTCACGTAATCCTTCGAGCCCTTCCGACCTTCCACGACATGGAGATCTCCTCTTTGTTGAAAACGATCTACTTGTCAGGCGTATCAGGCGCGTCAGTATACCGTAGTCGCCGGCCAGGGTTGCGGGTCACCCTTGGGAGTTCCTTTGATTGGACCCGGCGTCAGCGGCGAAGTATACTTCGTTTCATCTTCTGTTAAATAAAAAAAAAAAAAAAAAACTTCTTTTTTTTCGGTAGCGTAGCGCTAGCACTGCAACGAGACGCGCAGTCGTCCGGATGATCTCATCGTCGTGGCGTGAGACTTGAACCCTTGACGGTCAGGTGCACTCGCTCAGCGTACTCTCCGAACGTCGTGGGAATAAAGAGGGGCCAGTCATAACAATCTCAACTTGCCAAAGAAAAAGACAAAAGGAGGAGAGTCTGTTATACAACCCCCCAAACGAGGCAAACCTCACATGTTTCGTCATGGACACCTAAGATGCCAACACTCGCTTACCCAACCCTGCACAGCCTGTTTCTCAGACTTAACGCTGCCGTTCCATCCAGCGCGTCGGTGGAACGTCTTTTTAGCTTAGCTGGGGACGTCGTTAGTAGGAAAAGGCGAAAACTCTCCTATCAATAACTTCGAAAGTAAATTGCTTCTGCGAGCGAATAAACTATTTTGGTGAAAACTCAAGTCATAAAATGACTGCATTTATTTCAGGCTCGCAAAGTTTTTCACGAATCAAAACTGCTGTTCATTTTGCTACCACAAAAATATAAAAAAGTAACTTCGAAAGTAACTTCAAAGCAACTCGCTACTTTTTTACAGTAGTTAGTAGTTTACTCAATTACTATTACAAATGTGTAATTTCTACTCTACTCCAATTACTTTTGGCTTCGATACTCAGTAACTTAACTTAACTACCTTTTTTGAGTAATTTGTACATGTCTGCGTTCTGGGCACGAACAACTCCAGCCCCGAGAGAAAGAATGAGAAAGAAAGCGACAAAAGAGCAGAGAAAGAAAGCAGCTAGACGAAGGGTGAGGCGTGTTCGTTTTGCCGCGACAGGTTACACTTGCTCGAACGCTTGTCAACTTTCTTTTTTTTTAATTTTGTCATTGAGCGATTTTGGTGCTTTTCTGCAAAATAAGAGCGAAAATAACAAGGTACAGCCCTTACAGGTGATATTTTGCTGCTTCCTTGTGCATATTAAGGCGTGTGCAGCGATATGGGCTGATCGGGGCCGTCAACTGGGACCGCCGATGTCCGCTTTTATACCCCGCCTTTCCGAAGCGGCCAAATGCATGGGATCTTTCGCTCTAGATTATTATTATTAATTTTATGATCTCGACAGGAAAGCTTTGTACCCCAACTAAGGGTTAGTGGACTGCACTTCGCGTCAGGTGAGGAACCTTTTTGCGATGGACGACAAGAAAATATTCTGAAATGTGGTGATACAAAGACGGCTCCATGACTCTGCGGCACTACTGCCGCCGCAGTAAGACGCCGAATGCCTCCAACATGGCGCCATGGCACTGATAGCAGACGACCATGTTGATTTTGATTTCGTGTCTAACCGGAAGTGACGTCAGGTGCAAGAAGTCTTTAGTACGACATCACGTTACTAGTAAACATGCGAGTTGTAACCCAACATGAGCGTTTTGTCAGCCAAAATCCGCATTAAAAAAAAAAAACGGCGATTGTGTACATAGCGTTGTGCCGGGCACTGCGTTAAATTTTTATTCCATTTAATTTTAAATATTGAAAACACCTTCATTAGCTACCTTCAACTTTGTGCGGCGCGACTCGACAGCAGTGACATATATCTCGAAATAAATTTTCTCAATACATTCACAGTGGATGGCCCAATACGAGCGTTTTGTCAATCCACAACCATATTAAAAAAAAAACACGAACGGCGATTGAGTGTCGGGTGCTGTAATAAAAAAATAAAGAAATGAAAGCCGTTTACAGTCAACTGTTACCCCGAATTAGAGCGCAGCTCTTGAGGAGGAGGAGGGGAAGGAACGCGGAGAAGAGGGTATGCCCCTCCTCTTCATCCGTCCCCTCCCCTCCTCCTCTCCTGCTCCCCTCCCATTTAGCGGGAAATTTTCGCTAAATTTCGCGCTAAATTTAGCGGAGAAAGTTCCCCACTAAATTTAGCAGCAAATGTTTTTCACTAAATTTAGCGGGGAATTTTTTTCGCTAAATTTAGCGCGGAAATCTTTTCGCTAAACTTAGCGGGGAATTCTTTCTGCTACATTTAACGGGAAATTTTTCCCCTTAATTTAGCGGGGAATGCTTTCCGTTAAATTCAGCGGGGAAATTTTGCCGCTAAATTTAGCGGGAAACATTTTCCGCTAGCGGGGAAATTTTTCTCTAAACTTAGCGGGGAATTGTTTTTCGCTAAATTTAGCGGAGCATTTTTTCGTTAAATTAAGCGGGCAAATTTACCCATAATGCAACGCGTGGTGACATCACGAGTGACGTCACTCGTGACCCTCGTGACGTCACACGTGAGGTCCCGCGTGACCTCATTATGGGAAACGTCCCATAATGCAACGCGCGGTTACGCCGACGGCGGCGCCGAAGCCGACGCCGCTCAAGCCGGAAACGGGCGCCTAAGAGCTGCGCTCTAAAAAGCTAAAACAGATTTAATAGCCCCCCCCCCCCCCCTTTATTGATGGCGCCCTGTGCAACCGCCCAGGTCTCGCCCACGCCTAAGGCCGGTACTGACTTCGCATATAAGTATAGAGCACGTGTCAAACTATTTCATAAATTTTTGTTGTATGTTGTTGTTTTGTAATAGGAAAGAACGGCTGCAGTGGGCCGGATAAAAATGGGTCGCCTATATATAGCCGTAACTAAAGTAAGCGTGACAAGTTGGAACTAACTTGTCACGTCTATAGGCCGCACTAATAGCCGGCCCTAGGTTAAAAGTATTTTTGTGTTTCAAGAATATTTTTGTTTTCCTTGTTGGAAGCGAAAGGGAACCTCTTAACTAACGTATATGATTGCACAGCCCCCGCAAAGGGCGCGGTAAGCAAACTCTCCTTAGAAACTTTGAGCCGAGTAATGACTGCCATGCGTATGCAGTTGGAGCACCTGAACGAAACCTCGACTGATTGGCGGCTTGGCGAGTATTAAACGGTGGCGCAAGCGATGCCTGCTGTCAGCTCGCTCCCTATCCCTCTTCCGACGCGGAGACCCGCGATTCCTCGACAAACGAGACCTCGCGGCCAGGGAATCTAAATTGCGCCGCCAACAAAGTGGCGACCGGCGCAGGCCGCACGCATGAGCTCGCTCCCGGTCCCGGTGCCGAGATGGCAGGCGGCAGTCGGCCGCGCCTGCCATCCCGGCATCAGGGGCCCGACTTCGGCGCGCTCCCAACAAAGCGGCCCAATGAAGACGCCCACACGCCCTCCATCATCCCGTTGGCACCTCTCACGGGCGAGGGACGCGTTGCTCGGCACACGTTCCAGACACCCATCTCGCTCCTCTTCCCGAGAAAACAGAGCCGGCGCTGGCGAGCGCAATCAACGCCCCGCCGCTTGGCATGCGGACAAGATCTCGGAAGGCAACCGCTACTGGCGGCGGGCAGCGTTCTGCGCGCTCGGCGGGATTCCCCGCCGACAGACGAGGAATCTCTGTTGCCTGGCCTCTTTGGCGGACCCCTCGATGCCTGGCGCGAACCCTTGGTCCGAGTTTCTGACGATGGTGACCCGCCCACGCCGCCGATGCGGGGTCCGCTTTAATTCCGCGCCGGCTCGGGCAGAGGCGCGCCCGCCTGCGGCTTCCGGCAAACGTTCCATCGCGCCAAATGGTTCCCTCTCGGTGCGGGGGGGAAACGCGAGACTGCCAGGGAGAGTCCCCCACCCGCCGGCTCGGCCGACGTGCAAACCGGGGCCCGCGTTTATTCATACGGCGCGGTCGAGGGAGAGATGGACCAGAATGGGCGTTCGATTCGGGCTGTTTGGGTTCCTCCGCGCGCGCCGGGGAAGCTAGAGCCGCGACGGCGCTCTTTAGTAAGCGCGCGGCGCGCGTGGCCTCTCGAAATTCCAAGATGCCGGCAGGGACACCCCGTGCGCCGCCGCCTCTCGGTTCAGAGTTTCGGACAGAGCTGGCGTTCTGAAGGCGTCGCAGCGGAAGACTTAAAAGCACCGCAAGATTCCTTTCACGAACATCCTTCGAGGTGTCGCATTTGCTGGAGAGGGAAGTGTAGTCGCAATGCCGGGTTTAAAACTAGCCTCTGTGTTTTTCTTCGCCGGCCGACCAGTTCACCGGGCGTGCGCGGAGGGTATGCCGCTGGCGCGACACCAACGGAGCGATAGAGCACGCATGAGAGCGGGAAGATCGGTCTGGCACGCTCTGGGCAAATACCTCGCGACGCTCAGCGCCGGGAAAGCGTGTGGCAACGACGGCGTTTCGCGACGAGCTCCGAACGGAAGCTATCTATTTCGAGTGAACGCAAACAGGCTGACTTCTGCGGGGACGCCGCGGTACGCCGCTAATTACCCCGCTACGGAGCAAACGGTCACAAACTGCTTTCTCTCGGTCCGTCGCAACTGATGCAAACTAATTATTTTCGAGAAAGAAGAAAAAAAAAAAAAAGATACGCAAATGGAGCGTCGTTTGGAAATCATTACCCATATCAACGACCGTGTTTCTTTTCTTTTCTTTTTCTTTTTTTTTAATAATGATCGTTCTTTAAAAATAATTAATGAGATTGCGGGTCAAGCAAATAAACCCTAGGTCTCAAAATTAAATATATGGGAAGGTGGCAGGGGTTTTGAGGGAGCGCTCACGCAGTTATCACAGCGGCTAAGAAACTGGAAAACCCATCGGGCTAAAATACGGGTATTAATTCCGAACGTGACTTGCAAGGTCGTTCTCTAGCTGGCGCTTCCAGCACCAAAAAGTGCCACGCATCTACCGTCGACCGATAAATCTTGCATATAGAGAGCTATCTTAAATACGGGAGGCCTCGGATTTACGCGGTGCTACAAGTATTCCGCTCCCTCATTCGGTGAAAACAAACGGGATTACAGTATGTCAGGATATCAGTGTAATCTAGGGAGCTATAAGCATAGTCGCATGCAACTAGAGGTCTAAGATGATCTGACAAGAGGCCTGGATCTCTCACCGAAGCAAATGTTTCAGCTTCGTAATTTTGAACTTCGCCAAGAAAGAAAATGAAAGGGACACTTCACGAGGGGGAAAAGTTAAGTCTGCGTCCGAATGAAGCGTCGCTCAGCAGCAAATATGGGCACTTCGCGATATCGTGACGGCGTCGGTAGGGACGTACGCAGCCTCTAAACCGTTTTATCGTGGGTACCGCCATTTTGAATACTGTCTCGCCATCTAGCGAGCGTCAGGTTCCGCGGCCATGCTGAGGGGTTAGAAACGTTGGCGAAAGTGCTCCTCGGGGCGCCTTCCCGCGTTGGGTGTGCCGTTGGGTGCTCCAAAGTGCTGGGTATCCGACTTAAGGCGCGTCTTGTGTGCCGCGGATGGTGTTTTTCAACTCATTTGGTAACGTTTCTTGCCCTGCATTATGGCATCCGTCAGTGTGGCGATGCCGAGAAGAGCGGCATCGCCACACTGACATCTGCGTTATGTACTAATTTGCAAAATAGGAAGAACCCAGTCGCGTTGTGACGGTCAACATAAGTTCACGGCTCTATGCTGTCGCGCAGGAGATCGCGATTAAGGAAAACCGAGAGAACTAACTTTTCGACAATATCCAGCCACACCCCGGCGGAAGTGAACCTTCAACTAAATGTTGTAGATGATAAAAATAAAATCGAGTCATTGTCACCACTGTAAGATATCAGGATTAAGATAAATTAAGTTACGAAAAGTTACAAGCTGAAACAGCGATTCTCACGAGAAAACTTGCACCCACCTTGCAGCGTAGCCCATGTTCATCGACGGGACAGCAGCGAATTTGGTGCGCGCTCTATTCATGAAATGTTCCGAATACACTCGAGACGATGGCGTCGGGGAAAAGTATTTTCGGTTTACAGGCGCAACCTACTGGCGCCGGAGGTTTTGGTCATTTGGAAAGCGATGGAGTTTGAAGACATTGGAGTCGCAGTCGCCTTGTCGGATCTCGTGCGCGGTATACAAATGTCCTCCAATAATAGTCTGCGCTTTCAGTTGTTATTCGTGCAGCTTATTACCGAACAATGGTGTCCCGATGACCGGGGGATTGTCGTCTTTGGTTACGCTAGCTCTAATCACATCTGGAAGTAAAATAAAATAGAGGAAACCGCGAAGAAAACAACCGAACTTGGACGAACACACGCGGTTAGGAACAAGCAAAAAGCCCATCCGGGTCTTTCGCTTGTTCCTAACCACTCAGTAAGGAGAGCGCCGGCAGCCCTTTTCTTTTTTCTCTGTTGCCCTCTTTCAGTAAAACGGTCTATAGCTATACTTCGTTTCAGCTTCGGTCCGAGCGCGGCCGATGTTATGAGCCGAAGGGCCAATCAAACAGCGTAAAAAGCGCAGCGTCATGGCGTGCTCTCTGCGCTTGACTAGCTGGCGGAGGAGCACGCACAGAGAGACGGCGAACACAGGCTGGTTTTACGGAGAGCACGCTATGACGTTGTGCCTCTTTCGCTGTTTGATTGGCCCTTCGGCTCATAACATCGGCCGCGCTCGGACCGAAGCTGAAACGAAGTATAGGGTTCCGTGTTTTCGGATAGATCCCAAAAACACTCGCCGGGAAAATTTTTGTGAATTCGTATATTTATCCGTAAAACTCCAAATCTAAAAATCACAATCACACACAACAAAAGTATTTTACGAATAAAGTGTGTGAGAGCACAAGGCCGGTGTTCCTGAGGAGAGGCCACCTCAGTTCCCTTTGAAATATTGGACTATTAACAAAAGGGAGTTCATCGTTTATCTCGTCAAGGCTCGTTCAGAACAACGGGTCATTATAATTGTAGTCATGACAAAAGCCACGGTTCTGACTTTAGTTTGGAGCATACTATATATGCTTTTTAGCGGGAAAAGGGTTTGTGTTTTTATACCAGTGGAAGATATGAATCTGTTGATTTCATAGGAAGGGGGAGGGGGGGGGGGGGCGCACGAAAGCTGTAGCCCAGCGACTACGTCCAGGTATTTAGCTATCTCAGACCATTAACTGAGCAATACTTCTTTGCAAGATTTGTCGTGGTGCAGTTAGTATTGCCACTGACAAGTGCGCCATTGCCAATTGCAGCTGCAGACATAGCATTCGATGCAGGTGAGTTCTTGTAAATTTAGCGTGCGTTTGTGTCCGGATATTTTGTTAATTTTTATATTTAATACTTAACATTTGGAGACAGCAAAATTAATCTCCAAATATCTATAATAAAAATTAAAAATTAAAAATCTAAAAAAGAAACTCTGATAAACTTTGAGTTTCTAGAGAAAACTAAACTCAGAAAGCACGTAATCCTACTTATATCAGAGAACTGGATGTGGTGGCGAGATTAGCATTTCAGACTGGCCCTTGGGTGATTCAAGTCTGCCATCTCTTGTGCTTTGGAGAGCGTGAGTCTCGGGCGCATTTTTTTTTTCTCAAAATAGCCGTAAATGTGCGGATAGTCCACATCCCGAAGACTAATTTAGATACGAGGAACATCGCTCCTGGAGACCGACCCTCGTCGTTTCAATTCGCTACTGGGTGTGGTCGATTCCATTCGAGTAATAAATTAATAAACAAAGAGGCAAGGTGTTTGGAATTTGAACTCGATTTTGCGTAGGCGTTTTAAATAACTTTGTTTTCACAAATAATCTATTCTATTTTGTGACTCAAGTTTTGCCTATTTATAAGTCTACGCGCAAGTCATGCAAGTTTGTAAATAGTTGGAAATACGTTGCCACTCCTGCTATAGACCAACACGTGGCCCTGACGTCACGCAGATGCGGTGGCACTTTCAATGGCCCTCCGCATGCGCAGACGCTCCACTTCATGCGAATTCGGCTTCTGCGCACGCGCAGTGCCCACACCTTGTGTGGGCAAACGCGGGCTTGTTAGTAAACAGCGTGTCGGTCTATAGAAAACAAAACAAACCAAAAAAAAAGGGATCTTGGTTTTCCACGATTTTAGGTTTTCAGCTAATTAAGAGCGAAATGTGGTGCCACTTTCACTTTCTACATAAGACTCCGAAATTCATAATTTAATTTCAACGCACCACGTGACGTCGATTGTTCCTATTCACTTGACACTTTTTGCGCTCTTTATCTCCGCCGCTTCGGCCCGGAGAGCACGTGTGAGCACACGCGCAATTAAGCACACACACACACACATACACACACACACACACACACAAAGTGAAAGGACCGCGGACGCCTGTGACATTACACAGAGTTTCCTGAGAATATTTAGAAATGGAGGTACGATTGAGATCTTTTTTTTTTACTCAAAAGACGTTCCACTGAAATTTTCCGAGCGGATGTAAAAAAGCGCAGTTTTGGGCTGGCGTTATCCTCTAGGTGGCGCTTGTGCATGCGGTGCAAAGGGAAGGGACAAAGAAACAAAAGAAGAAAAAACTAAACGCCGGTGTTTAAGGCACCCAATTTATTACGCATGCTTCGAACAAACCACGCGAGAAATTTGCGGTGGAGGTTTTCTCGGGAAAGGTTTTTTCGGATTTCCTAGAGATCCGTTTTAGTGAATTCCTAAGTTGTAATAATACGGACAAGATGTTAAGAAAAAAAATATTTTTTACTCATAGCGACGAAGAAACCGACCAGTAGAAATCGGTTCACTGATTCAGAAGCTGCGCTATACGGAAGTAAAAAAAAAAAAAAAATTGAATAAAACGTATAGTTGATACTTCAGCTTCGTGAAAGAGCGACGTAGAACATCTGAACGCATACCAGGAAAGCTATTACACCTTACATCGTTTTTATAAAGAGCTAAACAAATATCTCGACCAATTGGAAGAGACAAAGTCGTCGACATAGGGGAGAGGAAGCAGAGGAATAAACTTTATTAAGACGAGCCTTAGGTGATGGTGGCTGGCCACCTGCTTTTTGGTTCGTCGGCCACTTTGTCCGAGTCCGTTGTTTTGAGGCGGCTGCTTAGCGCGCCTGCAGCCCCGGCGAGCAAGACGTCGGCGGTGGGCGGGGGCCGCCGCGAGGTGGACGGCGGCGGGTTCGTCCGATAAGGGGTCCCGAACGCTTCCCGCAGCGAGCTAATTACTGCAGCTCGATTCCCGGTCCGGCGGAGAGCCGGCGGGGAGAGAAGCGCTTTATCGACGGAATACAGGGAGCAGCAAATCCCGACCAACCACTTTGTCGCTTCCTAACTGGCGCCGCTCACAGAGCGCCGAGTGCGTGCGTGCGTGCGCGCTCTTTGGCGGCGGCAAGGTTCTCCATTATCCACCATCATTGCAGGAAGAGCGAAGGCAGGAAGGAAGGCGGGAGGGGGGGGGGGGGGGGAGGACTGCGCATGCGCGGTCCCGCCCCGGTCGCTCGCGGCGTTCAGCGCGTCCCCAGCGCCGGCAGAGCTGCTCGGCGCGCGGCCACGGGGCTGCGGCAGCATGGAGAGCGGCGCGGCCGGGTTCCCGCTGCGCAGCTGGCACCCCCACGTGTACGCCAGGCCGCCCAAGAGCCCGACGCCGCACTCCATCGCGCACATCCTGGGAATACGCAGCGACGAGGCGGGTCTGCTGGCTGTCCGGCCGACGGCCGCCGACCAGCCGCTCAACCTGTCCTGCGCGGACGCCAAGAGACCGCCGGCCTCGCCCCCGGACGCACCGCCGCCCGCGGTCTCGTCGCCCGCTCAGCCGGCCGCACCACCCAACACCTCGCCGTTGCCGGCCCTGGTGGCGCCCAGCCTGCGACTCGAGCCGCACGACACCGAGCTCGCGCTCGCGGTGCGAGGCATCCCCAAAGGTGCGTCAGGATCCACCGGGGCCCCCACGCCCCCGTCGCGTTAACTGGAGTTTTGGGGGACCCGCGGCGGAGGAACCGGGCACGGGACAGCTGCCGCTGTCGAGTTGCCGCTTCCTCCGTCGCGACCCTTTGCCGGGACACGTGCCCGAGCCCAAGTGGCGCAGTTCGCGCTCCCGGGCTCCGACAGGTTGCCGCTGTTGACAACCCGGCCGGAGGCGCCCGGAATGCTGCTCGGGCAGCGAGCCGTCGTCTCTGTTCGCTACTTCCCTCCTTCTCTCGCGTGGTCGCCGAGCACGCGACGCATCCCTCCGCCGCGCGCCCTAAACGCGCTGATTAGGACCACTTATCGGAGGAGCGACTCGGCCGAGTGTTTCATCGCTTTGAAACTCGGTTGTGCGCCGACGACGCGACGACGCCCGCTGGGAGACTGGCTTTAATCCGGATCATCTCCCTTCGAGAGCAGACACGTGACGGCCCCTTGCACATGGCAACAGACTTCTTCTCGTGTCTAATCAAAAAAGTAAGAAATTACATCTAAAGTTACTCGAGGCTAAATAGTAATTCATTACCGATTAGCTTTCCATAAAAGTAAAGGACCCTTGCACCAAAACGCACTTCGTCACTTTTGTGGCGTTACTTCCGACATTGCTGTCCTTCAGTAAGAAACAAAAGGAAAGAGGGCTATTCGAGTGTTTATTGTTGTCGCCAGTTACACTTTATTGAGTGTCTTGAGTAACAGCTGGCTCTCAAAAGTCTCGTCAAACACCTTGCCTTCTTTCTTCGTGAACATGTCGACTGCCACACTGAACACCCTTTCAACTGAGGCATTGAATGGGAGTGCTGTATTGTGCCTCACGAATGCTTGATGCACTGTATCGTGCTTCTCCAGCGAAGCGATGGAATTGCTCTTACCCTGGAAAAAGAGCAAGGCGTCTTTGCAGCCGATGCTTGATGCTATTGGAATCACGAAGCTGTGCAAGCAGTCATACAACTGGTCAAACCTGGATTGAGAGTAGATTTATGTATACTCCAACACAGTGTTTACAAACAAGCCCGCTCCGCCCAAATCAGGTGTGGGCACTGCGCATGCGCAGACTCCAAATTCAGGAGTGAAGCGTTTGCGCATGCGCAGTACCGACAGCAGCGCCACCGCACTGGCCTGATTTCAGTGAGTTGAGTTGGTCTATATCTGGCAAAGTTAGTAAGACAGGGCAGTTACACGTGACAGTTAAATATTCAATCCGGTTTATACATTCAACGCCCTTCGCTCTGAACGGGTCGAGCCTTGGTTGAGACGTTTGGGAACGATAGAATGAAACTGTTTAGGTATAAAATTAAGTTATGAAGAAATCAAGACACCAGGACACTATGCATAACTAGAACGCCGGTGAAAGCAAGACAATGTAAACACCTTTTCCGTGCGCTCCGTTTCTTATTGCCGTTCAAAAACGCACGGAGCACGTGGTAGTACACCCCAGTGTTCTTCAAATAGACGTCCGCAGAGGCCACAGGCGGCGCTAACGGCAGAGGACAGCGATGCTCCACTCACGTGTTTTACTTCCTAAAGTCCGGAGTCTCTAACCTACCATTTTATTTTTCTTACAATTAAAAATGCATCATGAATAAAATACATGCTCCAGAAAAGATGTGTCCTGCTGTAGCAAAAGAATAAAATAGATAACGACCATTATTACTTTTTGGAAAGCTTACTAAAAGCTGACGCACGAAACGTTTTACAGCAGGGACGCAGATAATGTCAGGACAGTCCTAAATGTGTGACTTCAAAAATGTTAGCAGCTTTTAAAAGCAAATTTGTCTTGGTCGAACACGATGAAAAACAGCACAAAACAACAACCAGAGAAAAAACAAAACAAAAAAAAACTGTTCTTGAAGAGAATACGAGGTGTTCTAATATCCTTTGAGCAGTGACGCACGAGTATGCTTGTGAATATAACACCTTCAGTTATTATCACATCGCTTTCAGTGTTGTGACATTGCGAAAATGTTCGTATTCAGAATAACCGTATATTGTTAATTCTTCTCAAAGCACTTACTGCCCGGAGCTTCTCGGAGAGGCAAACAATCGCTTGGTGTCCTCCTCCTCCCCTCTTTGACCGCAAATAAAAATAACAAAAAGAATAAAAAAAGGAAAAAAAAGTTGATATAGATACTGTACGCCAACTTGCCCGCACTTCGAACATATTTTTGAACTAACCACCTGGACCTTCAACGTCGTTGCTAAAATCTAAAAAAAAAAAAAAGAACTGGCTAGGCATTGTAAAGAAAAGCTTTGAACAGCAGAAACACGCAACAATGTGACGTGTTGGGCTCGTTGGTTTGAGGTGAACATCTTGGGAAGAAACAGCGGCAAAGAAACTTGGACAAGAGTAAAGAAACAAACACGACAGGACGGCGCTGAACTAACAAATGTTGTTTATTACACAAAATTGGAAGGAAGAAAACAAGAAGCATCTTAATCAGATAAAAATATATAGACACACACAAACGTGCCAACCAAGCAGCATATTATGTCGCGATAGGCCCAATCAGTGGCTACGTAATGCCCGTCATAGTCGATCGCAGGTACCCGAACTCTGTCAGATAACGCCACTGACGGTTCGCAGACGCATCTCCCGCCAAGTTCTGAAATAAAGGCCTCGATAATTTCCCTTGTCACCCTGTCTCTATGTCTGTTCAAAACAGTGGCTTCACTAAAATTAGGCTGGCACATGCAGTCCCTGCGGTGTAGAGGTAGCAACCCCTCGACTGTAGCCCTGAGTGAATACGAATGCTCCCTAAGTCTATCACTTTGGTTGTGTTTGAACGCACTGATGGGGTTGACCCGCAGGCTAATGTACTTTCTGTTTTTGAGAACTGTGGTTCACGTTTGAAGAACCCAACGAAGGGGTTCTCCAATTCCTTGACCTTTCGTTGCACTTTGAAGAAAAACGTGTTTGTTGGTCGTTTAGTCCACGCACAAAAAAGGCCATTCTGGATTATAGGTCATGCCACTCTAAATTGGTAAAGAGGAGTATAGCGGTCTCTTGTCTCGGGTCCGCCCTAAAAAAGTCCTGCGTCCACTTGATGAAGGAAAGCTTCAATGGCCAGGTTCAGAAAACTGTCAGGATTTCCATCAGCCCTTTTGACCGAGGTGGCTAGCTCCCTGTTGAAAAAAGCTAAAGGGAGGGAGAGGAAAACTGAATTCGACAAAAAAAGAATGGTGGTCGACCCCTACCTTCATCAGGTTTCCCATAACCTGAAACAAGTCGGAGGTCGCTATGGTGTCCCGGTTGTGTTCTCTGCCCCACAAAAAATGGGTCAGACATGTGCAAAGGTGGATGCTATTGCCGAAAAGCGGTCAAAAAACAAATGCGCCAAAAAACACGCAGTGCCGTTTGTGGCCTGTGTGTCTTGCGTGGTCTATAAGATCCCCTTGTCTTGTGGCAAGGTGTACGTTAGACAGACGGGCCGCTGCCTAAATGATAGACTTAGGGAGCATTCGTATTCACTCAGGGCTACAATCGGGGGGTTGCTACAGGGTTGCTACACTGCAGGGACTGCATGTGCCAGCCTAATTTTAGTGAAGCCACTGTTTTGGACAGACATAGAGACAGGGTGACAGGGGAAATTATCGAGGCCTTTTTTATTTCAGAACTTGGCGGGAGATGCGTCGGTGAACCGTCAGTGGCGTTATCTGACAAAGAGTTCGGGTACCTGCGATCGACTATGACGGGCATTACGTAGCCACTGATTGGGCCTATCGCGACATAATATGCTGCTTGGTTGGCAAGTTTGTGTATGTCTATATATTTTTATCTGATTAAGATGCTGCTTGTTTTCTTCCTTCCAATTTTGTGTAATAAACAACAGTTGTTAGTTCAGCGCCGTCCTGTCGTGTGTGTTTCTTTACTCTTGTCCAAGTTTCTTTGCCGCTGTTTCTTCCCAAGATGTTCAACAGAAAAACGTCAAGCCACGTGTTGCGTTTGCAAAAACTACTTTTTTTTTCTTGTTTTCTTTTTTTTTTTTTTTTTTTGGGGGGGGGGGGGACTATTCAACTTCAAAGTTTTCGCTTTTTCCGTGAAGAAAACCGTAACGATTTACAATGAAGCCGTTACGTATATAAGTAAGGAAAGTACTTCACAATTACTCCAGGAAATATGTAATTATTCTAGGTCTAGGCTTCGATTAAAATTTTAACCCGATTAATCGCCACCCTTTAATCGATTATTAACCGATTGATCTGTCGCCTTCCTTTGCCTTAATATTTTTAAAAATCACAATTGTTATTAGTTCTTTTTTTTTTTTTTGTAGTGTGATATACCACGCAACATACAATTTCGATTATGAATCAACCTCGATGTGTAGTTGAGCCAGGTTCACTCACAGATTATTACTTCAGATGCACGAGGCAAAGAGGGTCGTTGATATTCTCCGTCAAGAGCGACCTCTTTTGATAGTTCACAATGGTCTCTGGTTCGCCAAACGGACACTCGGACGGCGTTCAAGAGAGCGGGATACGTGTAACCTTCTGCACTTGTCTGGAGTTACAAATCCTGTCCCTTCAGTTTACTTTAGGTTAAAATTTCACCTAAAGTTTGCCCTTCATATCGGGGAGGGGGGGGGGGGGGGGGGGGGGGTCCTCGTCCAAGTCTGCGTGGTGAAAGCGTTGAATTTTTACTTTCTTTTGGTTTGTCAAAATTTTACCGACTACCCGGTTAAAAAAAAAAAAAAAAGGAATCGCGATTAAAGCATTAATCGATTAATCGGACAATTGCCCAGCCCTAAATTACTCCGTTACAAATTACTAATAAATGTGGGATTACAAGTAATTTGGTTACTTGTAATGGAGTACGCCCAAGTCTGCGTGGCAACGCCCGCATCACGGCCACAGTAACGTCGCTTCGGCAGTAACCTCTGATGGTGGTGACGTCTCTCTTTGTACCCATTGCACGCAACGTTCCCCGAGTTCTCTTTAACATGGGGATTCTCTTTCTCGAGTTTCCTGCTTGTTTTTGCTTTCCGTAGCAATAAGTCACGCGTAATCGTATGCGTGAAGACCTTTTGTTTTGGTTGATTTCGAGCTCGTGTTATCGCTCCTTCTGCCACACTTTCCTGTTTCGACCACGCGCTGTGAGGCAATATACTTCTATGTGTGTTCCAGCCGGAAATACTTAAAATACTTTTTTTTTACAATTTTGTTTTAACCATTACGTGTTGTTGCCCTCGTGAAAGTCGGCAATAGTCTGTGTCAGCTCTTCCAAAAGCAGCGATCCTTACTTTTATCCGGTCGCTTATACTCGGTTCCTCTTTCGTGTCATTTATTGTAGACGCAGGAAAGCGAGAACTAGAAGCCGTTTTTCACTCTTGACCGGTAAGTGAGCGAGCCCGAATGTCGCGGTTAACTTGGCCGAACGCCACGAAAGTCTGGAGTAAACGGTAATTGAACAAGCGGTCGCATTACCAGCTGCGACACAGTAACTGACGGAGTCCCCCGCCGTTGTGGTGCTCGACTCGTCGGTGGGCCGATTTTAATGACTTGCGTCACTTAGTTTGCACTTCGATATTTCCATCCAAAGTACACCAAGTTAAATGTCGGATATTCGGTCAGTTATAAGCAGGAGATCGAAACTCAACTTTCTCCTGACTATAAACGGCCTGTTTAGAGGCCGCTTACAACCGGGAGAAAGCTCACCGCTTCCTTCATACTTTATGTGGCCTATTATTATTGTTAAACAATTTGCGGGCTTGAATGTTCTTGTTACTGAAGCTGCAGCGTAAGAAGCGTTTCGTGGTATGTTTTTTGTAAGTCACAAATAAAAAAAAACAAAAAAAAAACACAATCACAGTTTTCTTAATAGCTAGATATCTCTCATTTTCTCTACTCTAAGACTAGCAGGTATTTTATATGTACAATTTGGTGCAATCTGCGATTAGCTTTTGTTCCTTATGCTTCCTGCTGCTCAACAAAAAATACGAACCAGGCAAAGTAAGAAGATCAGGCCCCGGCATCACGGCGTAAGACAATTCCGCAGAATATCTTGCAGCTTACTTTCCGCGTCATGCTCTTTTTCAAGCCGGTGCCCGTTACTTGAAAAATGCACCGTGTTTACCGGACTCTAGTCCGCAGGCTACAGACCTTTGCAAAAGTCGCCTTCTGCGCGTTGCCAGCTTTGTCTGCTGGGCTGTGGAAGGCCTTCTGAGCATGCGCTGTTGCTCTGCTGTGCGGCCTATCAAGCGCTGCGCATGCGTCCACAGCTCAGTGACTCGGCATTTTTCGCCAGGGTGAAAAGTGATGGAAGGATCTATACGTGTTTAAAAGTTGAAATTTTACGCGGTGCAAACTACATGGTGACCTTTTATTTTTTATTTTTTTTCAAGATTGTTTGCTTTGACGAAGTATGGCAAATTTTGCGAATGACCGAGTATGTTAATGATGATTTAGTTATGACACAAGCTTCTTTGTGAGCTGTGTCACCAACTATAGACCGCGCATCGTTGGGGTGTATTCCGTGAGTTTACGTTAGCAATAATCCATTCATTGTTTCTTAGTCGAACGATGCGTCAGGGAGTACGGCTTGCAAATTGCTCAACGGTAGACAGGCTTAAACTTACCTCGGACTATGTGCAAGCGCGAAAGCTGAGGGAGCAGAGATTTTATATTCTAGGGCCAGGCAATTGAACGATTCATCTACCGATTAATCGATTACTGCTTTAGTCGCGATCAATTCTTTTAACCGGTTAATCGGTAACATTTTGACGAACCGAAAAAGAGTAAAAATTACACGCTTTCACCACGCAGACGTGGACAGTATACACCTGTACGTAGGGCAAACTTTATGTCAGAATTAAGCTTTAAGTTATCTGTAGGGGCAAGGTTGGTAACTCGTGACTTGGGCAGATGGTTACACGTCTCCCGTACCCTTCCACGCCGTTCGATGTCCGTTTTGCGTAGCTGAGACTATTGTGAAAAATCAAAGGAGGTCGCTCTGGCCGGAGAATACCTACGAACCTCTTCGCCTTGAGTAGATGAGGTAATAATTTGTGAGTGTGAGTGCCTTTCCATTGTTCACATATTTGGCAAAAACAAGAAAGAAAAAAACAAGTAATTTTGACTTTTTGAAAGTGTTATATATGGAAATGAACACGACCGATTAATGGATTAATTAAAAGATTAAAGGGTCGCAACTAATCGAGTTAAGACTTTTCATCGACGGCCAGCCCTATTTCCGAACGGGAACACGCAGCCTTCCTTCTTCATATAAGCGAAGCATAAATCGAAACTATTTTCGCTCAGCTTTACCGATCTGGCAACACCTTCAGTCAAAGTTGGTGATTTGCTGAGCTGAAGACGCCGAATAGACGGGGAACGTTACGCGGGCACCATGAACTATGAAGAAGGGAATAGAGAAAGTGTATGTTCGACAAACGGACGGGCTGGGGATCAAGGTATCGGTTGCCTCCATTTCATTCGGACAAATATATAATCATAAAAAAAAAACGATTTCTTTTTTTTTTTTTTTTTTGCCGTGATCGCCGCAGGTGTTGGTTTTCGTTTATCGCAAAAGGGTTAATTTCTTTTTAGGAACCCCGCACGAAGGCTAGGCTGCCGAGACTCCTTCGGCTTGCCAATGAGCGCCCGGATCTATGCTACATTTATGGGAAGGCTGGCAATTACCGCGTGTTACAAGCCGCCGCGGACGATAAGCGATTTCACGGCTGTTATAATCTCGTTCCGTATTCCGCTCCGCGGTTCTTTTACGTGCTCTTTGCGTGCTCTCGATAATGCTTCAGCGACTTTCCCCACTCGAACTTACGTTGACACCGCCGCCTAAGTCGTCTTTCCCTCACGGCATTGCTTTTCCTCGTTGCTTATTTGTCGTTGTTGTTGTTTGGAACCCTGACACTGTGCGCCCGATTTACTTCAAACGCTGAAGGCTTTCACTGGGGCACTCTGCTTTCACCGATCATCGAGAACACCAAGAAGGCCAGCCATATGTTTGTTTCATTACTTTGTTTTACAGCATCCAATGCGCCGACAAACTGAGGGAGAGGAGGAGACGAGAGGGGACGTCAGAACGCGGAGCTCTGATTGGAATGATTAGTGGGTAGACCTAGCTATGCAAGCGTGACGTTTTGCATTGCTTAATGTCACAACTCGGACTGCCTTTTTTTTTGGTCTGGACATGTGTTTCGGCACCCTCGTTCGCTGAGCTGCCTCCGTAAGTTGCGGGCATTGGATCTCCGAGTGTTGTGCGAGAAAATAGACGCACGAGCGTTTTGAAAAGTGTGGTAATACCCTTGCCACACGGCATAATTTAATGTAATTTCCGTCGAGACTCGAGTGACGTGGTGATCGGCGAATCACCTCGCGATCCTGTTTACGAGTGTTCGTTCGTGCACCACGCTGCAGCAGGAGTGTCGCGCGCTCATTGGCCGATCAGATAACATCATTACAGTTATGTGCAACTTTAAGAAAATAATGCAGTCCCTTGAAAATCACTTTTGCTTTGCGACTTGAGCGACATTGATTCGGCACGTTTTTTTTTTTTTTCGCATTTAAATGTGTTTATTCACTCCTTGTCACCTTGTTTGCGCTTCATTGTGTAGCGCCTTCCATCCGTCACGTTGTTGTTGCTTTTTCGTTTTCACCATTTTACTAAATGTATTGATCGTATGACAGGGAGTCGAGTGAACAGTTACTACAGAAGCTTAAAAGGCCTGTAGGTTTTGTGTCGAGACGTCCTCGACGTCTCGACGCAAATGTTGTGCTGATTGACTCATACGCTGACGTCTTGTGACCCATTCCAAAACGTCAGTGCACTTTATTCGATGTCGGAGTACCAATCGGGCACAAGTGCCGCGTCATCCTTCACCAGGCGCTCTCCTCCACTCAATATGTCGCGTTCGTATGACTTCAGACAACGCGCTTGACGTTTTGCTGCTGTTGTTAGGGCGGCGTGCACACGGCCCTTTCGTTATACTCCTGGCGTCTGAAACGTGTATACGTCTTGGTAAAATAACGCATAGCTATTTTGAAATTCACCTATACATATGTCTTCATGGACCACATAAAGGAGTACCGTATTTTCCGGACTATAGTCCGCACCCGGTGTATAGCCCGCAGGGGCAACTTCAAGGTCAAAAATAAAAGATTTTGCTTAGATAGTCCGCACCCGGTGCATAGTCCGCACTCGGTGCATAGTCCGCACCTGGTGCTTAGTCGACACGAAAATCTTCTCATACGCGGCACACCTTGACATATGACTGCTTTCGTAGCTCTCAAAGAAGCTTGTATTATACATAAATCATAACTTACATACTCTTTTATTCATAAAATCCGTCTCGTCTCGTCATAATCAACGATATTGAAAAACGAAATTCCTGTATAGTCCGCTCGCGTAGATAGTCCGCACAGCCTGAATTTTCAACTTTTAAACATTTATAGTCCGCGGACTATAGTCCGGAAAATACGGTAAATTAGTAATGCTCCGCGAGAAGCCGGGACTTTTATTATTGTGGTTATTGAGTGAATACGTGTATAGGTGTACTCTATGAGAACAATGCAGTGTCCATCTTCCCGCAGAGCACTTGGTGGGTGAGCCAATCTCTGCAGTGTATACGGAGGAAGATCGGCAAATGACGAGGCTGATATTCGAGAGTTTTAGTAGATCGTTCCAATACCTTCCGCGATAACGATACCGCGCATGCGCAGAGGCGGCGGCGGAGTATCTGGTCTCGTTATCGGAGTCGTCGGAGCGGTCTACTAAAAATTTTTAATATGTTTAGCCCGGAGAAAAAAAAAAGTCCTCGCTGTGGCACTGAGCATGGGAATTGAAACGTCATGCTCAATGCCATGATGAGAACTTTTTTTTTTTTTTATCTCTAAATTTTTTATTTTTTTTTAGCCTCGTCAATCGCCGAGCTCCCTCCGTACATTGCAGAGATTGGGTCTCCCAAGTGCTGTGCGGGAAAGTGGACTATAGAAATGTCACAGAGTGTGGTGTTGGGTCACGGGTGAACAGAGACGAGGCGGCAGCCACGTTATTCGACGTTTTTGGCGCTCCTCTGGATTGCGTGGCTCTCCAAAAATATTACTTATTGTTTTGTTTTGTTTTTTTTTTTGTGACGCGTTGCGCTGTGTTATTGAGAGGCGCGAGATGCTGTGCCGAACGTTACATCCCCAGCCACTATATATCGTGCTGGATCTAACATCTTTCCCTTTCTCATCCAAAAAGAGCACAAACAAATACAAAATCCGGAGTCCTATACCGACACAGCCCGTTATCTTCTTGTGACACAATAGCAAACGCGTGGCGACATTTTTTATTGTTTGCTTCTTTTATGTGATCCGGAGCAATCTTGGGTTGTTATTTTATCCGAAATTGTCGCAATGGGAACAAAAACAAATACAGTGCTGGTTTCTTTCTCGTTTTTTTTTTTCTTTCCCCGGAATGGGTAACGTAAAGTGAAAACGACAAGTACCGCCGCGGAGACGAGCGATATATGATGGTTCTAATATATACAGACATTTCCGTACTTGGAACTACATAAACAGTCGATATGTTATCTGTCAAACCGGGGGTTTACCCAGAATTCTGAATCTTGAGGAGGGGGAAAGGGGGGGGGGGGGGTAAGATTTGTTTGTGGGGGTTCCAGATGGTTATGTTACTATGTACCATAGATTTGTGTACTTTGTGTAGGAGATTGAGGGAAGGTGATTACGCGTGAAAGTGCCCATCGAGACAAAATGTCCATTAATGGACATTTTCTCTCATTGGACATTTTGACCTTGGTGGACATTCTTACTCGATGGACACTCTGTCTTTTTTGGCAGTTTGACCTGTTTGGACATTTTGACTCGACGGACATTTTGTCTCGTTGTTCCGCGTTCTGACTGGTACTGACACGGACATTTGTAGACGCTTTGAACATGTGCAGATGCGCTCATATTAAAACTGTCATGATCTGGTCACTTGCGGAATTATGCGACTTTCACATCGGTGACAAATCATTTTATTTTACGGGTGACACTTAATTCAATATTGTTATAAGATTGCGGCAGAGACCATATGTTCTGTAAACTTGATAAGATGCTAGCAGCAGTAACCGAAGGCTAGAATAGAAAAAAAAAAAAAAGAAGATAGTATACAACTGCGGTTTTCTTGTTCCAACAGGCGGGCTCTGCTCCCTAATAAACCTTTCACAAATTTACCCAGGCGGAAATGAGCACATACCGAGTATAGCTGCGCGCGTTGGAGTTGGCAGCAGTAACTTTTCGGAAGCAAAATTTAATACATATATATCTCCTTGCAGGCGCGTTCACGTGACTCGAAATTAGCGCGAAACCAGCCACGTGAATAAAAAAAAAAGTACAAAGAGTGTCACGGGTAGGTTTAGCATTTGTTCCATTTAGTTCGCCGAAGACTAATGGGTGATGACCACTGTAACCTATTTGGATGTTTCGATCTGGCTGGAGATTTTGACTCGCTGAACATTTTGAGCCGTGGCAATTTTGACTCGTTGGACATTTTGTCTCGATAGACATTCTGAACTGGACGGACATTTTGTCTATATGAACATCTTGTCTCGTTGGACATTTTGACCTTTGGACATGATGACTTGATGGACATTTTCTCTCGATGAACATTTTGACGCGCCTGTCACGTGACCTGTTGGACAGTTTGACTCGATAGACGTTTCGTTTCGATGGTCATTTTAACCACAAGCCGGGGAAGGTGGGGGGGGGGGGGGGGGGGGGGGGAGGGTTCGGACTAAACATGCTGGGGTTGAGTTCGACCTCTACTTAAAATCAGCTATCATTCACAAAATCATTCACGTCGCTTCATAATGAAGACTCTTGAAAAATAAATCATTCTATAGTCCGCACCTACCGATTAATCGATTATTACTTTTATCGCGATTAATTTTTTTAACCGGCTAATCGGTTACATTTTGACTAACAAAATAAAAAAAAAAAAAGTGAAAATTCAACGCTTTTTCAACGCAGACATAGATGAGTACACCTGCGTGAGGGTAAATTTTATATTAAATTTTGACTTAAAGCAAACTGTAACGGCTAGATTTGTAACTCCAAACAAGTGCTTAGAAGGTTCTACGTGTCCCAGCCACTATCACGCCGTGCGAGTGTACGTTTAGGGCAGCAGATACTGTTGTGAACAATCAAGGGAGTTTGGTATTGCCGGAGAATACCAACGAACCTCTTTGCTTCTGCGATTGAAATAATAATTTGTCAGTGTGGGTGTCTTTTGACATCTCTTAACTAGACTTCAAGGTTGATTTGAAATTCTAAATTGTACATTGCACCCTTTATCACATACTCGGAACAGGCAAAACATTTACTTTTGACTTTTCAAAACTATTATGCATGGGAATGAACGAAACCGATTGATCGATTAATTCATCGATTAAAGGGTGGCGATAAATTGGGTAAACATTTTTAATCGACGCCCGGCACTACCTGAAAATACGTTATATAAATCACGGTCTCTAACAGCAACGAAGAAGGATGTTGCACGCTTCGAAGAATATTCACGTGGACGCCGTGGAAATACTTGTTTATTCCTTCATATGCCTCTGCTTTCTTTTCCTAATCTGGTATAATCCTGGCAGTGCCTCGTCATGTGAAGGAAAATACTTCGTTGTTCTCGTGCTCTCACCAATGTTCTCATCGGATTATCACAGTACGCTTTCTCGACAGTAAACTTGTCATATGCAGCCGTTCTACGCGGCGTTGGAGGGCACATTTCTTATTTATATAACAAGAGGTCGCGCAAGTCACCTTTCAACGAAACTTACGGTTGAAACATTCGCAAACCGAATTTATTTAGATGTTCCAAACGCACATAGTAACACAGCAACTATCTTGTGAATGCCGCGACTGCTTTATCCGTTTGTAAAATTGGCGTGGTGCGCTGAACACAGCCCCATAAAGGCGGGAGCACGTTTTTTTTGTTTTTTTTTTAGGTACCTGCGTACTAAGCTGCGCTAAATAGAAAACTACGGAAGACAGCATCGCACGTTCCCGTTATACTGTTCTCTGCGACCGTGTGCTGTTCATCCGTAAGCAATGAGTTTTTCCCCAGGGAGCTAGTTTTTATTACTGGAAATTTCCGACTGGCTCCTCGATCATTAATTATTACAAGCAGCCCATTTAGGCGTAGCTACTCGCGCATTTCCATGCGCGAGAAACAATATTCGGCTCTCCGGTAGCCTGAATCTAATATCAAATCAAAGAAGCTCTTTAGCGGACTTCCTAGAAAAAGGCGAGGACGTTGGAAATACGCGCAAACAACAGCGTAAGCTTTTTTTTTTTTTTTTCTTGTTGATGAAGCGATTAAATGGGACTAACTTCGTTGCCTGTAATAAAGATATGTTTTGAACCTTGGAGTCGTCAACGCTTCGGCATTTGGTTTCGTTACTAATAACTTCTCTCGTAAACCAGACAATGTGACTACTATGAAAAAAAAATATATATATATTCGGAATATCAAAACATTTATTTCCCAGTCAGCACAGATACTGTTTCCGTTTCAATATTTACGAATCCGTGCATCCGTGTTACCGAGGTGAGAATAACCCGTCAAAATATAACTACCGTATCCCTCAGATGGGATTCTACTAAATAATTTCATTGCGAGAGGTTAATTGCTGAATCAGTCCACATTATTAACGCGCCTTTCGCACACCTTAATGCAGGTGGTCGACGTCGCTCTTGCTACTGAGTACACGGGGCGTTTCATGAACGGCTGAGTATAGTTTTTGTTTTTATTTCTTTAGTAGGGCTCGCGAAATAAACGAATAATTCCTTCTGTATACCGTAATCGACCACGGCAGACGTCAGGTAGAGAGTGTAAGGTGATAATTGGGCGAATAATTGCCTACCTTCCACTAATTAACTTTTTAATTAAATGTTCGCCTTGGTCCGCAGTCTCCGCTCTGAAATTTGTTACCCGTCGGCAATATATGCCATAGCTGTTGTTATAAGTCAGACAGCAAATAGTCGAGTGTCGCACGCCTTTTCGACGATCACGTGACCCGATCGGCTTGCGGTGATTCATTGCCCGCGCTCGCTACGGCTCGGAGGCTGACGTCGCTTCCGGGTGGAACTTCCGCCGCTCTTTCGTGTCTATTTTCGGTATCTCAAGTGTCCCCGCTGCTTGAAATTGCCAGAGAATAGCCCGGGATAGAATTTAGTTATCTGAATTCGAGTAACAGCTACACTCTAAAAAAAGCCCATGCGTCTACTTTCCCGCACAACACTCGGAGAGCCAATCTCCGGCACTTACGGAGGCAGCTCAGCGAATGACGATGCCGAAACATATGTGTAGACCAAAAAACGCACTCTGAGTTGTGACTTTAAGCAATGCAAAACGTCACGCTTGCATTGCTTAATGTCACAACTCAGACAGCGGTTTATATATATATATATATATATAATGTATATGTATATATGTATATGTATATACAGTATATGTATATATGTATATGTATATATATATATATATATATATATATATATATATATATATATATATATATTATATATTAAGTCGAGTCTGTCGTGGGGCTCCTGAAGGAGTCAGGTGTTTTGAATTAGCATAATTCATTGACGTCATGGACCACGTGATGTAGCCTAGCTATGTCAATATTTCGTCTGATGTAACCAATCTTGAAAAAGGTCTGTCTCAGGCCGAAACGTCGACGAACTTTACCAATAATATGTTGTAAAACTCCAAACAACCGTCTCAAGTGCATTTTTCTGCCGTATATATATATATATATATATATATATATAATTCAGTCGTTTGTGAAACACTCTGTATAGGTGACAACACCTTCACGGCAACTTCATCCGTAAAGTTGGAACTTTTCTTTTCACACTGTACAGTCTAACCCGTGAAACTAATACCTCAGGCTCGACACCATGTCCATTGTCTACTGATACCCTAACCCACCGGTTAGGCTCACAGTGGCAGCTACCTACATATCATATATGCTTCTGATTTTCCTCTTCGCAAAGTATATATTTACACTGAAAACATAACATTTGGATGAACCAACCACCGGTCAGGTTTGTTTTTTATGTGTTTCGTTTCCTGAATACACGGCTGGCACCCATCCAGAAAGGCGGAGTTAGAAAGAAACCGTTTTCATTGTACCTCGTTTTCATGTACGGGCGTATCAAAAAGAAAGATATACTTTTATCCCTGTATGTTCATTCGGTGGGCCATGCATCTGGCATTTTGAGTGGTACAAATGAGTTTTATCGGCTCCTCCCCCGTTCTATTTCATTCGTGTAACGTTACTGGTACACCAGAACGCGTGCGGCTATTTTCAGCCGAGAAGGACAGGCAGGATGGAGCGAAAAATCGCTGCCGTCAACGCCCTTGATATACTGCGAAACCGTCAGACACATGTAGCGACATATCAGTCAGAAGGACAGTAGCGACACGTCTGTTTTCGCCCACCGGCCCTAACGCCGAGGATATGATATCTGCAGTCTGTACAACTTTGCAGGCGAGAAAACGCCAACCAATTGCGATAGAAAAAAAAAATAAAAAAAAAAAAAAAAACAGAAGAGAAAATGTCAAAAGGAAAAGGGATTATTGCTGGCTTGGTTTGTTCTTTTCGCAGCGACATATAATAGTATCACTGGGCATCAGTCTTTCGTATACAGTCCGTGTACATCTTTAAACGAAAATTTCGGCGAGAAAAAAAAAAGAAGAAGAACCAGAGGAGAAAAAAAAAGCGGGAGAGAGATATAAGAGGAAGACGTAAGAGAAAGACCAGTTGCAAGGACGGGTCTGACGGAACTGAAACGTTTTGCACGCTACAACGCCTCGCGTCTTCGGTTCAGCGCTGATAGGACGCTCTCGCAGCGCACGCGGATAAGCAGGAGGCGAGACGCGTTTCTTCGCAATCACACCTCCAGACTTCAATCGAGTTCAGCCGAGCAAGGACTTGGAGGCAGACTCGGGGGCAAACAACAAGCAAAGTGGGTGTGCGTGCGTGTGTGCGCGGGGGGTAACTGGATCGGCGCCGAAAGGCTATTGGGCGGCGGGGCACGTGCGCCTTCCGGACTATTCATCCCGCGCTCACCTTCCGCCGCCTTGCTCTGGGCCGCCGCGCTCGGCAACGCGTGCTTTAGCAAAAACAGGGCCTTCATTCTATTCACGTGCACGGAGCGCCGGATTGCGCCAGACTACCGGGCGGCAAGTAGACAAAAATTGACCCCCGCGGCCCCGTAAACGTGTACAAAAAAAAAAAAAAAAACTTGGGGGGGGGGGGGGGGGGGGGGGGCGGGGGGCGGGAGGCGGGGGTAGAGGGGTCGGAAGAACAGAATGGTATTCGTGTCTGCAACTATCGAGCGTGAAGCCTGGTTACTAAAACTTCCTCTGTTCGGTTGATGAGAGCGTCGTTGACTGACCGCCAGAAGTTGGAGGGATGTTGTTTATTTACAAAACGCTGCGTACCCGATTGACCCGATGATTTACATTTGTAAGCGTTTATTTTGCTACAAACAACTGAAAAGTGTGTGTGCGGGGGGGGGGGGGGGGGCGGGGGGAGGGGGGATTGATTGGTAGGATAATATGACATAATGAATATTCCTTCTTCTTTGTTCCCTCAGTCTCGGATTTTCATCGTGATCCCATACTTCGCGCCTGCGCTATTACTCTGAAGTGATTTGCGACAGTTTCGCTATTACTCTCAAGCGATTTGCGATGTTGGTGTATCATAATGAGCGAAAAAAATACGTCCGAGAAAGACGAGGTCAGTTTCACGCGTCCCTTCATTAAAAGGGTACCCGACGTTTTCTTCGTAGTCTCCGATTTGCCTGAACATTCGCTAAACACAACAAACATCGCTGCAATATAGTAACCCAAATATATGGCCAAAATAAATTTGTTTTCGCAAAGTTATTGAATTTACAATTTTGGTCCTTACCGTGTTTTTCAAAGTGAAAAGCTCTACTGGCAACAATGAAGGAGTGACGTCAGGGAAAGGCAGGTGTTCACTCCTCAGGCTGTAGACTTTGTTCCCAACTGATTACAAACAGTTTCATGGTGTCAAATGAACGCTTTGGAAGGTCGCTCCAGCTCGCGCGCAGCAGCACGAAACAAATGCTCGGCATAGTTCATTTTTAGACTGCCCGCTCGACCCGCAAGCCTGCTTTCCGGTGACGTCACGGCATTAAAAAGCGCGGGAATATTTGAATCTTGGTGGTTTTGGCGTCATTTTCATTTCCGGATTTCACAATAACTGAATTTCGCGATACTAAATAGCTTACCGGAAAGAGTAAAGGACGGCGATTTCGAAAATATAGTTAGGGTAGCTCAAGGAATCGCCGGAGTACCCCTTTAAGCCACGTACGCCTTGGCCGATAATACACCCTGCCTCACGTACATATAGCCTGATTTTAAAAGAAACAGGATGCGTGGTTGGAAGTATGTCACCTTTTGTTTTCAGCGTGGCTTTCGGTTATGTCTGTCGGAGAAACTGGTCACCTCATTGAAAGCGATCGACTGAAGTATTGATGGTGCTCCAGTTTCCAGGAAATGGGCCTATTCAATCTTTTTTTTTTTTCGCTTTCGTCAGTTTAACAGCTTTTAAATAGTAAAGATAACAAAGCCGATTTGTTTTGTTCAGACCGGAAGCCAGCGTCGCGGAAACGTTTGACTATTATACGTCACAAAACCTAATCGGCTGACGTCATACATGCGTTTCCATTTTCCGGAGTGACTCACGTTGCTCGCGAACGACGATCACGTGGCTTCTGCAGCTAGGCATAGGAAATGGGTGCGCTCGCGAGAAGCGATAACAAAGGGTAGCACTGACGCTGTTCCACATTCAGACACGTCTTGGTGGAATATCATTCGAATTTGGGTGTTTTCGAACAAGCAGAATGGTAATAGCGAAAAATGCTACTTTTAAGAAGCATGTCTCAACGAATCCAACACTTAGAACGTCGTACGACACCTCGATGTGCGCTGAATACAGTATACTTCGCAAATTGGTAAACGAGAATCATCCTCGTGGTCAGCTTCTGTAACTTCCTTCGTTTATTTAGTAGGTTAGCAAATTGTTTGCGAGGCGAAGCGATTTTTTGGGTGTGATAGCATCGTGCTATAACTACATTGGTGATGACCGTGAGAGTACTGATATTTATAGCGCAGGTAGGTGACATCGTTTAGCCATCGTTGTGGAACATTTGCGCTCTACATTAGCCCGGAAACGAATGATAGAAATCCATTATACGCCACACCCGGCTACCCAATGCCAAGGGACCAATTAAGGAATAAAAGTTATTTGCAACTAAGCCACCTCACAGTCACACTATCCTCTCGAGGTAAAGCTATATGTCCCCAATCCGAAACGAATCGTGCGCTCAGTACGTCGCTCGTAGCATTAGAGACGACTTACGTTTGAGGAAAACACCTTCTTTCGGTTCGGCCAGTGACTTTTATGCAGTGATGTGGGTGCGGTGTCATTTGCGTAAAACCCGGCTAAAGTGCTTGGCCTGCTACATCCTTCTACATTTCACCTAAATGTGAGGACTTTTGTGTTTTAGCTTCATCCAGCAATGCACACTTTTATTGTAACCTTCAAAACTTGAACAAAACATCCAATTTAAGTACTTTATTCTAACATTATTTTGGTGGAATACTGTTTAATTTACTTTTGGCTCCACGCCTAGACTTATCATTTTCAAATGTTCATCAGGCAAACTATTTGATCAATCAGCATGTGCTTCTCGAGTGGCTGCTGCGATGGGTCTTCTTTGATATGAAAGTATGGCTCTTGTCACAATTGCTGTGTCCGGTGCTTTTAAGTACAACTAAACAGCTAGTTGAGTGTTCTGAGGGAGTTGAACCGTCTGTTGAGCACCGTTCGCTAATTAGCGGTGGCGCTGGAGCGGAGAAACTAAGAAGGCGCTGTCTCTTAGTTTTAGAGGACAACACACGAAGCGTAACGTGGTATTTGCAGTGGAATGGACGATAATTAAGTATATGCCCGTGCTCCGAGAGTTATTTTTGCGGCTCCAAAATGAACCTTTCGATGCTCCAAAAGGTGCTCCGAAATGACTCGGACAAATCACATCACTCTAGTCTACGATAAACTCGTGGAGCGCTCATGTTCGAATCATTTTAGATGCCGTTACAAGTCGAAACAGCGAGAAGTAAAAAGAAGAGCGGGTAGGAAAGATCGATTATACTAAATAATCATTAACACCACTATGCTGGCGAACGATGAGGGCCGGCGGAGCAAAGGAACCCGTTTTCTGCCAGTTCCACTTGCCTCATGAAAGAGCGATCGGTTACAGCGCTCGGGCGGCCTAAACGTTCGCGGGCCTTATTTGCTGCCACAGAGGCGCACGGGCAAGGGGGGCAGGGACAGAAGGTCGGGGAATATTCACGATCCTCGTGCCGTCGAGCTACCGCCGCAACACTCGAGCCTATTTTTAGACGTCTCACACGCCGACAAACTGAACGCACCCGAAAAACCCGCCACGTTTTTCTTTTTCTTTTTTGTCCTCCCGCGGGGAAGTACTTCCCGGTATGGCCGACGTTTAATGGCAAAACGATGTCGCTTATCGGCCACGCTACAAGCGCTGTCTCCTTGTCTGCGACCATTCAAGTTGTTTACACCTGAAGGGGAAGAATAGGTGGCCCGCTTTTATGCCCCGCGATAAGGAGACCTCGCTCTCGAATCAGCGGCGGACGACCTCGCGCGAGCGTCGGTTCCTCCGCGCTAAACGTTCTGTGCGGTTCGCTTCCCAGCGAGGTGCTAATAGGGGTCGTTCATGGTGCGCTCCCCTTGGCCCCGACTCGAGTCTCGGGGAGCGTGAATGGACGCTCTGGGCTGACGTCGTCGTCGTCGTCGTCGCCGCTGCGCGTGGGTAAAAGATGCTCCTTCCTCGCTCCCTGTTTGCCGACGGGCTGCGACTCGGTATACGACGAACACTGCGAGTCCGAGCCCGTAATCCGAGTCTGACAACTCTACCCAAGGGGTACAATCTTCGTGTGAAACCGCGCGCCTCTGCGTCTGCGCACAGATTGATGAAACTTGGCACCGCTGCCACGCGGCAAAACGTACTGCCATTTGCAGCAAATGTCATTCCGATTATGAACGACATTAATCTTGGACCCTGTCACATGTGATCCTTTAACGTCATATAGCTCCGTGATGACGATTAGGCTAGTTCACTGAAGTAAACCACTTGAGTACCGTATTCGAAAAAGGAAAAGTGCTTTGAAGGTTTACATTGTGTTCAATATTACTCGGATGTAACGGCGCGCAGTTTCTACTGAGTTGATGACAGTAGTTGCTTTTATTTCTGTCTTCTTCGATATGACGCCAGTTGGTGTCACATTCGAAGCAAAATGGCGCCTGTGGCATCAAAAGTGTCGTCAAAACGTCGGATGGGAACCTGATAGGAATAAGAATGAGCCTTTCTTGCTCTCCTCATTTTACCATAAAAAAAAAAAAAAGTTTATGAAATTTTGTAATATGATATCTTCAAATGCAAGGAAAAGAAGTCTATTGGCAGGAACGCGTGTAGATACCAACCTTTCGTTTGTCCCTTTTCGTTATTACAGTTACAAGTGATGTTCTTCACTGCGTCTTTTCCGTCGAGTGTAATACTCAGTTCGAGAGCAACAGCAAACGAGTTCCTGTCCCTAGCGAATGTCATTTTCAGCCATAGTGTCATTGACAGTAATTCGCTTGTGGCAGCAAACAACTGACACTCGGGGCGAACGTCATTCGCTGGAAAGGACATTAAATCTGGCCGTGCACGTGGAAGGGGTATATTACCCGTTCCTCTGGCCGGACTATCTAGTTTATAATTAAAGAAATGGACAACGCGAACGACTCTGCCGGACTCTATTAAAGAGTCCGTACGAATCGCCAAGAATGTTTCCATATACAGGTTCTTCTGGGTCCAACTTTACCATGAATTGTTACAACAGCTGAGAGTGGAAGTGAAACGCATGCTATTTTCCTTGACTTCCGGAAGGCTTTTGATTCTGTATCCCACCCTTTGTTGTTGTATAAGTTGCGCTCTTTGAGCCTTGATGACAGCGTCTACACTCTAAGAAATTCCTGCGCGTCTACTTACCCGCAAAACACTCGAAGTGCCCCTCTTTGCGATCTACGAAATTAGCTCAGCGAATGGTGAGGCGGAACATGTGTTTAGACTTCAAAATTAAGACTGTGCATTACGCAATGCAAGCATGACGCTTTGCATTGCGTAATGCTACAGCGCAGACTTCATCTTCAGGTCTGAACGGATATTCCGCCTCATCATTCGCTGAGCTGATTTCATAGATTACAGAAATTGGCTCTTTGAGTGTTTTGCGGGTAAGTAGACGCGCAGGCATTCCTTAGAGTGTACCAATGGATAGAGAATTATCTTTTTGAGAGAGCAATGTGTAGTCTTGAATGGTGCAAAATCTGAATTTGTTGCTGTTACATCTAGCGTTCCGCAGGGGTAAGTCTTGGGGCCTGTTTTATTCCTTGCTTTTATGAATGACATAGCTGTAGGGATTGACTCGCCTATGAGGGTGTTCGCAGATGATTGTGTTTTATATCGCAGAGTAGAGCATTTACGTGATTCTGGTCTCTTACAATCTGATTTAGATAAAATATCCAGTTGGTGTCGGACCTGGGAATTAAGTCTCAATGCTGACGACTGTGTCCACGTCACTTTCGGGAAAAAAGCGACAGCATCTTATCGTGTTATTCTGTTAATTGTCAACATTTACATAGAAACATGAATGTTAGTATCTTGGAGTCATTTTATCAAGCGATCTTTTTTTTAATGCTCACGTAACAAAATCTTTTAAAAAGTCTGGTAGAATGATAAATTTTATTAACCGAAACCTTCGCAGTGCTCCCAAAGAGTTAAAAGGAACTGCTTACTGCTGTTTGGTAAGACCGACACTTGAATATGCGTGTGCTCTGTGGGACCCGCACCAAGCGTACCTTGCCACTAAAATAGAAAAAAATTCCAAACCGTGCTGCAAGGTTTATATCGGCAACGTGTAATAGAACATCCAGTGTGACAGAAATGAAACGTCAGATTGGTGGGAAACTATTGGATTTAAGGAGAAAGAAATTTCGACTAGTTTTTATTTTCTGTTTTTTAGTAACTTAACTAGAATTGATAAATATAAATATTTTGAAGTACCAAACTGTTTTCGTCCGAATAGATCATTGTAATAAGATCAAAAACATATTTTGCCAAACTGATTAAAAAAAAAATACTAATTTTTCCCTGGTACAATAACGGATTGGAATTCATTGCCTGCATCAGCATTCACTACTGACGACATAGGTTATTTTTCAGTATCCTAAATTTTAACATTCAAGACTTTGTCTTTTATTTTACAGTATTTCTTGTATTTTGCCGTTGTATTATGTTCGTGATTATGTGTCATTTTTTCTTTCCCTTCTGTAATGCCTCGGCGCTGCAGGTTGTTTCTATAAATAAAATGCAAGCGTGACGTTTTGCACTACTTAATGTCACAACCGAGACTGCGTTTTCTGGTTTAAACATATGTTTCGGCATCGTCATTCGCTGAGCTGCCTCCGTAAGTTGCGGTGACTGGCTCTCCGAGTCTTGTGCGGGAAAGTACACGCACGGGCGTTTTTTTTAAAGTGTAGCGGCTCAGGTTGGATATTTACTCCGATTTATTTTAAGTCCTACCGCAGCCGAAACTCTGCAATCCGATGGAGTCAATGAAGCAGCTGCAAAAATGCATCGTCATGGCCAAGTTTTCCTTTTTTTTTTCTTCGGCGGGGGAGCTAGGGGGGGGGGGGGTGGGGGGGGGCACTAGCTGAAGGCCCCCTGGCTACGGGCCTGGTCGTCTTGGTCACGGTGCTGGTCATGGAGATAGGAAGTAAATAAAAACAAAAACAAATCGGCAGGATTGCGGATTCCTTCAATCCCCTGTGCGTGTGATTGGTTTCAGCAAACCCACAAAGGCGACGAGTGCCGTCGTGACGATGCACTTTTTGCGTTGCTTGATTGGACCATAGCTTTGGCTACGGTCGGGCTTACTAAAGTGAAGCGGAGTGTAGTGTGCAGGGCACGAAACTGACTCGGTCCTTTTGGCCGTCACCGATGAGCGGCCATCGCCGCAGAATATAGGCCGAAACGGAATGAGTGGCGCTCACGTTGCGTCGGCCGCACGCATGGAGGCACCGGAAGCTACGGACCGCTTGCTACGATTACATTGCCTCCGGAGCTAGTCTTTCGTCGCGTCACGCTGGAGTTCGCACCCACGCACGATTCCTGCCATTGAGTAGGAGATTTGCTTACTAGGTCAGGAACCGCGCGATGCGGAGACGCGCCATGCCGACCGCAGTGCGTTGCCCCTGCCGGAACGCCATTGCTGGCATACCGTCGGTGAAATGCTGATTGGCCTCGTGAAAGCGATACGCGAAGCTGTCGTGCAGTTACCGACTGGCTAAAATGACGGGCGCTATTTACGTGCGCATGCTCGCGCACACGTGCGGAATCCCGCACTCTGACGAACTGGCATTCGGTAAACTGGAGGTTTGACTGAACACCCGTAAGCTTTCGTGTGCTTCGCTCTTACCCGCGACCGAAGAACTAGAGAATAGTGTGCACAATCGCGTTGTCTGCTAAGCATGTGTATTTGATATGTACGCAAAACAGTGCTTGCTCGTCGCTCGTCTAATATGAAATTACGCCATTAGAGTGAGCGAACAACCCCCCTGGCTACGTCGTGCACACCCAGCTCGAGCCCACTCAATTATTCTAAGAGAGACTGAAGAGCGAGATGATATCAAAGCCACGGTCAGAACGTTTCAGGCCAATGTCTTGTGTGGGTAGACTGACTGAAAGAATGAGAACGTAAGGGCGTCTCTTTCGGATGCCTCCAGCACGCACCCTTTGCACCTTCTGTCGCGCTTCGACAGCGCTTGTACGCTGGAGGCTCCCTAGACGGCGATGGCAGGTAGAAAGCTCGCGCTGAAGGCAGAACAACTGAAGGGCCTCCATCAGGCACGTAGCCAGGAATTTGTTTCGGGGGGGGGGGGGGGGGGGGGGGGGGTGACGCCCATGACAAAATGCTGTATGAGGGGGAGGGGGGAGAGGAGGTCCCAGCAAAATGGAAAATTTGGGGGGGGGGGGTGGGCCCGGACCCCCCCTGGCTACGTGCCTGGCCTCCATAGTGTTCTGATCATGTCCGTGGTTAAAGCGCGCATTGCTAAACCGGGTAATTTGTTTAAAAGACACGGTCTAAGATACACTGAACGCTGTTTGGTACTTTCTCGTAGATTCACGAGACTGTGAGGGAGCTTCATGTTTAGCGCGGACGAAAAACGTCGTCACCTATATTGAGAAGTTGCGTTGCTGTCCTCAAAAAAGCAGCCTTCCTCCCCCCCCCCCCCCCCCCTTTCACTCCACTCTTTTGTATCTCGCTTCCACAATGGCCGTATAACCCTGAAATACATTGATTGTCTTTCCCTAAATCGGTGGTTCACGTATTTTCACTCGGTTGCAATCAGCAGACCTGTCTTGGTGATCACCGATATAATATATTTATATAACTGCACCCCGCGAATGCTTTTCATGATTACCGTAGTGTCATAGAGCACAGGCTACGAAACTCCGGCGTCTAAAAATCAGCCAGCTGCATGTGCTCAATACACACATATGCCACGCGTCTCGGGGCTCGATTGTAGATGTTTCAATATAAATCACAAGTTAGTTGGCTGTGCAACTTTTGCACTAAAAAAATTTAAAGCGCTCATTCGTGGAGTATTTCTCACGTAACCTGCACTAAAAGTCAGTACAAATGTCTGTTACAACATAAAAGGCTCATTCTCACTATGCTTGATTATGTTTGACTACGTTACGTTGAAATATGACTGCGAATTCATCCGTGCTTCGCATGCTTCGTGCCAAGTTATATACTCCTTAAACAGGTTTTCCAAAGTCCATAGGAAACACGGATGTCCCCGTAACTCGCAGTCGTATCTCGACGTAAGTCCCTGTAACGTAGCTGAACACTGACATGTGAATGAACCCGTCTAAAAGGTAAAAAAAAAAAAAAAAAGATGTTTTTTTGTTTTTTTTTGAAAATTGTGGTTACACGAGAAGGCGATTAACAGCAGCAAGGGTGTAAAATTATTTAGTGTAAAAAGATTCGCACATCTCCGTAAATTGCCCGAAAAAATGTTATCACACCCCTCTGTACCTTGTCCATATTGTCGAGTCTTCCCGGTATACATCGGTGTCATACGCGTCGTCGAGAGAACCGTTCGCCTTTGTCCAGACAGATGAAAAACCGCAAATCGCAGTTCTGAGTACGCAGCTCTTGACAGATTCTTAGGTTCATACAAAGACCGCCTAAACAGCCACAAGGACGTTTAACTTCTTCAGCCTGCTGTCCCGATCTCATCATCTTTCGTCCGATCGATTGTCTTACGTGAGAGGTATTGGCGCCCAACACTGGCCACGGGTTAGAACACCCGAACTATTTATTATTCACTCTTTAATTGCCTCAACTCGTACGCTTCTGTACGAGTGACCTCCCTTTTTAACCTGAAACGTTCCTTGGCAGGGTGTTGGCCATTTCGTGAAGCCTGGATAAAAGCATAACCGCGAGGCTCGACACTGATTGGTTGACGGGTGGGAGAGGAGGGGCGACGTACTCGACGCTGATTGGTTAACGGGGAGGTCATGTGACCAGGGGTGGAGTGATGAGAAGACGTAGGCGAGGAGGCGAGGGAAAGGAGGAGTGGGTTAGAAGGTTCTGGAAGATCACCAGGTTTATCATTTCAAGTGTACACATGCCACGCGTTAAATTATCTGATGAAAGGCGCCGTGAACTTGCTAGACGTGCTGCTAAACTATGATATGAACGTTTGTGATGCTAAAAAGTTTCACGTATGCAACACAATTGGCCTAGCAATTTTTTTGTAGGTTTAGTTTTGTTGTTTATGGTTGTTGTTGCTGCTTAACGCAGTTAGTATTGTTCGCGGGGAAGTTACAAGCTTCAGGGTCCCCCTATTTTCATTGTTGCAGTCAATAGTACCTACTCTCCAGCCAGGACGTTTGCTGCTTGTCGTACAATGTTGCCAAGTGCACTCTTGCTGAAGCATACACCACTGAGCGCAGAAAGAAATTTGAAAACAAACTATTTATAAGACATACTTGCGTTGTCGTCGACCGCGAAAGAGCACAAACAATTAAATAAAGTACCTAAACCGGTAAGAAATCGAAAAATTACAAAAAAAAAAATATCTAAAGTCTCAAAGCGCTCATCAGAATGCGCCAGTAGCCGCATGATCACGATCCAACACACATAAGAAACATTTTGTCTGGTGTTCTAGGCCTTTCGCGCCGGTCCTCGCTCGTCGTCGACGGCCGTCTTGGGTCCGGTCGCATCGTCCCAGGCTCATTGTTGTTGCTGAGCTTCAGGAGCGTCGTCCGTTCGTTGCCAGTCACGTGCTCGTTCCTTCAAGCTCTATTCCGCTCGCACACCACGCGCGCCCGTCCCGTGCAACAGTCGGCCGCCGTCTTCCTCTTCGGTTTCCCCACGACAAGTTGCACGGGGTGTGCGTCAACGAAACATTTACATTCGAATTTGGCAACAGCAGTGATAGGAAGCTACAACCCAAGAAAATTCGATTCTAAAACGTGTTCTTCGGGGTGTTCGTATTCTGAAGCCACTTTTTAAATTATCTTTTTTTACTTCTTTCAAATAATTTTTCTTTTATTGCAGTAAGAAATACAAAATATATCGTGCGGTACGAGGTGCTTGTAAAATAATAAAACAAATAAAAACTGCCACATCAGTCAGGGAAACCCTTTCAATCGAACTGACGATCTGCCTACTCTCATCTTTCGCGTGCGCCATCTCAGCGCCTTGGAAGAACACTTTTAGAACGCACGATTCGTAGACCGACAAGGAGCTGTTTATGCTCGAGCACAAATCAGCTGCAGCGTCCGAAAGGAGAATGACATTGGTTCAGCGTCACTGCAAGCTATCTGACGGCGAAAGCAAACCGAAGCGAGTAGGGCATTCATAACACGACGCTACCCACCGCCATGAAGCTAATTTCGTACGTGAGTGTCAGGGTAGTGCGTGGATGCGCTATGGCGTTACGTTGGACTTTGAGTACATAATAAAGCGCCCTGAACAGCGAGCCAAGCGCGAGTAAACGCCGACGCCCGTCAGCGCTCGATCATCCCCAGTAATGGGCGAGTCGTTCCGTCGGTGCCAGATCACTATTGACCGGGACGCTCGATGGAAACAATGAACAAGTCGACAGAGGAAGCTACAGAGAAAGAGAGACCGACAGACATAATACGCTGGCAGGCAATCCAGACCGTTTTCATTGACTCGAGCGCCGCCAAGATTTTCGAGTGGAACTCAATCGTCGCCATTTTTCTCGGTGGAAATGAGCGTTTTCGGAGCCGGTGCACGTCGTGCTTTGTCTCTATTTCGGGAAGCTTCAAGTGGCCTCATCCGTGCTCCTTCGGATTTTGCCAGAAACAGACTAACTGTTGCCGCCGTTCGTCCGGCGGTTATGTTGCCGACACCGACGCATGATGCGCGCGTCAGGGCGGCCATCCGTTTCGAGACTTGGTTCTAAACCAGGGCGACCTTTGGCGAAATCGGTGTGACGAGCATCGCCATCGTAAACCTGAGTCCTCTGTCTCCGTGCTTCAACGTTACTCGGTGTTTTTGTCGACGCTGACGATGAAAGAATGCTAGGCGCTTTTAGATTGTTTACTGCATGCTGTGTCGCCACACGCGACGGCTTCTATCGACGCTCATCAGCTTCTGTTCACAAGCCCAGTCATAACTGACCTTGGATTTTTGCTCCTTTTCATTCTGTTCGCCGCCTGTCATCACTGAGGTCACGCGACAGGTTGTTGACCTTTTAGATTAGGCATCGCACTGTTCTTGAATCCAACGCAGGCTTTGTGGGAATTCGTCATTACCCATTTCTTTAGGTGGGCATCTCGGTGAGGCTATACAGAAGATCAGTTATGACGGCTCAAATCTGACTAGCACCCGCTAGTCAGATTTGAGCCGTCATAACTGATCGGGTAACGGGTCTTTCGGCGACGTGTGCGACCAAAAGTCTCGCTGTGGTCGGCCTTCCACGATTGACTGATCGCTCACTATCACGTCTTTCGTTGGGGTAATTTTGCCTCAAAGATGACGTCGGTTTAACCTAACTCCAAGCTTCCACCGTCCTTTTTAAGCACATCATGGAACTTGTGATTCTCAAGTGATGATAAGGGCCGTCAGGGCACTGATTGGCCACGAACGCGAATTCAAATATTCGTCGACGGATTAATTGTTGACGAGTGCATACGTCCGAGTGACGCAGTGCTCGTGTCCAATGCGTGAGCTGGGTTCGGCTGACGTGCTTGGTGCTTGGGCACCGCGGATGCACCACAGTGAAAAGGCGGAGAGCTTTCGAAGCAAAGGAGGTTCGCAATAGTCCGCTATATCCTCCCATTTCCGCACCAAAACGAAGACTTAATTGGATTTCTACCCTCGTGTATACTAGTTTTCTTTTGGCCCAGTAAACGACATGCGATTTGTAAAAGCCCAATTTATCCCAGCCCAAGACTCATTTCATGGTCCCTCTAAACGGAGTATATAGCTCTTGCACCGCGCACACTCGTTCCCACAGAGCTGCCAGGCCTGCTTCGAAAGGCGGCATCCACCGCGGAGAGTGATCACGAAAACGTTGACACCGGATCTCCCAGCACCACGGCCGGCAGTGAAACTTTTTTATCTGGCTCGTGTTCTAAAAAAAGCCCGACGCAACCCCGAGTATATTCCGATATGTTACGGTCGATTCTGTAACATTCTAAAAAAAGAATGAAGAAAGTTTGATAAGTGTTTCCCAATACACTCTAAATAAATATTGTTACGTTCTGCTTTTAGACATTTTGTTTATCTACATATTGAAATGAACTTATGAATGCGTCAATAATAGGTTCATTCGAATTACTTGCACTGGTGCAGAAAAGAGTAGGGCGGTGTACTTCCGGTCCTATCTCAATACACATACCGGAAGGAGACTGCCCCACACTTTTCTGCACCGGTGCAGGAGCTGCAGGTAAATCGAACGAAGCTAATATCTCCGGGTGACCTTTCAATTGTCTCCTCGTTTCCTCTCGGCACTACAGAATATACACTATACACTATTGTTTTTTATGATACGCCGCAAGGGTGGGCTTTTATTTTACTCCGAAGGACATCTGTGAAGAAATGTTCTTCTTTCCGTCCTTTCTTGATCGCCCGAAGAAGCCCGCCGCGTGATCGCAACGCCGATTTTTCTGGGTAGCTTGACTTGCCGCATTGCCTCGGTTGTCTGTCGTGCAATCGTGTATCCGTCTTGTGTTCTTCACCAATTCGAGACCACCCTCGGAGCTCTTTCTCGATGGTACAGGCTTCGCCACCGGCATTTCGCCGTTTCCTGCGCCGGGGCCCAATTTTCTGCGGAGGTCGCCGACGGGCCCTTCTTGTTTCCGCTGATCTGCTGCCTTCCTCGGCGCGTTCGAGACGATCGCCTCGTCTTCCGCATAGCCGCCGCACTCGACAGCCTGCAGACGAAGGTCTGAAGGCTTTCGATGGGCTTGTTTTGTCGTCGACGGTCTTTCTTCTTGCACCCCGCCGCAGTCCTCGTCCCTCGTCCGTCTTGCTCGGTTTCTCGGCAGCCGCTCTCCTTGCACCCCGAGGAGACCGACTGCTCATCGGGCCAGGCGTTCTCGACGTCCTCGGCTCTCAAAACAACACAAGGGGGCCGATGCGACACGGCTGCAGCCCACGCCGGGGCCGCGTGCTGCCCTAATCAAGCCGGCAGCTGGCTGACGGGCAAGTGGGCGGTTACAGATCGCTGTTCGGGCCCCTTTCGCCGGGTTTGTCTCTTCTTCGTCTTCTGGGGCTCTTGGGGTAAAAGTCGCGGTGGTACGAACTCACGTTCGAACCTCTACAAAATTATGTTCCGTCCTTCACGCCGATTCTGTCGCTGGGACGTCACCTATCGACCAAAACTTTTTGGTGTGTGTGTGTGTGTGTGTGTGTGTGTGTGTGTGTGTGTGTGTGTGTGTGTGTGTGTGTGTGTGTGTGTGTGTGTGTGTGTGTGTGTGTGTGTGAGTGAGAGAGAGAGAGAGAGAGAGAGAGAGAGAGAGAGAGAGAGAGGGGGATATGGGAAACAGCACTTTTCCTGATTGCCTCCTTTGTTTTGTTGGACTGCAAATGACGCTGTCTCAGCCATTTCCTTGAGCCGACTAAGTTCAATGATCCCTACGTCAAAACACCTTGACCTAGGTACAACCTCAGGCTTAGATTCTTGCTAAAAAAAAAAAAAAAGTCGCGCATACGGAGCGCTATTGAATTCCCAGGCCCCTAAGCGTTCCTTCGTCACATCTCAACCGGCTAATTATCTCTGACAAGTCGTGTCCCTTGATCTGGTTGCGTGCCTCCCACTCGGGGATAATGTCACTATCTTTAACTTTCATCCGTCGCCTGAATTTACCTTTTATACTCTATTTTTGCGTTGGAACTAGTAAGCAGTTATCATTTTTCTCTAAATTGCCGAGAGGCACGTGGGCACTGTTGGTTACCTCCTTTTTTCTGTCCCCAGCCTCAGAATGTATGTATGTATGCATGTGGGCGTTTGTTTGTTTGTTTGTTTGTTTGTTTGTTTGTTTGTTTGTTTGTGTGTGTGTGTGTGTGTGTGTGTGTGTGTGTGTGTGTGTGTGTGTGTGTGTGTGTGTGTGTGTGTGTGTGTGTGTGTGTGTGTGTGTGTGTGTTTTAATATTTGAGGCTTGTGTATCTAGAGAACATCCATCTTGACATCTTATCCTTGTTCCCGTGCATCTGCATTTTTTTTTTGGGGGGGGGGGGCGGGGGGGGGGGGGGTGCGAAAGTAGTGGAGAGAATGTCTTGCCTTTATAAAACCCAGAACAAGCGTATTACCGCTTTCAACAAACTACACATCACTCATTGGTTCTCTCTGTCATCCACAGAGCACATGCGCGCCGCATTTTCGTCCGACTCCTCGAGACTCCCCAATGCCGAGTGTTCCGGAGTATACGGGTGATCTGATTCCAGAAGGTGGCGCCTTCGACGCCTCGGTCGGGCCGTCACGTCCGCAGTTTCTCGGACCACGTTAAGGACCTCCCGGGAGTCCCCAATGCACAGTGTAAAGCGGGCCACCCCTCGGGTCGTCCGGTTAGGTGCCGCTGGTCCCGCAGAATCGATAAATCAATGCGGCATCTCGTTGCTTAGGACGTTGATCGAAAACACGGGGGAGATTTTTCAGCGTTCCCCTGTCTTAAGAGTTTTCATTCGGTTGCATTACGTTTTTGTTTTGTCGTTGTTGTTGTTGTTGCCTGGTTCAGCCTGTTTGCCGGCGTGCTCGTTTATAACGTCCTCCTTTCTTCTCAACTCCGGAGGCCGTCGCCGACGCGAGACGGCACGGCACGTTCAGGGTATCATCCGAACAAGGAACAGACCTCGTTCGCGAGCGCGTTCGTGTGCGGGGGTAATGCGTCTTTCTCGTTCTTTGAGCGTCGCTCACGTGTCGTATAAGAGGGGAAATCTTCCCGGGGTTTTGTTGAGCGTGACTAACCTTCGCCGGCTCGTTCGCGCGCCCTTGCGTTGAGCTCAGCAATCTGTCTTTGCCAAAGTGTAGATTGGCACGTCGACAGTGAACTGCAGGGTTAGTCTGTCGCAACGTGAGAACTGCCGGAGAGGCTTCGGTGGGCGAGTCTGTCCGGAATTTTCGAGTGATGTCTGGACGAGGCCAGCCAATCTGGTTCCTCATGCTAGTTTCACCGCGGCTTTAGTTACCAGGAGAGCGTCCCAAGATGTTTTTGTGGACATTCGTTTTTTCATACGAACTGAGCTTCTTGATTCTTTCTGGATTTATTATCAAGGCGACGTAATTACTGATAACATGTCCCCAAGGTCTCTAGCACCGATGAGCCGGGTTTCAGTTTGATGTTGCAGGAGAGGCGGCAGTTTCTAATTTATTTCACAATTCATGCCTGCTCTGCTACATTGCCCATAGGTGTGTTAGCAACTGTATGGTTAAGTGAATTTTTGCTTGCACCGTCCGAAATCTAGACGAAGCGCTTTAATTAAAAAAAAAATCACTTGGGTCACATTGATATGATTTTGTAGTGTCGGCATTTAAGCTTCTTTTCTACGAGAATCGGGCACACACTAACGGTTTAATTTCTTTCTTGTAATGTAATAAACTACAGTGTCCTTCGGTCAACCTTCGCTGATATCTTTCGAAATCTGTATTTATCGGGATCTAACTCTCGACCAACATGGGCGTTGGAAGGCGCAAACACGTGGGAATTTGAGAGCCCCAGCTTGCACGACTTGTGTCGACGGACGAAAACTATGTTCTACCCATTCTTTGCATGCTCTACCGTTCTCAGTCGTTGGTGTGGCTGCCTGAACGTCTTATGCAATGTTATTGGACACAAACTAACACCGCCTTGTGGTCACTGAAGAACACTTCCGAAATCGCGCACTCACTTTTCAAACGTGTAGCTCCACCTACCTAATTTCACGCCCGTCGTTTCGCCGGCTCAACACCCACCTCGTTTTATCGCCGGGGAATCTTTCTAATATAATTAGCGAAAACGCTTTTTTTTTTTTTTTACTGTTGCCATTATCAGCAGTCTCATGTTTATGTTTCTACGTGCCGTCATGATGTCACGTGACAACGTTTTGTCACGTGACGTCTGAACGACACGTGACGTCACGATATCGCGTGACTCGCGGTGTCACCTGACGTCATTAAGTCGCGTGGCGTGATTCGGCAACGTTGCTTCACATGGCAGTGTCACGTCATGGTGTCTGCTAACGCCAGGTAACAGGTGGCGTGATGCGCGGCGTGACGTCAGCGGCGTGACGTCAATGTGGAATCTTTTGGCGGAGTGCCGAAAATGGCCTGCGTCGATATGGAGCGCGGTCGACGGCGCGAAACCCGCGAAGTGTCCCAGTAACCGCTATCGCGGTAAAAAATACCCAGTCGTATACGCCTGGAAATCCAGTTATTCCGACCCTCCAAAAAATAAGACCCAACGACGAAGCAAGCCCGAATAACTTGCAGAACAGCGCGATTTGCATTGCGCGCTGGGCAAGTGAGGGGTTATGTCCGATTTCTGCGCCGATCGGACGTAAGGTCGAAACACTATTTTCCGTTTTGTCATTCAACTAGGCTGTATATAGACCTTTTTTCGTTTACTCTTGTCCACAGCCATGTAGTTTACATGTCCCGTATGCGGGATGAAAAAAGAAATAGCACGGTGCTACGTTTTAGAACAAATGGGGAAAAAAACTTGAGGAAGGAAGGCAAGAATATGTGACAGTCGCGGTTAAACCGGGAACACCTTCCAGTGGCGAAGGGAGAACAAACATATGTTTTCCCCCATTTCGCGTGAAAGCATGTTTCGCCATTCAAAATGGCGGGGTTTCGGCGCTTTGCGACTAGCCCTTAATTAATAGTTGTTATCAGGTGGCGCGACGATCTCCACTGAGAGTGAAAAGGTCCAAAGAAACAGAATGTCTATTGAGTCAGAATGTCCAGCATGTCAGTTGATACGCGTGTCCAAATGTCCAAAGAAATCAACTTGTCCACCGAGTCAAAACGTCCAACGGGACAAAATGTCCAAGGTGTCGAAATGTCCTTCGAGTCAAAACGTCCAACGAGTCAGAATGTCCATTCGCGTAGAATACGTGAGCGGGTGTTCACGCGCGAGCGGGAACACCCTCGAGCAAGGAAGCTAGAATTTCTTGGATCTATTGCAGCTCCAGTGATGCAAGTTCCTGCTTCGAACAAATCAAGCAATCAAACGGTTTATCAGCCACGCTCAGATGTTCCAGTACCGGCAGAACCTGGGTCACCGAAAGGAAATGTTAGCGGATAAAGCTGTCCAAAGTCAGTCTGGTAATTGTGGCGCTCACTTGGTCGAACGACGTTTTAGCGAACGCCGAGTTTTCATCGAAAGACACTTTAGTGAATGGTCGGCCGCCGCGAAGCGGCGTTTATATGGGCGGGCCAGATGGGTTAATATTTTTGTAATGAGCCGCCGCAGACTGTCGCCTCGAAGCGGCGGCAACACAACCGTGGGGAGGGAGTTTGACGCGCGCCCCAGTAATTCGCTAAAACGTCGATTCGCTCAAATGACCCGTGTTCGCTAAAACGTCATTCGCTCATGTGATATATACCCGAGACCACGAAAGCAAATTACCAAACAGGTAAACATTTCGAACGTCCAACGAGTCAAAATACAAAACGTCCAACGAGACAAAATGTCCAGCGAGACAAAACGTTTAGGATTGGACATTTAGATCCCTTGGACATTTGATCTCGTTGGACATTTCGATGTGCATTCGGGATGTTGTATGCTAAGTGAGATCTCGAAGCTGCCCGCGCTGTAATCATCCTTTATAGCGAACACCGCAGTGCCACGAAGAAAATTCGGGCCAAGGACGTATTGTTCGACGATGCCTTGTTGCTTTATCTTTAAGCTATCGCTGATCACTGACAGCTCAAACACTAGAAAACTCGGCTAATTATCTCCCAGCCGTTGATTTCGTGTCTTTTCAGGCGCTTATGTGGTTATGTAACGTGCACACGTTACTGAAAAAAAAAAATATAAAAAAGTAATTTACTGCGATTTCAGTTATTTTTGGGTAAAAATTATTCGATTCTACACTTGGGGACAACTTTTCTTGGCAATGCAGTCAAAGGTACGGGCACGCGTGCCCTCTCCCGTTTTGTGCGCTGAAGTTAAAGCTGCGTGCGCGCTCTCTTCCTCTTCTCGGAAATGCCACGAAAAGTTGTCCCCGAGCATAAATTACTTGATTACACGAGAAGAAAAGGAACTGGCCGTTACTTGAAAAAGTCACCGTTACTTTTCCGATCATATCAGATTTTCAAAACGACCGATTTTTCTGCCCGTCTGAAAACGGGTCTTTCGCACTGTCCATTATTCGATTGGGGTTACCGAATTATAAACTACGTATTTTTATCCACTAATTTTGGCAAATCGTTCTCTTGTCGGAGACTTCGTACGAGGCTTCCTTGGTATGAAACTTGTAGGAACAATGGCCACCCTTACTCATTCATCCATTCAATTATATTACCCCTAAAGGTCTTTATTGAGGACATTAAATAAAAGGGGAGGGGGGGGGTGGAACACATTGGCATAATAATGAAAAGAAACAGCCAGCAAAACACACAAAAAAAGAGAACATAAATTCATTAAAATCAAGAAAGCACGCACTCACGCACAATAAAAGAAAAGTAGAAACACATCTAGGCAGGCAGTTATTTATCTCTAAGAACAGTATATTGTTAGGACCGAAGAGTTCTCCGGGCAGGATCAGGCAGGGCCAGGCCAGGACGGGAACCGAAGGACGACTCCAGGCAGGAACATCAGGAGACGGGAGGGTGTCTCACGATAAACTCGGATTAATACATATGTACGTCCGAGAGCACACTCTCGCAGCCTCCTGTTGCTCCTTTTAAAGGGTCACTTGGCCCCACCTCCCCGGTAAGGAGTCCCTGCAGTAACGTTCGCAGCCAATAAGGGGAAGGGGGGGGGGGGGGGGGGCGAGAGAAAGGAACGTGACCTACACAAAGACCTATCGCGACAATATGCACAAATAATCAAGCAGTTAGCACTCTTCTAAGTATAAAATTAAACAAGAGCGGAAAGCATCCGGGCACATGGGTGAGGCTATGTTCTCAGGTAGTATATTCCACTCGTAAATTGAATGTGGAAGGGTGTTATTAAATGCATTAGTAGATCCAGAGATGCGTTGTACAGAGTTGGAGTGTGTTAACCTACGAGCAGGTCGAAAAGAGGGATGCAAGCGCATCGTTCTAATGTCAGGATGATGGACGTGAAGATTTTCGGCGCGTAGCTAATGAAATTAGACCCAGTGGTGACTTCCTAGCCATGACGCTTGCAGTGCGCTCGTAGCTGGACAGGATGTAGTGAGCAGGACGAAAATAAACCCTGGAGAAGGGGAACAAGAGGGACATTCTTGTCCAGCTTGCTTGCACCTTTGCATTAATTGCATTATAATCGTAGTGAGCAGCACGGTTTTGAATGGCTTTAGTTGGTTGATGAGGTAAACTTGGTGGGGACTCCAAATGGCAGCGGCATACTCAAGTTTTGGTCGGACAAAGATTTGATAGGCTAATTGGCGAAGATTCGGAGGCACAGATTGTTGGCAACGCCTGATGTATCCTAAGGTTCTCTAAGCGATGAGTGAAATGGATTCGATGCGAGTGGTCCAGGAGAAGTCAGATGTAAGGAGCACACCGAGGTACTTGTACGACGTGAATCCTTCAATGGGTTGGGTATCCAGAAAATATGTGCATGATAAAATCGAGCGCTTTCGAGTGAATTGGACGAGTTTTCATTTTGAGTAAGTTATCAGCCAGTCGGAACACCAATGCATTATGGTGGAGAAATCATTCTGTAAGATCACATGGTCGTTAGGTGAAATAATTGGACGATATAATACACAATCATCCGCGGAAAGACGTACTTCATATGAGATTGAGAGTAAAATAATTCATTAAATATTAAAAAAAAAAGGAGGGGGTCAAGTACGGAGCCCTGAGGAACCCCAGATGTAACGTTGCATAGCCCAGATCCAAGGTTGTTTACAACTGAAAACTGTACACGGGAAGAAAGAAAACGGCGGATCCATGAAATGACATGATCGTCTATTTTAAGTGCAGAGAGCTTTCTTAGTAAACGCAGATGTGGAACCCGGTCAAAGGCCTTCGAAAAATCTAGAAATATAGCTTCTGTTTGATGATTAGCTTCAAAATTCGCATGTATTTCATGCGGGAATTCAAGTAACTGGGTCTCGCAAGAAGAACCCCCGCGAAAATAATGTTGGTGATAAAAACAAAAAAAAAAAAGTTTTTTTTTCATCTACATGAGACACGACTGGAGAAATGATAATATGCTCCCGCAGTTTGGACGGTATAAAAGTTAACGATATGGGTCTGTAGTTCGATGATAATGACCGATCACCGTCCTAGAAGACCCTAATATTTTTTCCCACTTGCAGACAGAAGGAAGACGTCCCCCCCCCTTCCCCGCCAATGACTGGTAATAACGATAGGAACTCAGTGTCATTTCTTTTGTGTTTTTGAGGATTTTGAATGATATGTTATCAGGTCCGGAGGAGGATGAAACTTTAAGGCGATCGATAAGTCTACACCGCTGGCGGAGATAGTTATAGGTGTCATTGTAATGTAAGAAACTGTAGGTTCTGTAGGTATGTTCAAAGGATGTTCGCAGGTGAAAGCAGAAGCGAAATATTCGTTAATCACTGAAAGGCAGGGTGCTCCAGGGACGGGGAAACCTTTGTCTTCTCTCAAACTAATAGACCTGGAGTGTTCCCTCGGAGAAACCATTTTCCAGACTTTTTTTAGGATTGGTTTGCATGATATATTGGGCTGATTTTTATTGAAATATTTATTTTTTGACAATTTAACCTGTCGAGTATGATTTTTTAGGCATGGTAATAGGAGTTCCAGCGGAAGGGGTGAATAATAACGGTTACGAGTAACTATAGTACTTCCAAAAGTAATAATGTTGCTCTAGTGATTACTACCTAATAATAAGATTCAGTGATAACAAAATTACTCCAAAACGTAATCGATTACAAGTAATTTGATTGCTTCGTAATTAGCACCGTGAAAGTCTGATGTAGTCTTACTTGTTACCGAGTCATACACTGCTAATCTCGTTCCTGTTATCATAACCGGAACTTTAAAAACTTAAAAAAATAAGAAGAAAAGTTCCGTTTAACCAAGAGGAAGCGTGTTGTACATCCGCACTCTTCGTAGTTTATACAGAGCAGTGCTTCGGCTAATTTTAAATACTTTGTAGTTTATGCAGAGTAGTGTTTCAGATACATGATAATCGTAAACGTTAAATCTAAAAAAAAAGACACTTTCTCGAAGTTTTAGCTGGAACAGATTGACGAGAAGGTAGAGCAGACTACGTGGAACCACGAGTTAGTGCAACGACAGTCCGCGTAGCACCTCGTGTGCCATGTAAAAAAAAAAAAAAAAAAAAAAAAAAATTAACCGAAGAGAATTGGCGTTTTACACTTAATCCCCGATCCACATAAAGACTTCACTCGTCCCAGAAAGAATATGTGGAAGGTCCACTTAGCCTATGTGGAACCAGACTAAAAGTCAAACAGCATCAGCAGGGCGAGGAGGGAATGCTTCTCTGAAGCATGGATGGGTTCAGCGTTCGTTTGATTTCTAAAACGACGCTTTGAGTACATACAGGCCGCGGACAAACCTCGCAGTCAAGCTTGAGCTCAAAAGTCAGATTTACTGGGCGGAGGTTCAGACAGCGGGAAGAGGTGGTGCCTCCGGTGCGTGCGCGGGCAATTTGATTGCACGGACAGCGACAACGCGCGGCTTAGGCTGTTTAGTACTCCTTCCTGCCGATCGTTCTTCGGCGTTCTTAAAGGGGTACTCCGGCCGTTTTTTGAGCTACCTATACAAATTGCATTTTCTGACTACCCGAACTTCAGTCGTCACGGTATGCTATTTATTTTCTCGAAATTCAAAATAGCAATTGAGAAAACCGTAAATGAAGATGATGCCGAAACCAGCATTCAAATTTTCGCGCGCTCTTCGGTGGTGTGACGTCACACATGGTACAGACTTTCAGGTCGTGCATGTAGTCTTAAACAGAGTATTTCGAGTGTTTTTTACGTGCTTCTCAGTGAATCAGTTACCAAACATTCTTTTCCCACCATCAAACGTCTTGTAATCAGTTGGGAACATGGCTTACTGCTGCTTACTGCCCACTTTGTACCATTTCTGTCGTCACACTTCAATGTTGCCAGTAGGGGCTCCCGGTTTGAGAAACACGATGAAAACGAAATTCGAAAATTCAATAACTTCGCGATTTTTTTTTCTTTTCACACAATACTTCGGGTACTCGTAGAACCATGTCTATCGGTGTGTTGAGCCAATTTTGAGGCAAATCAGCGACCATGAAAAAATCGCCGGAGTTTAACGGCTAATGCCGAAATATCATTGGCGGCAGAGCGATAATAATTTGGCTGTGCACTCGCCACACCCCTCGCGTTCCTTCGGCTATCGAGCTGTTTGTACGTACGCACATCGCGCGGCGGTGAATATACGCGACCGCGCGTCGGTATACGATGCTCATCCAGACGGAGAGAGCGAGCCATCGCGGGCGCCGACTCGAGTGCGGGCCTTGCGGGTTGGGGACGTTCCCAGGGCGCGGCCATCTGTCGCACGAATCCCGGGAATCCGACGCGCTAAGCTCGGCTCCCAACGAAGCGGTGACCGCGCGAGCCGGGTCTCGGACCCCCGGCTGAACGCGGGGGCGCTCCTGTCAGCCGCTTGCTTGCTGGGTTCTTTTTTTCGTGAAAAAAAAGTCTACACAGAAAGCGTTTTTTTTTTTTTTTTTTGTTTGGGGGGCGGGGGCTGGAAAGGGGGGGGGGGGGGGGGGGGTTCTGCGAAGCATTTGGACGCCATTTTCGCGTCGAGGTCGTCACCGGTGGAGTGCGGGCTTGTACGTCGAAGGGCCGAGGGAGCGTGCGTGCCTGTTTGAATCGAATTATATGGGGCACGATTCGTACCCTTCTTGCAACGAAGCTAGGTTCTCTTGTATACGGAAGCCGTGAACGTTGCGCCGTTCAGATGACGAAATTTGGACACGTCAAGGAAGGGTGTCAGCGGATGCGGTGAAGTGACCTTGGAAAGTCGGAATAATTTTAATGAAAGTTTGCCCCCCCCCCCTTCAACCCCCCCCCCCCCCCCCGCCAAAAAAAAAACAAAAAAAAAACATTGTGAAGTTACCGTAAATAGGGTGTTCGACTAAAGGTCTTTATCGGTTGTACTATGTACTACAGCAGCTTCTGTAGATCTCCAGTTTAAGCAGGGCCTCTGGCGAACAAAATCGCATATTTCGCGGTCGTGTTTCGGTTGTGCGTCGTTACTCTTTTTCACGTTGCTCGCGGACGCTAAGCTGGCGGAATCTAATTCGTGGATATGAATTTGTAAAAGTAAATAACAAAAGAAAAAAAACTACAAGGAATGTATTCATGTCGTTTTGATGGGACACTGAAAGCGCCAGCTGCATTTTTCTCTCGTTAATTTAAATATTTCTAGACCATTCGGACGCCCTTTCGCCGCGCGTAGACAGATGCTGAAACACGCTTGTAAACGATCGTGGCTCGTGCTTGATCGATCGCTGCAGTGTCGCTTTACGCTCGACGCAAGCGTCACGTGGTCGCGTCTTACCGACGCGCTCGCGCCCCCTGGCCGAGAGAAACCGCACTATAGATCGCGGGACACGCACTAACTAATGAGTGGAATCCATTTTTTATCTTTCACCCGGCCGCTAGGGGGGGGGGGGGGGGGGCAAGTTTTTTTTTTTTTTTTTGTAGGTATGATATTGTGAGACGCGTATACAGTTATCAGTTACTTGCGACAACCGTATGGCACTGCCAACACGCTGATCCCGATTCCTTCGTCGCGATAAAGCATTTTCGTACGAAACATGATCTATTTAGAACTAAACCTGAGACACCGGAAGAAGGAAGAAAGGACACGAAAAAGTGGACGACACACGCCGTCTCGGGTTCAGTTATGTCTGCAATTCACCAGCTTGCCTGTACCTTTACTTTTTTCTCAGTTATCTATTTAGAAGTTGATAACTGCATAGCCTTACATAGTCAGTACCAGATGAAGAAACATGAGATGAGGACGTGTCCAACCTCGACGGTATCACCAATTTCACGGCTATGTCCGGATTAAGCCAAACGGAAGGACCGCTCCCGCGCCATGCGTTCACTTGGAACCACGACACGGTACGTGGGGTTCCAGACAGGTTCAAGGCGCGATTAAACATGTCAAGTTTTGAGTGTGCCTAGAATTGCGGTGCACTGAGTCTTACTCTGCATTTACTGTTTTGAGTTTCTTTTGCTCTACCTCAAAGGGGCTATTTTCCGGCTCACTTTCCGTTCCCTCTTCCGGATTTATGTGTCCTGAGCACGACGTGCAGTGTTCTAGTGATCAGCGTGGAGTGTTCTACATTGAACACTCAGATTTGACGATTTAGGCCGCGTTATTCGCCAATATATGCCCTAGCAAAAGCACCGGTCGAATGGACTAAATGAATCTTCACAGTCGCTCATGGAAAGGTAAATTTCCCAGTCCCAAGCACAAAACGAAAAAAGTATGAGTGAGAGAGAGAGAGAGACGGACGAGAAAACACGTTGCTTTCAATTCGCAGACCAACCTGCCGCGCCTCTACGTTCCTTGTTTGCAAAGTATTCGGACGGGATTGAACGGTCGCCCTCTCGTGCGAACTCGAAGCTCCCGCCAGTAGCGCGCTCCACAAAAGGCCAACCGAGACGGAGACAATGCCGGGCAGCGCGCGCCGGTCTCAAAATTAGGACGAAGAGCAATCGAGTGCAGTCGCTTTCGTTGCGGTGCTTCGTGAGCGGGAGCCGCGGCAATCGATTCCGTTTCGGAGCAATTTGCGAGCGAGCCGCCACTGTTCCCGATCCCTCCTCGAGTCACGGCGGAGAGCGCCGATAGCGAGCCAACGAACCCGCGTTTCGTGCTGGCGCGTTTCCTCCCGCCGCCGCTGCCTCTCGCAGGAACGCGAAAAGAAGAAGAAAACAAGAAGCGAAAATGAAGAGGACTCCGAGAACGACTCGTTTGCAGATCGGCCCCGTCTTAACGGAAAAGCGACTTTGTCTCGCCCAAGCGGCGATTGTGACAGCCGGCGCAGTCCCGCGACACCCTATCCGCGTGGAAATAGAAACCAAACGTAGCGCGCAAAAGATGCGGGAGGGAAGAAGACCTCGACATCAGGAGCGTTGTGTGCGTGCTCGCGAACAGCGTCGGCCGGCGGATGCGAGGCGGGAGACGCCGCCGCTCCCGATGCCGGATTCCCCCGATGCGTTGGGACAGGGTGGGGACTCTTGGCTGGTTTTGTGTGTCGCTTCGCCCTAACGCAGGAGCGATGCTTCCCCTCCCCGCCGCAGCCGCGCTCTCCTCGCTCCCTCCCGCCGGGGCGCACTGGCTGGGCGCGCTCGCCTTGGACCCCCTCTCTATAATCTCGCTGTCGCACTCGTCGCAGCTCGCAATTAGTGCGGCGCTCTCCCCACGCCGTATCGAACCCAGACCCGTCAGCCCGGACAGGACGGCCTGCTGCCAGATACAGCAGAAAGGGAGGCGGCCCCCTTCTTTCCGCCCACCCTCTCTCCTGTTGCCACCTCTTTTGATTTTCTGCTCGCGACCTCCCTCACTTGCCTCCGCCGGTCTTGATACCCACCCCTACTTTCTGTCGTAAAGAAATAAGACACTGAAAAAACAGACGCTAAAAAAACGAAGCTATCGAGAACGGCGCTGTGTCCTTTTTATGTGTGTGGAGTAAGCGCTAAGCTTTTTCTTTACCGTCCTCTTTGTTTGGTATTATCCCAAACGCCCGGTTGTGTCAGTAATGGAACTTGGATCAAATTCGATGGGGCAGGCACAAAAAAAGAAACCGAGTAAAAAAAGAAAAAACGGGTAAAGGGAGAGGCGGGGTGGAGGGACAGAGATTGAAAAACAATTAAGAGCGGAATGAGCCCAAGTGGGCGAAGGGAGAAGGCGGCCGGCAGCGGTGGCGGCGTCAGTGGTGCAGAGGCCACCTTGGCCGGCGTAATTGCAGCGTCTATCGCGAGCTGCGCCCCGTGGCTGGGCCGGGCAGAAGCAGCGGCCGGGTCGCACGCGCGTGCCGTCGTGGCTGATCCCCGAAAGTGCCGAGAGCGCGGAAGCCCGGCCGAACGGGGGCTATTGTGCTGCCATGTTTCCACTGATGACTCAATAAGGCGCCGAGGGCAGCGGAGCCTGCCGGGGAGGAATGGGTACCGCAGCCGCCCGAGCGCAGCGACGCGGCCGAGCGTGCCGCCGTCGCTGGATTCCTGCGACGGGGACCCGAGCCCGGCGCTCCGCGACGCCCGGAGCGGCCGTGCGCCGCTGACTCAGCGCTCGGCCAAGTGCTCGGCCGCCGACTGCGGGCCCCCACTCGAACGCTTCGGGGACCCGCTTCCAACTCTCCTTTTCACTTTGGGGCCCTTTCGCTCCCTCTAAATATCCGCGTTCTTTGTCTCCCTTTTTTCTCGTCCCGATCGACGAGGTATTGCGAGGACGTTAAATTGGTGTAGTCGCCGACCGTCGCTCGCTGATTTGCGGGAAGCGCTCCTTTTGTCTGTCTTGTTTGATTTGGCGCGTCTGATGTTTTATTTATTCGGCGGCAGGTGTAGCGGCAGCAGCCGGCGGGACGTGCCGAGGAGTTAGACATTGAAATAAATTGGGTGCGGGGCACGTGTCGGAGCGGAAGTGGAAGTTGCGTGTCGGCTCGACGCGGATGGCTGCGTCGCCCGGTTTCGGCGGGTGCGCCGACTGCCCGAGAGGGGAGGGGCGTCCGCGCCGGGTGCGTCGCCTCCGCGAACGAGCGAGGCGCCCAAACTTTCTGCCGATCACGTCAGACGGCTGAGTGCTTTACCAGATCGTCCTAGTTCACGTCGAGAACGCGATCGCTTCGCGCAGTCATCTTGGAGAGACACATCACTGCGCTAACTGGTTCGCTCGAGACTGTTTACCTTCTGGTCGCTTTAGAAGCTAAGCAGCGGCGGCGACTCGTGAATACCGGGAGTTTCGTCGAACGAGGGGCGGCACGAGGAGACGACGCCGAGCGTGGACGGTTTATTTTTAGAACGACGTCGAACTTAGTTGCCTCCATCAACCGGATCTCGTATCACTTTACTTCGCAGCAGACCGACAGATGGGAAGGAGATCCGACCATATCCCCTGTTGGGCTTTTATTTTATTTTCCTTTACTTTCTTAAGTAGCTGGGGTTATGACTGTGGTCCAGTGGTCATTGGCTGTAGCTTCCTGTATAAACATGCAATGTAGTCATAATCACGAAAAACGCAGTCAGAGGAACGGACGTCCGGACTCACAATTCAATGCACTGTCGATTTTTGCCTGCCTGTCGTTGAGACTTTTTTGTGCCGCGATTCAGGAACTCGTGCAGTTTCAAAATCGTTGTAGTGGGTCGTTGCAGACTCGAATATTATAGTTGAGTTTCGCTTGTGCCGGTTTCAATATTGACCGGAAATTGTGGATGTGTGTATTCATAGCCCCCAAAATAGCAGCCATATGCGTGCTCCATCGCTAAAAGATACCCCTCTGTCGTGGAAACGCAAGTAGTCACGTGCAGTGATGTATGTATTCCCCTCACACACGCTCAGGCTGAGTCCAACAAGATCCAACAGTCCCCCCCCCCCCCCCCACACACACACACACACTCTCTGCAGAACTTTACCGAAACCTATCGTTAACCCCCCTTACCCGGAGCCCCTCCCAGAAATTTAAAACACCTCTTCAAATTGAGTCCTGAATAAACCCCTGATCATGTGTTGGGCCGTATTAATTTCGCTCTGTCTAAACGCGCATTCGAACAATTATTGCCAACCTTTCCAATAAACGCTCCTACTTACGTCACGTGGAACACAGTTCTGTATTTCGTTCGGTGTTCTCTGTGGGAAGAAAAGTCAACTTTATTTAGCCTAGAGATCTGCCCTGCTATACTTTAAATATAAAAAATTACTGTACCGTGTCTTTTTTTTTTTTTTTTTTTTTTTTTAGAGCGCAGCTCTTAGGCGCCCGTTTCCGCGTTTCGCGGCGTCGGCGTCGGCGTAACCGCCCCACTAAATTTAGCGGGAAATTGAATTAGTGTTGAGGCCACGTGACGTCAATTTTTACGCTAAATCTAGCGAGCAAACTCAACCTGCTAAATTTAGCAGGGAAATCTTCCCGCTAAATTTAGCGGGACAATTTCCCAGCTAACTTTAGCGGGTTAAGTTGCTCCCCCCCCCCCCCCCTTTTAAATTTAGCGGGGAAATTGACGTCGACCTCAACACCAATTCAGTTTCCCCGCTAAATTTAGCGGGAAAAAGGACGTTACATGACTTCGTGTCACCTCACCCACGAACAAAATCAGCGGGAGGAGGAGGAGAGGAGGAGAAAAGGAGGAGGGGGGCATACCCTCCCCTCCTCCTCCTCAAGAGCTGCGGTCTAGTTTCGCATTACAGAAATTCGTAAACGTCTTTCATTCTTTTTTTCTTTTTTTTTTTTTTTTCATTTAACCTAAATGGGGCTGATCTTGCTTTGAGGTGGAGCATTTAACAAAATAACACTAAAATAGTTATATATATATATATATATATATATATATATATATATATATGTGTGTGTGTGTGTGTGTGTGTGTGTGTGTGTGTGTGTGTGTGTGTGTGTGTGTGTGTGTGTTTATAACGCGCCTCAATTTATAGAATGTTTGTATCGCACTATATGTCAACAACCTTGCCTCTTTTAACAGTTCAATGGAATGGTCTGACTATGGTTCTCTCGAGAGAATGTCCCGGCACTGCTGCTCTTTTCATCTCTTTACAGAATCCCTCCCCCTTTATGGTTGAATCGCTGTACGAAGACTAAAATGTAACGGCACTCGAATTATTGCTCCCTTTCCGTTCCCACCCATTTCAATAGAACGCCGCGCCTAACACAACTCGCAATGTCGCTCGCGCGGACTCTGTCAACGTGCAATCCCCGGAACTATAATCTCGCCCCGCGAAACCTTCAAACCGACAGCGAGCGACGCGACTCCAGGAAAAAAGCGCTCTCGGTGCGCCTTCTTCGAGCCTCTGACCGTGTTTTGGGTTGAGTGACGAATGTCCCGCCATCTTGGGGTTTTCTCGCTCGTTTTGGATCCCCAGCCTATATTTAATGGCAGGCCTCCTCCGCCTGGAACCAATTCGGCTTCCCTTTTGTTTCTCGCTCCTCGGGCGGGCTTTCTTGTTCGCCTCTCCTTGACTTGTCTCGGGAGCGCGGTCGTGAGGAAATCCGCCTCCCCTCGCGGCGCCGCGCAAAAAAAAAACGAACTAAAAGGACCCCGATCTTGGTTCCTCGCCCGCGGTGGCGGAAGCACGGCCGATTTGGCCTGCCATCGCTCTCGGCTTAACCCAGCCGTGCGCTCGCTTGTCTCGAGACGCATAAACATGGCGGACTCGGCGCGCGGCCCCCGAGCGCGAAAAGCGCGACCTCTGATTTCCTGCGAAGCCCCCGCCCCGTTATGCGGGTCGGCGCAGCCAGCGTTCTTAGATCAGTTGACAAGCTCCACGGAAAGCGGTCCTTCTCTGTTGCCCGCACGCGAGCAGGTACGGGCGGATTGCGTTCGCGCCACCGGAGGCACCGTTCCCACGGGCAACGGAAGAAACCGCTTTCGAACGACGCTCTTTTTGCGCAAACCTTGTGCAATAACAACCACTGTTCCCCTTAAAAACTACGACAGAATCACTTTCAACAGCAGGCAATGTGCATTCAGTGTTCCACCGGCTCGACGTTTTAGCAAATCGACGTTTTAGCGAATGACGGAAGCGCGTGTTAACGCCGCACCCTCCTCCCCCCCGCTGCGTTCACGCCGCTTCGCGGCAGCAGTCTGCGGCGGCTGATTACAAAAATGTTAACCCACCTCGCACACCCCTAAAAGCCGGTTCGCGGTGGCCGACCATTCCCTAAAGTGTTTTTCGATGAAATGTCGGCGTTCACTAAAACGTCGTTCGACCAACTGAGTGTTACGGTAGCTCGTTGACTGACTTGGATCTAGGAAAGTTAGGCGCAGCAGCGAAGTTCCGCGAGACATCGGTCCCCCCGCTGCCTTTCCCCATAGTTGGTCGTCGTCGTTGTCGTCAGTGAGACGGTAGCGCGCGCCCGTGGGGCTTCTTCGACGTCCATTCGATATCCCGGCGCGGGAGAGGCCCAAAAAGCGGCGTCTCGGCCTCATTACCCCCGCAGTCAGCTTTGGACTGAAAAACGACGGCGGTGAGCGAAAGTAGTGCGCGCGCGCAACGCGGAAAAACATCCGTTTCGGAGGCGATCCCGGCGGCGCGCGCGCCTCGACGCAAATAGGATTCCGACTTCGGTGGGGGCGTTCCGCTCGCTCAGCTATCGGGAAACAATAAAGTGGCAGACAGATACACACTGTCCCTCTATCTGCCGCTCACTTGTGCGCGAGCGCTCGGTTCGCGGGAAGGAAGCGCAAAAAGAGTGAAGAGCGGCAGTCAGAGAGGAGGGATCCAGTAAAAGGGTGTTGCAGGAGAGAGTGCGGGAGATCGAGCTCAGGGGGGGTCACGCGCGAGGGACTAAAATCAATGGACGGCAGCAAACGCAGCACGTGCAAAAAAATAACATAAATAAATAAACGGGGTGTAAAAATAACAACTACATAAAAATCCTATCTCATCACCCCGAAATCCGAAACCCCATGACGCATCCCAGCAATCCTGCGCATTGGATATGAAAGGAAATAACTTCTTTCTCGTTTTTATCGCTATTATTTGATTTTGAAATTTTATTTTCTTGCTCGTTCTCGTCAAAAAAAAAACAAAAAAAAAACGAAAGCTTTTTTTTTTGCATACAATTTTTTCTTTTTTTTTAAATTTTACCTCGCACTGCAAGGTATAGATTAAAACTGAAAACGTTCCCAGTCGGGTAAAATTAAACGAACTCGCAAGAGGTGAAAAGAGGAGCTTAGGTGCGCATGAGTACAGTGGAAAACACTCGGAACGTCGGGACGCGAGTGTTTTGAGGAGTAGTACGTTGGTAAGTAGAGTAACAAGACGTTAAGGACGTAAAAATGGCCGACCCCAGTTTGCCCCGGCTAAAGCTGTCGAGAGGCCTGGGCACGGAGAGGAACGGGCAGTCGATACCGAACGGAGGAGCTCTGGCGGCGACCGGCGATAAAAGCGCAAGCGAGAAGCTGTAGCGAGGGGGGATGAAGAAGCGGAAATCCTGCCCGAGAACGCCACCTCGAGCGACTGCACCGCAGTCCGAAGGTTTCCGGTCAGGCCCCGAGCTCGCAGTTTGGGCGCCCCAAGCCACGCTCAACATCGGGGCTTAGGCAGACGCCCGACACATCGAGGTCCGTGCATCGTTCATCTGCGCTGTTGACCGGCCGACTTCTCGCACTTCTGGGTTGGGCCCCTTCCTCTTTTTCTTTGCTTTCTGTTGGATACGCCTTTATTTTTTTTTTTTTTTTTTGAGACGCATAGGGGTTTGGCAGCATTTGTTTACAGTGCGAGTGCTAGGCAACGCTGAATTAAACCATTTTTGTGTTTGTCTTTATTACTGAGTCGTTGTTGTTATTAGTATGGTTGGCCATTGAGATGTCGTTGCTGTGTTTAAATATGAGGTGGCATTCGCGCAACGTGGCGACGGTTTCTCGCGGGGATTGGCCACCTTCAGTGGCTCGGGCTATTGTCGAATGGATCGAGCTTGGCGCAGCTAGGTAACCAAGTAAACAAACCAATATAGGAAGAAACGAGAGGCCACGAATATGTCTTCAAGACAGAACCACTGCTTCAGTAGGAACGCATGAAAGTGAATTTCCAGTTTTCCTCGTTGCATTGTTGCTTTCCCATATACGGAAGACGTAGTCCACGAAGTCAACATCCGTAGACGTTTTCTAGCCCTTTGGGGTAGGAGGTGGTAGTACCCAGAATGGCGTCAAACTGGTCGTTTCTTGCGTAAACAGCTGTTACATTTTCTACGCTCATACTCACGCGATATAATGAAACCCAGAAGACCATTCTAGTATTTCACCCTGCAAGAGTGCGGTAGAAAGAGCGCATATCCAAGATGGCAGTTTGAGAGCGGAGCTGTTAAGCGACGTCGTAGAATCTAAAATGGCGTAACAGTACATCCGATTTGAATTCCTGTTCGGTGTCGGCGGTCTAACAACGATAATAGAGCGTTTTAGCAGATCGTTATTTCGCCCCGATAACGAGACCCGATAACGATACGATGCATGGCCAAGGCCGCCGGAGGGGCGAGGAGGTATCGTTATCGGGGCGAAAAAACGATCTGCTAAAACGCTCTATTTTTCAAACTGTTCAAAACGCGGCGCCGTCATGCTCGACGCTTGATCGTTTCATTAAATCAATATTCGCATGTCCTCAGTGGAGTCTTCTTATTCGTGAACCGCCTGCATGCGAACAACGGAGGTTGTTGGGTTTTCTTTTTCTTCTTAGAAATGTAAGTTATAGACCAACACGCGGCCCTGACGTCACGCATCTGCGGTGGCGCTGTTCACGGCACTGCGAATGCGCAGACGCTTTCCTTCGATCGAATTCGGTTTCTGCGCACGCGCAGTGCCCACACCTGTGGGCAAACGCGCACTTGTTTGTAAACAGCGTGTCGGTCTATATCCCTTATCAGTAGGGCGGCACTGACGGACACGTTTCGAATTCCTGTCGAGCGGCATGCACTGCTCGGGTCAAAAGCGTCAAGCGTTCTTCCTACTACTTTTTCCGCTTGCTCGCCGACAGTCCTCCGCCATTCCGAGTCCCCCGCTCCGTCGCCCTCCCCCGACTTCCTGGCGAAGACCGTTGCTTGACTTCCTCTTATTGTTGCAACATATCCGCCGAACGCGAAGCGCCTCATATTGCCGAGGAGAAGCCAAACGGGAGAGACACTCAGAGGCGGACATCTTGAACGACTTGTCGACAGCACACCAAAGGATAATGGGAGCTACTAGTATTCAGCTCACACACCGTAGTAAAAAGAAGAAAAAAAAAGTCTGTCTAATCTCATAGCATTATTGATGTCTCCCTTATGTGTCGAGTTAAGAGATATATGTAGGTGCATTTTAGATTACCTACGTGTTAATTTCTCAGGGCGTATACGTTTCAAGCGCCACATCTTTCTCCACCCGACAACCTAGTCTTGCAAGAAATACTTCCCGCAACGTAAAAATGAGCAAAAAAAAAAAAAAATCTGTTTTAGGTGTTTTGCTTGGAATAAATGTACGCCGACTCTGAGGGGAAAAAAAAAAATCAAACTGATTTAAGGCAGTGCCCTTTTCATAGCGCCTAAATGGTTCTCTGGATTGTTGTTTTCGTGCGCCTGCGTGTGGTTGTAACTTGTAGAGCTCTTTTCAAACAGGAAGGGGGAATAGGCCTGTGCGTCCTGATAGCCTCCTCAGCCAGCGGGTCAATGATCGTGTGTGTGTTTGTTTTGCTCTGTGACCGCCCATCAATTTAGCGGATAGCGATAGCTGTTATGGGCTCTTCCTACCACTGGAAATGACGCCCGTTGTTGATGCTGTAGTTTTAGTAGTTGTGGATGGTGATGTATGGCGTCCGTCGTCGACGTTGCCAAATCCTCGAAAAAGATCGCCCGCCGCCCACGGGAATCGAACCTGGGTCCGCTGCGTGCGAAGCGGAGGCGTTGCCACCGAGCTACGCCACCGCTTCTTTTTTTCTTTTTCTTTTTTTCTTTTGTCTTTATTACATGGAAGATTGCGCTCGAAATTCAGATTACAAGGCGATAAGGTGAAAATATGATTATACACACAGTGATAGAAAAGAGGGGAAAAGTTAAGAGGATTGCCTTCCTGAACCGCAGCCCTGGAGCACGTTTTCACTCACGGCACTTCACAGACACTATCAAAGAACGTTTTTAAGTACGCAGTAATCTCGACCATTTGCAGACATTAAAAATCTGGAAGCGGAACGAATTGATTAACCCAACGATTTATCCATTAATTTATTATTCGCCAACTAATTAGTAATTTTTTTAGTCCAGTAATTGGTGAGAAGGGCATCCTTCTATGGGGCTGCCACAAATATCACTATCGACGTTGTCAAACTCAACATCGAGAATGTTTCGTTATTTATTAGAATCGCAACGAACAATCAGGAAAGTGTAATTAATTTTCACTGGATGAATCTTGTCTGCAAATCTTTTGTTATTGTAAGCTTGTCTCGAATTTTCTTTAAATGACATCCTATGATCAAAGAATATTAAAAACTACACTGGTACTGCGTTCGGTAAGGGTAACGAAATTTCAGTAAAGCATCGCGATGCATTTTTTTTTTATCTATATCGTCCCCTCTCATATATTCCCAAAATGTATAAGGTTATTTATAGTTTGGTAATGCTTTACAAATTCCATAGGCCACCATGTTATACGATTAGCCGCTTAATTAATCGACTAAAAGTAATCGATTAACCAGCTTAAAATGCCTAACCGGTGCACAAGCTTAGTCTAAATGTACTTCTCTGCCGGACACGCACGTGCACACATTAAAAAAGAAAAAAAGTAAAGTTGTCACGTAGTTTTGTGGTAACGCCTCTGCTTCGCACCCAGCGGACCCAGGTTCGATTCCCGCGCCATCTTCTTCGAGGGTTTGGCAACATCGACGACGGACACCCTACGCCCTACTACGCCAACTACAGCAACATCAACAACAGACGCAATTTCCAGTGTTTAGAAGGTTGGAAGGAGCCCATTACAGCTGTCGCCGCTGTAAAAACGGTCTGCGCTGTGGCACTGAGCACGGTCAAACGTCATGCTCAATACAACAAAACAGACCGCTTTTTTTTTTAGGAGAGGGGGGTGGGGCATATTAAACATATGACCAGCCCCGTGATTCGCCGAGATTTTTCCGTAAATTGCAGCGATTGGTTCTCCCGAGCGCTTTGTGGGAACGTTGACGCACCTGACGCCTGTAAAACACCTAGAGGGGAGGTGTTTTACAGGCCTCGATTATTCTATAAGTTGTGCGGGCCTCGCAAACAGCTGCGGAGCCACAGTTCCCTGTGATCGGTTCTCATGGTATACTCTCCACGGAAGTGGACGAAGGGGCATATGTGTGTATGCTCCGTTTCACTTCACACCAAGTCCGACCGCAGCCAACCCCGCTGCAGCCGACGATCCTCCGATCAAGCAGCGCCAAAAGAGCCTCGTCACGGTGGTGCTCGTTGTGTTTGTGCGATTGCTATGACCCCCTGAACCAATCGCACACGCACAGTGCAATTGCGCCGTGGCCCTGCTTCTTTTTTTGCTCCGCGTAATTGTTTCAGCCGGTGATGGCAAACGGACAAGGACGACGAGCGCCGTGACCGATGCACCCTTCCCATTGCTTCAATGGCTTCTCGGATCTTCGGCGTCCGGTCATCGGACTTCAGAGTGAAACGGAGCGTGACAGCGAGCAGGCGCTGCCTATATTATGTTAGGTACAGATTTTTCGCTTGGCAATTAGTAGTATAGTTTTCTTATTTTTTTTTTCGATCACTTGACTCCGTAATCGCATTGAGAAGAGCAGGGGCAGAGCCAGGGGATATGTGAAAGTAATACTCTTGATCCAGTGGACATATTCAAACGGTCTCGTATCGCGTATTCATTATTAAACGCGTTACGAATACAGTTAAGAACAAACTGTCTCCCAAAATTTCCTTCTTTACTATAAGAGTGATCGTTACCAAAATCAATGTTATCACGAAAATATTCGATGCGATGGCGCAATGAATCGCGAAGCCGCTTTCTTGGTTCGTTTTTTTTTTTTTTTTTTTTTTTTAATAGTGCGTTTTGTTAAAGACCCGTTTCCCGGAAATGGTGTTGTTACTTTTGAAACCCGCGATTGTTTCTTGTGCGACCGAGCCACGTTTTCAAGCACCGCTTGCGCGCAGGAAAACAAGACACTTTCTCATCCTGACTGGCGCTTTCGAACGACGTCAGAGGAGTTTCTTGCGCGCACACGCCCCCGAGACAACGACCGGGGCGACCACGGGCACAACGCAACCGCTTTAATCGCGCTTTTAAATATGAAAGCAACCGCACGCTGCAAATCCGGCGTCCGCCCGCCCGTACGAAAGGCGCGTGGTCCAGTCGAAAATTAGACGGGAAGAGATAACGTGGCGAAGCAACAGCGCCGTAATTCACGTCCCCGTACACACCTCCTTCGGTCTACATGAAGTCGTTTACACAACGAACGAACCACCCCCTCCCCTTAAAAAAGAAGAAAAAATAACGCGTTTTACGAGGCGTTTTTTTTTCCTCCGTGTAGTCGTGGACCTGAGGTCGGACGTCGGAGCAAGCGGTCGCACCTCCGGGTGTCGGCGGACGCGAAGGGTGACGACGGAGTCATCGTGCAACTTTTACGCGCTGCCCTGAGAAGGGCGTCCGAGAGGCGCCGAGGAAGCGAGCGCGGCAGGAAGGGGGCAACCGCAGCGTTGGAAGCATGGCGGCGCCGCGTGTCCCCGCAACGGGGGGAAGTCAACGACTGACTGGCTTCCAGGAGGGACCCTCTTCCTGGCGTGCTGCGGCGATCAGCGGGGACCCGATAAGTCCGGTTCGGCGTCGCCTCGCGCGCGGGGCCCTTCCTGTTGCCGGGGCTGTCGCTGCAGGACGGGCACCCGCAAGCCGTCGTGATAGCTGCCGCCGACGGACGTGGGTCGGGCCGGTCGATGCGCCTTTCTTGTATAATGAAAGGGCTCCCGGGCCTGGCACGTAGGCGGAAATTGCCGCCGCCGAGAGGTGCTTTGCGCGCTTGATCGCCAGATTACTTAGCTTTTCGCGCGCCCCGCGCGCCTTGCTCGTGCGCGCGCGCGTGGGATCGTTCGCGGGAAGGCACCGGTGCGGTGTGGTTGAAGCGGCGCCGTTGTTGGTGCACTGGCAGGGAAGCGCCTGTTTACGTATTCCGCGCGCCTTTTGGGCCTGCTTCAGGGTCAGTCGTCGCGGAGCTGACGTGCGCTGTTTGCGGGGACCGATTAGCTGCGCAGGGGGAACCCCTCGCTGGATGCGGATTTTTCGGTGCGCAGTGAGCGAAATGCGGGTTCGTTAAATGCGGATTGACACAGCGACTGGCTCGGTATTCAATGTGCTTTGTTCGGCGCGCCGTTTATTGCCCAATGACGTGTTCGGCACTCGGGGAAGCGTTCGTTCATTTATCTTCCTGCTTTGTTTTGGTCCTTTAACGTCGCAAATCTACCCGGTAAAGACACTGAATACAAAATTGTAAAAAAAAAAAAAAAAAAAAAAAAAAATGACAGTTTTAGGACACATATCATTGCTCGTTTTCTTTCCTCTGCATACCGATGTCAAAGACGGCGATGACACGCCGACCTCTCTGCCTCAATAGAATGCTATAACGTTAAAGAAACCTTTGACAAGCCGAAACATGTTTATCGATTACTTTTACTCTTTCTTTCTGAATTCCTAAACGGGGAGGTTGGAACGATCCGACACTCCCTCTCTCTCTCTCTCTCTCTCTCCCCCCCCCCCCCCCCCCCACACACACACACACACACACATCTTTTTTTCCCGACTCCTTTCAAAACCTTAACCAGATTGCTTTTAATTACTTTTAAATCGAGCGAAGCTTTGAAGGCGATATTCGTGTGCTCGAGGCAAACTTTATAAAATACAGACGTGATATAAGGACATATCGAGAGAGGTGTGTCTCTTTGCTTAAAGGGGTCATGAAATGCTATCGGGTTGGAATATTCGTGACTTAGCAGAGACGTACTGGTCCTTGTCTGGCCCAAGTATACTCACACAGCGCCACTGATTCAGAAGCTTCTTTGTCGCGGTGAAATTGCTAGGATAAAAGGGGACTATTTCTTTCAGTCTTGTCTTCGCAAAGCTTGATGACGTAATTCTGAGATCGAAACCACCCGCCTGACTACGAGCGCGGCTCATGAATTGGACACGTGAACTTCGTGGGCACTCGATTTCGGCTCGTAACAATCAATGCCTCGGCGGACACTCGGTATAGTGGCTCGTGTCCAACCATTGCGGTGATGAGAATAGCCAAACAATGCCTTAAGCTCAGCACGCGTTTTCTACTTTGCCAACCCCAGTGCGCGGCTATGATTAACGTTGGCGGCATACGATAGGCACCTGGCCGCGTGGCCGCTTGTTCTGGCTCCGAGTTGAGGGGATGAACGATTTTTCTTGGCGACTGCCCATTGCCTAGAAAGAAAAACTAAGTCAAGTTTATTCAGTTATTAACGTTATCGAGTGATTCTAAGTAGCATTTTACGAAAGTAGAAAAATCGTTTCATGACCCCTTTAATTGACACGTAACCATACTCCAAACAAACTTGCGCAAAGCCTCCAATTGTTTGCTCAATAAGCACCTATCGTGACACAACGTGGGCTTCCGGGTGCTGCAAACGTGTACTGAGGCGGAGCCAACCTGCGGACCATGAACATCTTTGAAAGGGTCGGTCTTGAATAATAATAATAAGAAGAAGAAGAAAAGAATAATAAGAATAATGACTTTATTTCTTGTGAAAATACACCTACAAACGAGCTGGCTCTAGAAAGAAAAGTGTATTTCTGAAAAAGATGGACCAATCTCTTGAAATTGCTATAACTACTTTAAGGTTGGATACACCAAATTTATGACGACGTAAGGCTTCGATGACGGTCTTTATCTCGAAAACCAAATGACGCACATTTCTTTTTATTGAACACTCGCCATTTTGAGGTATGAGATCCTTTTTGTCGGAGACATCAATGCGGCAACGAGTGGTGCGTGACCAAATGAGGCCTTTTGAATAAGGCTTTTCTATTCGGGAAGTAGTTTTGTTTTGGCGATTCCGGATTGAAAATTATGGCACCGCGTGAATCGAATCAATCCTCGGCCCTTTGAAGGGTCTGCAGAAATCGGTTCCCCAACACATCGCGCTAAGATTTGTTTTACAAAGACTACATTTTGTGCGTCCAAATTTCAAAGAATGAGCTGACCTGAGGAAAGAGTAAAAAATGAGACATTTACAAATCTCTCTAATGCGAAACTAAAGCGCAGCTCTTGAGGAGGAGGAGGGGAGGGTACGGAGTGGAGGGTATGCCCCTCCTGCTCCTCCGTACCCTCGCCTCCTCCTCTCCCTCTCCTCCTCCTCCTCCTCTCCTCCTGCCGCTGAATTTGTTCATGGGTGATGTGACAGGAAGTCGTAACGTCATTTTCCCCGCTAAATTTAGCGGGGAAACTTAATTGGTGTTGAGGTCACGTGACGTCAATTGGCCCGCTAAATTTAGCGGGGAAGCTTACCCCGCCTAATTTAGCAGGGAAAAATGTCCGCTAAATTTAAGGGGAATATTTCCTCGCAAAATTTAGCAGGAAATCTTCTCCGCTATATTTAGGGGGAAAATTTCCCCGATAACTTTAGCAGGGAAACGTCCCATAATGCAACGCGCGTGGTTACGCCGACGGCGACGCCGCTCAAACCGAAAACGGGCGCCTAAGAGCTGCGCTCTAAAAAACCAAGGAACTGATTTCACTTTTGATACAAAAAATGCACTATCCTCGTCCACGTTTGTAAAAAATCATAGCTCGATAGATTAAGAAACTAATTTATGCGTTAAAGTGGAGAGTTCAGCAAGTTGGTACCTTGACATCATGTTAAAAACAGCGCACAGGCAGTGCTTGTGTGCTGTTTTTAATATTATTTAGGCGGTCCCTTAAAAGGGCCAACAAATCCATTTGACTCACGCCGCAGAATCTCTGTACTTCTGCGCGGGGCTCGCCCATACAGATACAGTCGCAGCGATCTACTCGGAGAGTTCATGGCAAACGACGTTGTCCAGGGAACTTTAAATTCAAAATTATAATGTGCGCTGGAACACTCAACATTTATAATGTCTGTGTCCCAGCGCACGCCGCTTTTTGGGGTCAAGATGCGTTCTAGGCTCACTCGTTCTCTAAACTTCATCCGTGCATTCCAATTTGGCAGTGAGCAGCGCTCCGTGTGTATACTGAAGGGTAATAGATAGGCTATCAGTATTTTTTTTAAGAGTTTGAAATGGCTGAAAGGGTTCGTAGGGTCTTTAATCGTTATGCGCTCGGAGGTTGCCATATTTTATGTCGAGATTTTTCTCATCTAATGAAATTTATCTCATATGTACCAATTATAATACAGTTATGAAATATGTATCGTATCTTGCACGTTGCCCATTTTATGATTCAATAATCTAAAAAGTGTGAGAAATAAAATGCCCTAGTTGCTTGTCGTTCGCAATGAACCAGAATGTGCGTCGAATTTGATGGTTCCAACGTATTTCGAAGTAGTGATACCACGCGCGCATTTAATGGGCTCGCTACGCGATCGATGCTTGGCCACCAAGACGACACCGATCGTAAATTAAGTAATAAAACTTATCAAAAGGCTATACGATTTAAACTTAATGCGTGTTAATAAAAATATATATATATATTTTTTTTTGCCTTCGAGGCGTGACCAATTGTTTGACCAGCCGGCAGACTTGTGCGTAGTTCAACTACTCTACTCAAGTTACTGTAGTTTAACTACTTTTCTTAGTAGTCAAGTAACTTTCAATTACATTTTTATTTTGGTAATTAGTAGTTTACTTTAATTACTTTTTCCAAGTAACTTCTACTCAAGTTACAAATTACTTTCGAATTTTCGTGGCAGGTTTGCTTATCAACAAACATTCCTGCACAAAAAAAAAAAAAAGATGTTGGAAGATCAGCTGATATTTGCGAAAAGGGGGAAGCATGTGGCGTAGGCAGAGGGGAAGTGGTTTAGAGTGTCCGAAACCCCCTAAATGTTTCACAAGCCCCCCACTGCGACAATCCTGCTACGAGGCACGGGGAGCGGACACACACGTCGCAAGTGAGGCCGCGAAAATGCGGGACTAGTGCCGAAGACGGGTGTTTCTTTGTGTCCCGAAGCTCAGGGAGACTTGACACATTTGAAGAGAGGGGTTGTCCCCGCTTCTCCTCAATTTTGGAACTCTCGCCCACTACAGGAGCGGTACACACTGCATCCTCACTCAAAGGAGGCAACAAAATGCAGCACACACTCTGAAGCTCATGTGGTACTCCCGTAGGTTGTGCTGTACTTGAAGAGTCGCATGCTAAAGGGCAACGCAACTTGGTGACCTCTTTGCGTGGCCTTTCCTCCAAAGACTCAGGATATGCAGGTCGTCCAAGATTCGATGTCCGTTCGAGAAACCCTAGTAATTCCCCCAACGTTTTTACATAAACAAATAAACAAGCAGTGCTGGGAAGTGCTTTAAGTACATGATTAAAATACTACTTCAAGTAGGTACTTTACTTGAAGTACATTCTCTCGGCAGGTATTTGTACTTTACTAAAGTGTTTTTCTGGTACTTTTCCGATGAAAGTAATCTCCCGACTTCAAAGTCAGTTCCCCAAATTTAAAAACAAAAGATCGCGTATCGTCATGTGAAAACGCGCTATCGTCTTTCGAGACGTCATCTGGTCATTTCTCTAAGTGAAATAATAGCGGCTATAATACCGATACAAATAATCACCTTATTAGTTGATTATGTTAAATAGTTTGTCAGCGAGAGTAAAACAACTACTTTGTGGCGACTTGACTTTATCCAATATTTGCCGCCATTTCTGAAAAAAACAGATGCACCTCCGATTACCCCGCATACCAGTTAAAAAAACACTGTATAGGAGATGAAAGGGCATCACGGAAGATTGTGGTAAAAAGTACTTATACTTTACTTTGAAAGTACATTGTCAGTATATAGTACTTCAAGTACATTGCACCCGGTGTACCTACTACCTTACTTCAAGTACAGAACCCCTTATGTTCTTTGTACTTTACTTCATGTACTTTTTTAGATGTACTTCACGCAACACTGTAAACAAGAAAACACTGCAAAATCAAGCTCAAGCCGTGCTAAACCTCAAAGTAGAAATGATACATTCGCAGTACATCATAGACCAAACAAACAAAAAAGTACAAAACAATTAGGCACGCAGAAGCAGAACTAGCTATTAAAGCATTTCTGTGAAAACATATGCCGCTTCACATTTGGCTAGCAGAATTTTGCTAACGGGTCAAAACCTATGTACTTCCTTGTTACCGTAAAAAAAAAAAAAAAAGTGAATGTAACTTCAAAAGTAATTCGGTACTTTTTTACGTTAGTTAGTAATTTACTCACTTACTTTCCATTTGAGTAATTTCTACTCTTCTCAAATTACTTTTGAGGCCAATACTCAGTGACTTAACTTAATTAGTTTTTTTGAGTAACTGGTACATGTACTTGTACTTATATCGGTGACATAGCAAGCCTCGCGCTTTTGTCACCTCGGTTCCACATAGAGCACACGTCAGTTCCGTTGCCTCGCGTGACCGCTCACAAAGTACGCCGAGACCAATATCGTTCCCTCGAGTCAATAAATATTGAGCAGCATCGACCGGCCGGAATCCGCATCCGGGAATCCAGGCAGCCGAGGAGTCGACACGAGCGTCGACCGAGAAACACGGGGAGGAGGCTGCGGAGACGTCCGGAGATGTCCGGGCGAGAGTCATCATTCAGTTGGTGAAATTGAGAGCGGTAGAACTGGGGTAAAAGTGTCGTTTCGACTCGGCTCTCATCCGACAGAGACAAATAGAGCCATAAAAGTAAGGAAAATGGAAAAAGAAATGGGCAGGGATGGGTGGGCTGCAGCGCACGGCAGCCGAAAGGGAGCCGGTAATTATTTATAGCTCCCGCGCACGACTTTGACAAACGGCAATAAATAGCGCACGAAGTGTCTGGCCGCGGAACCTGGACCGCAAACACAAGCTCCACCCCTTCTTTTTTTTTTTTTTTTGCGTGACTTTTGTTTTATTGTTTTAGTTATTGGTGAACTGACGGCGCATCGCGATAGAAGTAAGTCCCTTTATATCGGCGTTTGTGTGTTGCCGTTGCAACAAGGCACCGCGTCGTTGTTGTAATAAAAGAAAGCAACGAAAAAAAAATCGACAAGTTTATAGTCACGACAAATTACGAAGCGCAAAAACATGAACTTATTAAGCCACGCCTTGCGTGCCTTCAGATATCCATGACTATAGCGACTAAATTCCGTACGCCTCGAGAGCTCCGCGCCTTAGCTGTCACCGTAAAAAAAAAAAAAAAGAAAAAAAAAGGTTGTTGAATACATTTATTTACGTTCATTGTTGCCGATGTTCGGGCCGATCGCCACCGACGTGGCTACTCGGCGATTCTCCGAATATGTTTTATAGTATTATTTCGTTCGAGTGCTATAGCTGACTGAAGGCTGCGGGCTTTGCGATGCGTTTGGAACGTTCCGAAGCAGCGTCTTATTCTATAAGCCGCTGCAGGGTGTATTACCTGCGTGCGTGCGAGGAATACACCACGAAGGGCAGAGATGATCCGCGAGCTAGAGACCGGGCGGCAACGTGGAGGATTGGCGGCGGCAAGAGCGCCGGATGGCTCGAGATGCCAGTTCATTGTTAACGCGTTATGATGGTAACTACTTTTTTAGATGTATCGCTGGACAAACAACAAATGAATGCGGAGTAGAAAAAAAAAAGGAAAGGTCACGAGGAAGGCGTTTGTGGTCGAAGCTCGCTGGCGCAAGCTCTTGGAAGAGCAGGCGGAAGTATTCGAGAGGGGAAAAGGAAAACCAGCCAAAACCAGCGCTAAAAGAACGCTCTCGTCCCGAGCTACCTTTTTTTGGGACCGCCGTCACTTTCACGGGCTCTGAGCTGTGTGGGTGGAAAGGGGGGAGGGGGGCCCTCAGTGGAGAAGAACAGGCTTAGCCGCGCTGTCGTTCCCGAAAGAACTGGCTGGCGTTCAAAGCGACGGTTGAAACTCTAAGCGTGTTTCCAGGGAGGTCAATTACTAATGAGTAATGACAGCGAAAGGCGGAAGGAGCTACAAGCCACTCGTCACCAGGAGAGGAACTTGCTAGGATGGCGTTTTCTTTTCTTTCCCAGGGGGATTTTTCTCCGTTGCTCTCCGCTCGGAGCTGTTATTTTTGTTTTTAATATTTCTTTTTTTTTTTTTTATCATTCTGAGTTCCCCTGTCAGACAACCACGAAAACAACACAAAGCGAGACGAAAGCACGTTTAGGTCCAGATGCCGCAGAAAATTAGCACACTGTCGTGTTTCTTCCGAGCTCAAACGGTTGTGCAACCGCTGTTGCAAACGCCTGCGCAAATGTCGTTGTTTTTTAAAAGGTTATATTTTACACTGCCTGTTTTGAATCACTGCATGCCGATGTGCGATTTCTTTTTTATTTGACAGCTGTTTCTTTGGTACGTGATTGTCTGTACTTTGTTACTCGTTTCTGATTCACTGTAAATCTTACTGCACCTTGCGACCGCTTCGAGGAACCGAGGTCAAGGTTCATGCAAGTATCAATAGTGAGAGGTGGGCTAGTTTGTACATCGTTCCTTTTGACAAAAGCGCCACAAAACAAGGACATAAAGTAAGAGACGCAGCATAAACGCTTGTGCTGTGTCTCTTTGTCCTTATCTTGTGGCGCTTTTGTCAAAAAGGTTCGTGCAAGTGTCGATAAGCACTGTAATTTTCTTCGTGCAACTTAGTACACGGATCTCGTCGGATAGTTTTATTATGTTTTTACAAAGTTGATTTGCAGATTTCTGGAATGGGCAGTTGGGCTAGTTGGTATGAATACTTGATGTAAAACAGCGCGAAAATACATTGACACAGAGGAGAGAAACACACAGGAAAAGGCGCCGTGTCCGCTGAAGTCGGTCCGCCTAAAGACAGGGACAGAAGAAAATAGATGCTAACAGGACACCACTGCGTTAGCATCTATTTTCAGACGCTAACGCAGTGAAAATAGATGCTAACAGAACGCCGTGTATTGTTAGCATCTATTTTCTTCTGTACCTATCTTTCTTGGGGCGTTTTACTTCAATTTCGTAGGTATTTGACGTTTTGGAAATTTTCGATGGAACTAATGAATGCCCGATATAACCATATTGTGCGTTTAGGTAAACTCCAATCAACATTTCTTTTTTTTTCTTTGAATACATCCATACCTCGCTTAAATCAGCGTAACGAGCGGACGCGTTTAGACGTTTTGTTGTAACTTGAAATGATACGCTCATTTACCAGGAACCTGAAAGCCAGCCTTTAAGCAGCGTTACTTTTCCCTTCAGTTAAAAACCACTGCACCCACAAATTCCATCCCTAGCTATATGACTTAGTCAAGCAATCGGTGCAGCCATGGCTTTCCCTACGGACGTACGAGGTATCCAGAGCTTCTGAACTTTTGTTTTCTTACTCTTTTTTCGGACGTGAAGATAATGCGAATGGCGGCGGACCTGGTAAATAAATAGAAAGAAGCGAAACAAAAGCGGAAACAATTTTTACAAACATTTCCTAGCGAGTAGATGCGTCCCGTGGCTTCTCTGAAAGGTGTCGGTGCCAGATCACTCGTTCGGATTATCCATATGCCGGGCAGCGCTGCGGCTAATTCCCAGCTTTCCATCCGAGGGGGCGTGTTGTTTCCTTCGAGTTGGCAATCAAGCAGTACATGTTTTTTTTTTTTTTTTCTTGTTTTTTCTCTCATATGCAATTAGGATAAGAGGTTGCTACTCCAACAGGCGGCCGGCGATTCCTTTCACATCCGTGTTAGTATTTCTTCTCGGAAACGACAGAGCTTACTGAATTAACTCGAGCAGCAGTATATATAGCATACCCCGGAAGCTGAAAGTATTTCTCACAAGTGCCTAAAACAAAAACAAAAAAAGCAACAGTAACACGCATTTGCGGCGAACCAGGCTAGAGATGCAGATAGTGATACGGTGCCCCGAGCATGGTCTTTGACTTGGTTTGTTTTCCGCCCTGCATGTACACTTTCAGCATTGAAGGACTCTCATCAAAACCATGTACTACAGTGTTGGAAAGCGCTGAGCTGGGGTACTAACCCGTGTGGTAGATCGTGATGCCCGCTAGTGCCCTTGCCGAGAAGCGGTGTGAGTAGTGACGTTGGCAGTGTTGAAGAGATGACGGGGCGACATGGGATGGGGAGTAAAAACCGGGGGAAGAGAAATGCAAAGGGGCACGACAACACACATACACGAAAAAAAAAGAAGAAAGAAATAGGGGTCAGGAAGTGCCGTGCAAGATGTTCGGGAGAGTGAAAGAGAGGGGGGGGGGGGGGGGTAGTGAAATGGGGGACATCCCTTCCTCCGAATTTTGTATTACACCTTTCTGAAATGTCTGTACACTATATAGGAGACTAAGGTCTGGGGCTGTTGCCGTCGCCTCCCCTCTTACCCCTTTACGCCCCTTGCCCCCTCCTTCGACACCACTGGGGGGGGGGGGGGGGGGGGGGGGGGAATCTCCCCCTCTCTGCCCGCCCCCCCCCCCCTCCCCGTCCCTCTGTTTCGATGCCCCCGCTTAGAGGCGTTCCAACTGAGCGATGACAACAGCACAGCGTGCAATTTTCGAAATAAGGGTTCTAGAGGTGCTGGAATTAAAACGGTTCGCGTTCCATATCAACTCTCCAGCGGCCATGATAGACTTCCAAGGGAGAGGCTCGTGCCAGGGCTCGTAGTCAACGTTGTTCGTAGTGTGCAGGCGCGTTCCGTGACATCTCTTATAGTTCCTATCCTTGCAGGGTCAGGGTTATCAGTTGTGAACGACAAATTCGGTGGTGCGTGTTCGAATTGACGCTGACAAGTTTGATTGTGTACGATAGAGGCTTGGAGTCAGGGCGTTCTTAAAACATCACCGTCAATATTGACAACCACAAACTACTCATTTCTTTTGATGACAACAGAAATAATCTCAGTTTGGCTAATTTCGCTACTTAGAAAAACAGCAGTAAACTTTTTTCTTATCCCGCTGATGGGGGGACAACTGCCCGTAGGCGAAATATGCCCGAAGGCGGACGATGCTACTCGGCTGGTTCTGACATGGTTCTGACAGCCACGTCGGGCTACACTTTGATCATGTCCAAAAGGCCGAGAGAAAGTAAAGAAACGGCAGGGTCGTTTTTCAGTAAATTCTGCTTTATCGGTGGAAATAAGCACGATATATCAGACTGTCAACATTGACGGTGTTAATTTTAGGACGCAATTACACCAAGCCTCCGCCGTGCTTTTTAGAGGCCATCAAACTAAAGTAAGTGGATCGTGGGAAAGTAGCGCCAAGCTCCCCGTATGGTCACCATTTTGGCTCCTGATATGAGCAATTTCTCCTTGACTTCTCTATTTTTGGTGAGCCGATCTAAATTTGCTGGTGACGAGTAACTTTAAAGAGACGTTTCTTGTATACCGAGATTTTGCTATTCACACACCGGCGAAAAAAAGCTTACATCTTCGTGCCACCACAACATGCGGTGTCGGTGCTTGCAGGCATTGGAAAATAATTTACCTGTTTTGAAATACGCAGGAAGAACAATATAATTGTAAGAGATCCGTGGAGATGTGCATGATTGATAAGTTGATTGCCTACACAGTGCCAAAGATGTTTATATTGGCGAGGAACGCTTTCAGTTCGACGATGCTCCATGGTGATCTTGGTGCGACTAGATTAGAACGACCTTCTCGAGGCTTCGAAGATTTGAAGGGGCCGAAATGGCGATTGCCATAGCAACGGAGGCCGATTAGCCAATCGCCTTGCAAGGTTGTAGTTGTCTGTATGTTAGTATTTGTGTTCGACTAGCTAGCAGAGAAGGCGTTAGCGCTACTTTCCCAGGATCCAGTAGCTTTACATCAAACATGTCGGTCGCAGCTGATAATCTTCGTCGTGACGTCATACGTATGAACCACGGTCGTCTCCGCGCGCTCTCTCGTGCTCTCTCGTTCGGCGCCCAGGGAGTGGTAGCGATGTTTCGCCCTTTCAATGAAAAACGTCACGAAGATACACTGATCTGCGGGTTTGTGAGAGAAAAAAGCTTTTTCGGCCACTTCCCCCGCTACGTCATAACGCAAAGAATCTTTGTGTTGGACGAGTTTAGCGACCCGGGGCAGATGATATGTTGCTTTACCCACAGTTCGTGCTGATGGCGACGTGTGAATACTTCCTGTACGCCAACACGCGGCTCTGACGTCAGATCGCTGCGGTGACGCTGCTATTGGCAGGGCGCATGCGTGGACGTTTCACGCGAATCTGGTTCCTGCGCACGAGCACACCTCGCGTGGGAACTGCGCGTTGGCCCAAAACCTCGTGTCGGCTTGCTTGTAAATAGCGCGTTGGCCTGTACGGCGAAGCTCGAGCCAAAGAAACGTGTCTACTCAACGTAGCCAGCGTTTTTTTATTATTATTATTTTTTTTATTTTTTTTTTTTGTTTTGCACCGCGTTGGGTAGGCATGTTTTGTGTTCATATCTATACTTCGTCTCACCTTAGCATGGACTATTGTTAGCCGCGCATGCTAAAAGCGCGAGCTAGTTGCTATGGATAAAGCCTTGGCGGCTGCACGGGCGCTCGTGCAGCGGGTGCTACAGTCAAGGCTACCCGCTCGCGCTTGCACAGCCTTCGCAGTTAGTCCATGCTAAGGTGAGACGAAGTATAGAGGGATGTTTGTGTTCATGTCTATAGGGAGTGGCCGAGAAAAGAGAACCGTGTTTTTCGACCCGGGTAAATAAACTATGTATCGCAAAAAAAAGCTCGAACTCCGTGAGAATGTGAAGCTAGCGGTTGGGATAGAACGCGAAAGTTTGAGTACATCACGTTGCCTGGATTAAAAGATGACTGATAAAAACGGACTTCCTCTATGAGCAGAGGTTCACGTAAGCCTAATATCGTCAAAACGAGAAATGATATTGTGAACCTCGTGGGATTTATATAAGTGCAAAACTTTTGTCAGAAAGAGAATATTGTTTTCCTTGTTGACAGGATTGTTTCACTCAAATAGTTGCTGCCGGCGCCCACAATGCCAGTTCTCGTTTTAACGAGATTAGGCTTACGTGAACGTCCGCTCATAGAGAAATTTAGTTTTTCCTCAATTACCTCTTGATCCAGGTAACGTCATTTCTCAAACTTTCGCGTTCTATCCCAACTGCAAGTGTCTCACGGAGTTTGAGCTTTCTGCGATGGATAGTTTATTCATCCGGGCCGAAAAACACGGTTCTCTTTTCTCCGGAACTTCCTGTATTAAGGCACCATGAACTGACACCAGGAATGTAACCGGACCGAACGAGCACTGTACGCTGTGAAGAAAGTGGCGGACTTATTTTTTCATCAGTAATTGCAGTACCTCGACAATAAACTCGTAATCCGAGAGAGCGCGCGAGAGAAAGAATCAATCACGTTGTGGAGAGTTTAAACCTTAAGCTTCGATCACCTAAACACACTAAAAAGTCCGCAGAACCTCCTGGAGAAAGGAGAAGAATAGGCCGCCGGAAGGGACACATCGAACAAAGGGAGTAGGGAGACCCGGCGTTCTGGGAGTTGTTCCCCGACACCGGTCACCGGTGAACGATTTGGCTTTGCAGCGCGTAAACGTTTCATGCCCCTCGAGAGGGAGACGACAATATCCAGAGCGTCGACGTCTCAGTCTTTCCGTGGTTACACGTCTGCCGGTCGACAGAGCCGAAACGCAAGCAGAACACGTTCCAAGGGCCGAGGGAAAAAAACAAAAAAGTGGCCGAATTTTGACGGGAAGAGAACGCGGCGGCGGTCCCTTTGAAAGTGATCCCGCAGTCTGGAGCAAATAGAGTCGTTGAAGCCGGTAAAAGAGAATGTCCCTCCAGACTCCCCCATCTCCACGGCGATCCTTCTTCGATTGATATCGAGAAACAGAAGGAGCACGACCGGGGAGTTCATCCAGTCAGTCGAGAGACGAAGCGAAAAAAAGAAAGCGCGAGCGAGGTACGAAAAAAAAAGGTGAAACGGGGGGAAATAAAAACGATTGGAGCGACTTTATGGCCCGGGCGGTTGGTTTTCGTTTCCCGAAAACGGCGCTCTTCCCGGGAGAGAGACTCGGGCTGCAGGCTCGAGATGACGAGATGAAGCTGTGTTCCATTGGAGATTATATAGGGGGAACGCCGACACACCGTAAAATCGAAAGAGATTGCCCTCGGCGGGGACTGAGACGTTGGAGGGACGCACGAAAAGGGGCTTCCTTCGCGTCCCGCTTTATTCTTATTGTTTTCTTACTTCTGTCGTGAATTCTTTCTTTCCCGTCCGCTTTTCGTTGCTCGGGCGTTTTCGTACTCGGCCAGGGATGAGCTGGAGGTTGCGGACGGGGGATGAAAGAACGGGCAGCGTTTTAAAGGGCGGGCAATTTCCGGATGTTTCCCAGTGCGCCACGTTGTGTCTCGGCGGTTGGATGTGGTGGAACGGGCACGCCCCTTCGGGAGCAATAGGCTCGCCGAGTTCACTCGAGCACAGTTAACCCCGGCTCTAAGCGTGAACCGTCGACCAAGAGCCAGTCCCCCAAGCTGCCTTTTCCACCATCATTACCGCCGCGTAGTTCGCGCCAAGTATGCGACGCTCTTTTGACTTACAAGTAATTTCAGCGGTTGTGGACGCTGTAACGGCGAGTTAAGGTAGCAATTGACACGGCTACGTATGACGTGGTCGCCGCTAGCTAATTGGTTAGTTACTGTTCTTATCGGGTAACGCTGCGACCTTGTGATAGCTAGATTACCAAGGGCGGCCACGCCCTGTCGTTCTTAAGCTGTCGCTCACTCCACAGAAAGCTTAAGAAACGCCAAAATGTTCCAAAATCCAGGATTCATAATGTTCAAGAAAACTACACCGACTTAACACTATTAACAATTTAATCAAACGTTTCGTCTCCCATGCAGGAGACATCTTCAGTACGTGTTCAGGGACACGAATGAGAAGAGTATAGAGACCAGAAAGCTGTTTAAGGACATCCGCGTACACTTCGAGAAAAGGGGGGGGGGGGGGGGGGGGGGGCTCGGTTTGCATTGCAGGCGGATGCGTCGTTACGAATGCACCACGACTCTAAACACTTTCGTGGGCCCCACCTTCGTTTTCGCACCAAGGTCACTGCCCTCTGAAAATCAAAGCTGTGACCCGTTTTCCAGCAGTGATCAGTTTTTGATTTCGCGACATGTGTGGCCTTTTCCACGTCCCTCTTGTGTTCTTTGAGGCGGGTGTTCCGTTTCCGGCCAGTCTCACCGATGTAGGATGCATCTTGGTTGAAAACAGCGCGGCAAGGACAAAGTAAAGGCGAGACAGACGACAGCGCTGCGGGTAGCCACGTTTCAAAAGGGATTCAACAACAATTGCATCTTCAGATGTGCATAATTCCGCGTTTCAAGGGTTCTGCTCAGGTCGGTTCATGAAGGTCTTAACAACAGCCCGCTTATGTTCCAGAGGGTGGTGAGAATTAAAGCTCAAAATGTCACCGCTGTCGGAGGGCTGGTGGTACGCACTTGTTTCTACAAGACCGCCGTTACCTCGGCACACAGTTACATCCAAGAAATGGGGCGCGTTGTTATGCCAGGCGAGTTTCAGCAACACTTCTTGCTAGAGTGGTCGGGACGTTTGTAAACAAAGATACAGTATCAAAAGAAATCATTACGTCTTTCTCGTCAAGAACCTGATCTCGAATGAGACCCACAAATTCTCGAGAGTTTTAACGATCATGTTGTTATTTGCGGTTAAGGGTGCAAGAAGCTCCACAAGGTGTTTTGAAAGGTTTAAGTAGGAGAACCGATGAACGAAACAATCGGTCGCATAGGGCATTCGGGTCTGTGTACCGTAGGGAGTTTAGGAGTGCAACCGTCGGAGGAAAAGTGGCGGCGGTACATGGTTTCGCCTAAGCGCTTCTTTCTTTTTTTAGATCTCGCAAATGGCCAACAAGGGGCCTTTCAGATTTTGGAGTTGGATCCCGAGGCAACTTTACAAAATGAACCATGTCCTCGAGGACAAAATTCATCTTTTCGTGATAAACATCCCTGCCAAGTACAACACTGCCCTTTCTTTTATCCGCCGGAAGGATAAATGCCTGATCAGATTTAAAGGGTTGCTGAACCGAAATGTTGATTTCAGAAAACAACGCAGAAGCGCTAGGCGGGGCGCTACAAACCCGAAAGCATCACTCATGAAGCGATGTGAAAGAAGAGCGCGCTCGAACAAGGCCACAAAGGCCCGTGACGTCGCGATTCTTATTTCCTTCTCTTCTCGCTTTGACTCCGCGAGGACTCGAAGAGGGAAGGAAGCAAGGCCGTTTCCCCTCCTCCGCAACTATTCCGCAGGAAACGCAACGTCGCGATTCTCACTCAATTCCATCCTTATTTTACAAAAATTCGGCTATACGTTCGAGATATAAGAGTGATGTTTGGGGGTTAGTGCCCCCCCCCCCCCCCCTCCCTCGCCCCGTTGAATACTTCCGCTACCTTATTTTGTGAAATCTAAATTTTGGTTGAGCATCCCTTTAGTGTCCCTTAGAGCCGACTGTTCTCTCTTGTCCAGATACGACAAGGTTGTTTGCGCGTTATTTAAAATAGTCGTTATGCGGCTACGTGCTGAATTTATCCCCGTCGCATCTTTGAGATGACGCTGTCTGTCTTCGATTTCAGCTATAATATCTGTTTTGGGGACAATGCGTGGGGCCAAAGCGAAATCAAGTCTTTTCGAGAGAAGACCTTCATGACCATCCAAGAGTTGCTTGGAGGACAGGTTGTAGACGGCTGTAGCGGCTGGCGGGGCAAGGGGACTTGGGTATAAGGGATAGTTTCTTGTCATGGGATGTCCCTGCACTTGGTTCTCTCTATGTCCCCACCTTGCTTACGCTCACCGAAAACACGCCGCTACAGTCGTCTAAAACGTGTCTTCCAAGCAACTCTCAGGTGGTCATGATAGTCTTCTCTCGAAAGGACTTGATTTCGCTTTGGCCTCACGCGTTGTCCCAAAAAACGATATTGTAGCTGATATCGAAGACAGAGTGCGACACGTCAAACATGCGACGGGGATAAATTGAGCACGCAGCCGCATAGCCAACCTAGCAAAACAACCTAGTCGAATCTGGATAAGAGAGAATAGTCAGCCCTATGGGGCCTTAAATCAGATCAGTCAATTATTATCCTTCCGGCGGATAAAGGAAAGGGTAGTGTTGTACTTGACAGGGAGGTTTATTACGAAAATATGAATTTGGTCCTCGAGGACGTGGTTCATTTTGTGAAGTTGCATTGGGATCCAATTCCTAAATCTGAAAGGTCCCTTGTTGGCCATTTACGACATCTCAAAAAAGAAAGAAGCGCTTTGCTGAAACCATGTACCGCCGCCTCTTTTCCTCCGACGGTTGTATTCTTAAACTGTATGGCCTCCCTACGGTACACAAATCCGAGTGGCATATGCGACCGATTGTTTCGTATATCGATTCTCCTACTTAAACCTTTAAAACTACCTTGTAGAGCTTCTTGCGCCCTTAACCAGAAATAACAACATGACCGTTCAAAACTCTCGAGAATTTGTGGGCCTTATTCGAGATCACGTTCTTGACGAGAAAGACGTAATGATTTCTTTTGATATTGTATCTTAGTTTACAAACGTCCCCACAACTCTCGCAATAAGTGTTGCTGAAACTCGCCTGCAAAGTGACGTCACGCTTTCGTCACGTATACGTCACTGACAGTTCAAGACATTTTTATCCTTTTGCGGTTTCCTTTAAATCAATCGCATTTCACCTTATCACCAAATTAAAGGCTGCCCAATGGGTAGTCCGGTTGGGCGGCGGAGTAAAGTTCACCGGAGAAAAGCTCACGGGAGAAAAGCTCACCGCAAAACTGTCCGATACGGATAAAAGCTCATCGGCCTTTTAACGGATGCGAAGAAAACCTCACCTACGAATCTATGAATCGAGCGTTCTCTGAAATAAGGTCACTCAACTGAAGTACGCTGGGGTGCCTTATGCGCATGCGCTCATTCTCCACTTTGCTAACAGATTTTATTTTTAAAATCGTCCTATAACACGTCAAGCGTTGCCCGAAGAAAATAAAAAAAAAAATTAATAAAACGCTGACAAAAAAACAACAGCAACAAAAACAACAACCGGGGGTGGGTGTATAACCAGTGTTGAGGGCTGCAGTTTGAGTAGTCTCTGGATATTTATTTATAAAATGTCCTTTCGTGTAGTTTACCGACACCGCATTGCCAAATCTTTTCATTTCACCATTTGTTTAAGAAAACAGTTGTTTCAATTTTTACCTCATTCAGACGGAAAATGAAGAAAAAGGTCGTATTTCCTCTATCCCGGCTACGTCAGAATTAAATATGGTAACACTCACGCGAAATGGGTTGACATAAAAGCGGAACGAGGGCTACAGCCAGGCGGAGAATAAAAATCAAGACGAGTAAAATCGTGAAATTTAAATTAGACCGGTTATACAGGGATATGATTTAAATGTAACTTTTCCCGCAAAAATAATTTAAAAATATGTTTTTTTCTTTACCGTTTGTTCATCATTTCAAGCTTTCAATGTGCGGATATGTTCTATATTTAGATCATAGAATCATCACACGAGAAATACTTATATCGGACTGAACACGAGCCAAAAAAAAAACAGTGGTCTTCGGAGCAAATCGATACGCTGAGCTTTATTTCTACCTCAGACTTCGTTCGACAGTTACGTCACATTTTTTTTTTTTTTGGCAATCAAATTATAACGCAAAAGATAGAAACGAAAGATGGGAAAGTAATGTATTGCGAGAAGATCAAATCGCGAAAAAATAATCCAATACAGTTTTTTGTTTTGTTACAAAAACTAAGCTAGCTGTTTTTGTTCTAGTATGGCGGGGTTTTCATGAACAAAAAGTTGTTAAAGTTGCAGTAATTCTTTTTTTCCGGATTGTTTGCAATGGTCGGAAGAATTGATGAAATAACCTGCTGTGTTTGAAAATGCATATAGTAATAAATTATCAATATTTTCTAGCTAGAGCGATATTAGTCTCATATAAATAAAATAAACCGAACTTAAAAAAATTGTTTTTTTTTAATAATTATTTTTTTCTAATATGCCCACAGCAGAGCGACCCGATATGAACTGTGTTCACTGCGTGACACTGTCAACATAAACGAATGATTTTTTTTTTTTTAATTTACTTTTAGTGGTTGTCATTAAAACTACTGTGCGGTGGAAATTGCTCATTGGGAGCACAAACTTAGGCGATAAATGTTTGACGCTGATCAAAGTTTCGCATTTTACTCTCGGAGTAAAATGCGAACATTCATTTGGCGCTAACTCTGCTGCACGGTGTACCGCCTGAGTGAGAGGCGCCTGAAACCCTGGTAGGACTAATGCTATTAAATGATAACGACCACATTAAATAATAGTTTATTTCGAGGTGAGCTTTTCTCCGGGTCTGTCGAAAGACTGGTGAGATTTTCTTCTGGATTCAGTCTGGTTTCAGTGACCATGGCTAACTTCTTGATGCATCACGTGGAAGAAACGACGTTTGAAGTAAATGTATACCCAGTTAAGCTCTACCTGCGTTTCGTAGATGACACCTTTTTTTATTTTGAACCGCGATCATGGAAAGGACTTCCACTTGACTTTGAACAGCATTGACCCGTCTATTCAATTCACATGTGAAGCAGAGCATAACAACGTGCGCCCTTTCTTGGATGTATAACTGTGTGCCGAGGTGACGGCGGTCTTGTAGAAACAACTGCGTGCCGCCAGCCCTGCGACAGGGGTAACGTTTTGAGTTTCAACTCTCACCACCCTTTGGAACATAAGCGGGCTGTTGTAAAGACTTTCATGAACCGATCTGAGCAGAACCCTTGAAACGCGGAATTATGCACATCTGAAGATGCAATTGTTGTTGAATCCCTTTTGAAACGTGGCTACCCGCAGCGCTGTCGTCTGTCTCGCCTTTACTTTGTCCTTGCCGCGCTGTTTTCAACCAAGATGCATCCTACATCGGTGAGACTTGCCGGAGACGGAACACCCGCCTCAAAGAACACAAGAGGGACGAGGAAAAGGCCACACATGTCACGAGGTCGAAAATTGATCACTGCTGGAAAACGGGTCACAGCTTTGATTTTCTCAGCGCAGTGACTGGTGCGAGAACAAAGGTGGGGCCCACGAAAGTGTTTAGAGTCGTGGTGCATTCGTAGCGACGCATCCGCCTGCAATACAAACCGAGGCCCCCTTCTCGAAGTGTACGCGGATGTCCTTAAACAGCCTTCTGGTCTCTGTACTCTTCTCATTCGTGACCCTGAACACGCACTGACGATGTCTCCTGCATGGGAATCGAAACGTCTGATGAAATTGTTAATGTTGTTAAGTCAAGTAGGTGTAGTTTTATTTAACAGCTTAAAAACGCGGGGCTTATTATGTTATCTTACATCGGCTTCCCCATCGTCTAAGGCCGGAATCTCGTTGGCCATGTGGAGCGATAGTGAAAGGGTTCTGTCTTTCTTAAGTCGTCCATGACTACAGCAGAGGAGATTAATTCCTGTAAGAAAAAGAAGGAAATGCCGTCATTGAGACGGCTCTCCCACGCGAGCGGTACTTTTTTTTTTTTTTTTTCTGGTTTATATGTGATATTGCGCGTCACTTCACGGCAAAGACAGCTTAGAGTAGCCATTGCTAAATTACAATCGTCGAACCTCCGAGCGCACTGCGTATGCGCAGTTCGCTCGGGGTTAGAGGTACGCTCAAGTGTTTTAAACCCGAAGGGAAAAAATGCACCAGCATATACATACACGCGCAAGAAAAAGAAAGAAGACATTTATGAACGTTGAATTGCGTAATTGCAAGAGAGACTTTTTTTTTTTTTTCGTAGTGAAGTGCTATTTTTCGTTTATTCATAATGGAAGCAAACACAATGAACTAAAAACGAATGAGAAATCCATACTGCCGTGATCCAATTAGCCCAAACAAAACTCGGCCGAAAGCCGCGAAGGGATTATGCGCCATGTGAATGAGATTCAGGATGGGGATTAGACAAGACGGGAAAAAAAAATTTCTCCTCGGCCGACTTCTTACTTTTTGCGTGCGTGCGAGCGCGTGCACTCCGGTTTTTTTTTTTTTTTTTTTTGCATGCTGTATTCAGCTTTGCCCAATGTTATTTATACCTGTTCGTATTTTTTTTTATTCTCTTTTTTTAGAGCGAGAGAGAGAAGATGGGGGGGGGGGGAGAGAAAATGAGCTCTTGGAACTGAGCAGTTTGTAGAAATCAGCCAAGCGACGGCTTCCGTTTTAAATCTTATTAAATTTCGGTTGCTTCTAAGTCGAACTTGAATCTTGCGAAACGCATCGAATCGACAAATATAACCCTGCCAAATCTTTTTTAAACGCCACGTTGGTTTCGAAAAATACGAGGCAGTATTTTAAAATAGCTACCTCTAATTAGTGATTTGATAACTTTGAACCGGTGATATCTTGTTCTTGTTCTTTTTTTATCGAATCTTTTGCAAGAAGTAAACAAAATCAGTTGTTGGCATTTAAAAGCCTAAAGCTTCGTAGTTTCTCTTTTTTTTTTTATACTGTTCAGACGGGAATATAAAACGATAAACGTAACAGTCACGCAAAACACTACTTTCATGGAAATAAGGAAATTCAAGCATATTAGGAAGGCGGATTTTCCGCAGGGAGCACGGTTGGAACCGTGGCACAGGCTACTTAACCGATTCGTTACATTTCAGAGCTATACTTCTCTCGCTACTTCTGTAAGGGGGGGGGGGGGGGGGGGGAGGGGGAGGGGGGGATAACAACGTTCGCGACGATGTCGTTCTAGCCGGAGAGGCAGCCGTTCGTATATAGAGGTTCGCTTTTGTGCCTCGTTTTAACCGTCAGCCGGGGAAACTCTCGTATCGTAGTTCGAGTTAACTGGGACTACCCCGTCGAATGCGTCACACCTCGTTCCGAGTTTTGGAAAGTATGGCCCCCAAGGCCGACGTATATTTACTGTTGCGCTCGTCGTCCTCGTGCGCTTCCTATCACCGATTAAATCGACCACGCATGGCAAACATGCCGTAATCCTGTTTTCTGGGTTTTTTTTTGCGGTTTTATTTTTTTAAGCTTTGTTAGCAGCATTTTTGTTTTTTCTGTTTCAGCGTCACAAGCTGGCCACAACCGAGCCTGCTTGAGAACAAACAGGCATTTCGTAGTCGCCAGAAAGCCAGATTCGTTTTGTTTTTTGGGCACAAATCGCCGACGAAAGGATTAAAGGGTCCCGTTGTTCACACACGTAAAGTGGGAATCCGGCGTCCACCGCGAGTTTTCGTTACCAGCCGTCACCCATTCCCCTATAGGTGACCCTCGTGGCTGTGAAACGGCTGTTCCGATGAAGCGCTTCTTTCCGTTGACGTTTTTAATGTTCGTGAATATGGCGTGTGCTTTGCTCGCTTCCCGGAGTGACGAACGCGCGCGTGCCGGGTTCTGGAGATGGGCACGATGGACTGCGGATTTGGAAGCATTCGAATGCCACGCACGCACGTTATCCTTATATCGAATTCCTGAGTGTCACTAACTGTGTGCTTTCATGAAAGGTGTGGACAATTAGGCTAGAGCCGTTCTCAAGCATCGTTTAAAATGAATACATTGCCAAGTGCGGACTATAAGGAGTATTCACTGGGCGCCATATTTGTGGGTGCTCTCTAGAGCGCATGCTCAGAATGAGCCTCCATTAATAGGCTGCTAAGACTGGCCATTTTGACGGTGTGGAATTTACGTTGCAAAAGAACCCTGGAAGCTAGCCATCAGCACGCGCTCAGCAGCCGCGCACACAGCTATGGCCGCCAGTGAATACTTCCTATACGTGGATGTATAGAGGATGTTTCTTTTTTTTTTTCTTTTTTTTATCCTGCTGCACGAGTGGGAACTTTAACCCTCCGCCGTGCTTCCCACGTCCTCCGAGTCTTTCTAAAGTTGACCGATTTAGTGGTTTTCGATGACGCTCAGCAAGTTTCGCATCAGAACCATATGTTTATTTCTACTCATTAATAAATTAATTAACATATTTTAGCTAATTAGCCGACTTATCGGGATGACTAGCGTCCCCCTGGGCGTATAACGTACCTGCACCAACCGCATTGTAGCTTTCACGATTTTTGTTTTATACATATATGTAAACCTTAAAAAAAAAAATTTCTATAGAATGGCATTATGGGTGGAATAATTCCCCATCGGAGGAGACGGCCGATGTTTGACGAAGACTAATATCCACGGTACGGTGCGCGATAGAAGGGAGCAACGAGCAATGAAGTAACCCTCTCTCAACGCTTTCCGTTACCGTTCGTTGCGAAACTTGAGCCAAAACGCGCGTGAGTACTTCCTTTGCCTTCGCTGACCTTTCTATGGCCGATAAGGGGCGGATGGGTAACACCGTTTTCACATGATGAGGCCGCTCGCTGTGGGGTGTTTGCTGGGCGGCTGAGACAAGGGCCGTGTGCGGCGCGAAGCGCATCTGCACATGACGGCGCCAGCGGTATTACTCCGCCTCGTGAACTGACGTGATCAAACTCAAATCCTCTTGTCTCAGAAAAAAGAAAAAAGAAAAAAAAAGAAAGAGATGGCGGCAATATTACGGTGATGAGCTGCGCAAGACCTCGGAAAGTCGGTGCGGCGCACACTGCGCCAGCCCCCGGTTAGCGGCCGTCCGGAGAAGCGCTGCTCTCAGGAGACGCCGCCCGCTCCGTTCGGCGAAAGAGCTCCGGGTGTTCTGGCAGCGAGATTGCTCGAAACTGGAAAGCAAAGCCGGCGTTTATATATAGGTCTCTTCGGGCCTCTTTCGTTGCCGGGTGGCAAATAAGCAGAAAAGCGAATGGGCGAAAGAGGGAGGGCGGAAAAATAAAGTGGAGGTGAGAGGAAAGCGTTTTTTGACTCTGCAGCACTCCTTCCCAGCAGAAGCAGCAAACGATATTTTCGACGAAGGGTGAAACGGAGGGGGGGAGGAGGGGGGGGGGGGGGGGTGAGCTCAGCATGTTCGTCGGGCGGGCTGCAACAAGGTTCAGTCATGAGACTGAGACAAAAGGAGGGGGGCCGAGCGGCGTGGACGGAAGAGGCCGCGAGGCACACGAGCCTCTCGGCGCCTTTGCCGCCGCGGCTGCGAATCAAGGGATGAGTGTTTTTTTTTTTTTTTTTTTTTTTTTTTTTAGGGCCGAGGAAATAAAAGAAGACGGGCAGCGAGAGCTTAAAGGCAGCGCGGGGCGGGAAAACAAGGACTGTTCCAAAGGGGAAAGAAAAGAAATGCGGAGTTCACTTAAATAAAATAGAAAAAAAACAAAAACAGAAAGAAAAAAAAACAAAAAAAACCGCGCGATATATGCACCCAAGCCTCCGGGAGTTTATTTTCTCGAGTCGCGCAACAAAAACACGTCCCGCGAGCTGGCACAAGCAACACTAAAAATGCAGTTTGGAGCTGGTAAAAAGGACAGCTTCTGACATTCGGAGGCGTTTTAGAAAAGATTTATACATCACCGTCAGACGTCAACGGAATGTTCACTTCTATCCTTGCTTTCTTTGCGCCTGTCGTCCACCCTAGAGATTCGCGGAGAGCGGTCGCCCGATCGGTTCAGTTCCCTCGCCTTCGACGGGAGTAGTTTGACTTCGGAATGGGCACAATTCGCCATTTTCGTTTCGGTTTTGGAGCACCGTATTCGCTTCCCTTCCGCGCAACACGTCGTGGCAAGATTTGTTTTGTTTTTTTTTTGTTGTTTTTTCAAAGGGGGGGGGGGGGGGTATTTTGACGAGGTAAACATGTGCGTACGCGTATACATGTCTGAGTAGCACCAACTGTCCAAATCGAGGGGAGCTGTTCCTCGTTGCGTGCACTATCCCGATGCTTACGTTTTGTGAAACGTTTAATAACCAAAATACTCGGATATAGCGGTAGAAAGATCAGTTTCGCCGTAGTCTCCAGTCGATGCTGTTTTCTTTAAAAACAACTCAAATTTATCGTGTTTTTTTTTTTTCTTTTCACTCCTATTTTTGTATATTGTTTTGCATTTATATCTGTGATTTCGGAGACTTACGATTCGGGTGTTTTCTAGCCTTCAGTGACTCACCTGTAGTTTCCGATTCAGCTGTCGATTGCATCTACTTAAATATATTATTCTGGTTTTAAACATATTATTTATAGAGCCGTGCGCGGATAACAGTTTGATCATCCGCATCCGATCCGCATCCGCAGACTTTGTATCCGCATCCGAACCGCATCCGCAATGTTCTAAAATAATTGTATCCGCGTTCGATCCGCATCCGCAGACCTTGTATCCGCATCAGAACCCCATCTGCAAAATTCGGAACCGTATCCGACCCCTCAATCCGCGCATTTATTTTACATCATGAAACCAAGCATGAATAAAAATTTAAAAGAGCATCTGGATGGTATCCTATTAGCCGTGTGCTTATCTCTGTACAAAGAACTCTTCGTGTCAGAATACGGTGAAAGTCATTTTACTGTATTCTGTTTTATCGTATTTATATAATAAGCGATCATCCTTCCAGAGACACTTGGCATCGCTGGAAAGATGATCGCAGTTATGAGATCATCTTGGGAGTCCGTGCCGGTGACACTCTGTCCAGAAGATGAGCTCAAAAGGAAGGAGATTCTACTATTTATTTTCCTTTTTGCTTTGTAAAACCCACTTCAAGGAGACGCATATTTTATAAACATAAAAATTAACAAAGCACAAACTAATAGCATTGCGTCATTTGATTTAGGCCAAACAATAAAAAAAGTGAGAGAGGAAAGGCGCTTACTCACCGCAGCGAAGTACTCGTGTATATGTGGTAAGGCGCGAGTACACCACTGGGAATATATCACAATATTCAATAGTGGCAACACCTCGTATCGGTTTTAGTTTTAAACACGAACCCTCAACCGCATGCTCGGAACCATATACTTAAAACAACTCCGTGCCAACTGCCTAGAAAAAGAAAACTCACACACACGCGACTTTTGACTTGTCGAGGTTACTGTTAGACGAAACAGAATATTCTCAACGTGGACGGATTCAGACTGGCTCGCCTCTCTTAAATTACTACCCTCTAATGAGAAGTATCTTTCCATTGGTGCACTTGGTGCTGGGATGGCATGCACAAACTGCGCTACTAGAAAGAGGTGCGGAAACTCGTGCTGGAGCAAGTTCCACCACTCCAGAGGTTCGAATTCAGTCTCCTCGGTCTACTTGGAGGCGAAGAAGCCACTTGCAGGCTTCTTCTACTTTTTTTGTGGCTTGTACGTGTTGGGTTTTCTTTGCCCAAAGAATTTTTTCCGCTCTTTTCCTGCCAAAAAAAAACAACAAAAAAACAAAAAAAAAAACACGCTTTCCCGAGACGACTGATACACCTGCATTCTTTACTTTTTCTAGGGACAGCATTTTTGGCGAGATAGAAGATTCTAAAGCGATCGCTGGTGATGATCAGCTCTTTCTTGACGTAAACAACAATATTTCTTCCCGATTGACATCTTTTATCTAAGAGAGAAGTTTGCTCCCGCAATACATTCGACGATGCACCTCGTATTATCACTCTCTTATTCACCCTATACTGTGCGGTCGCACACGTTTATGGGCCGCTCGGCAAAAATGTAGATCCGGACCCGCGGGTATCCCCCATCTGATCCGGAATCCGCCAAATCAGAGTCATTTTTATCCGCATCCACCAGTTTACTGCGGATATCCGCGGATGATCCGCGGGTAATCCGCGGATATGTAAGGTTCTAATATTCTGTATGACATGCTTATTACCATGAAGAATGTACATTATTCTCGACAGAAAATAATTGAAAACAGGCACTTCACATAGAGCAGCGGTCTCCCAACCCCGCCTCGCGGAGGCCTTCCGACCGGCCCGCAGCTGGTCGCGGTCGTTCCAGGGATGCCCGGGGCTCTAAGTTGGACATTCGACGTGAAAGTCGGCGAGATCGCCGACCACCGCGATCGGCCAGTGCCAAGGTCAAGCGCGGTGCTGACCAATCGCGGCGGTCGGCGATCTCGCCGACTTTCCCGCTGAGTGTCCAACTTAGAGCTCCTGCCCGCGGCCCGCTTCTAGCAGGCCCACCGCTACCGGCGCAAACATCAGCGCGCGTAAAGGAACGGTGCCGCGACGCGCAACCAATGCGCTCACGAAGATACTGTAAAGTACAAGAGCTTCTTTCGAAGATAGCAGAAAGAACAAGAACTATATTTTCTTTTCCTACTTGACATTTTCTTATTTAGTTTCCGGCCCTCGACACAGCGACGGATCCCCAGCCCGGCCACTCAGTCAAACGTTTTTGAGTACCCTAAAACAGGCTTTTGCTTTCTAAAGCAAAAGCCTGTTTTAGGCTTTTGCTTTAGAACGGTTGCTGCTGCAGGCGTCAACACGTGTAGCGCGTGTAACTATACTCGTAGCATGCTCCTTGGTGCTTAAGTAATTCAGCAAAATGTCTATACCGACCGCGATGGATGTCGGGGCACAACGCGATAATTAACTCTTTTAAATATGCGTCTTAGCACGCACATTGCAATCAGGGATTTGTAGCACCTAGGCAAAATGGGCCATAACCGTTAAAAAAAACACACACAAAAAAAAAACTATATATATATTGATGGAATCTTTTTATTTGAAGGATGGCTCGATGGCCTATATGTATAGAAAAGGGCAGGGGAAATTACATTCGGCGGTCGACGCCGGTGGCGCGTGCAAACGCCCACAACGCAAGAAGCTTGTCCTTGGCGCGGGCAGTGTTGTGGGGTGACATCCACTCTTCCAGAATGTGAATGTCGGGGGTAACATACTGGGCACGGACTTGCTGCAAGCCGATGCACTCCCATAGTAGGTGGTGGCTCGTCGGCCTGGCGCCTGTGTTGGACGGGGAGCAGGACATCGGTGGTGTGACGAGGGGGCCTGATCCCCTTCGTCATCATTGAGGTCTTGGTCGGGTAGTCGGCCTCTCTTGGGGGTGTAGTTCCTCCCTCTGGCGAGAATGTCCTCGGTATAGGCCGTTCCGGCGCGAGCCTTGTGAATGAGGACCTGCGCGCCTTGGGGACTTCCTTGAGGTAGGGGTGAAGGGTTAACGGGGGTGTTCTCGAGCAGTCGACGCCGGTCCGCCTGGCGGGCCGCAGCCATCTGTTCGACAGGGTCAGGGTCCGATGGCGCGAAGGGGACTGGGATGTCCGGGTCTGAAGGGATGGCGTTTTGCTCGCTCGCACACGCCTGCGTGGCTTCGTTGCCGCGGCCGCCTGCATGTTCCGATACCCAGTTGATTCGTACCTCAATTTTCTTGGTGTTGAGGAGTTCGGCGCAGAGGCTCTTGAACCTATGTCAGAGCCTTCCTGTTCGGGGGGTCTTTAGATGCCCGGTGAGTGCTCCTCGACAATCCGTGCACATGGTGATGCGTGGGGGTGATTCTGCTCCGGCCGAGGTTTGGAGAAGTTGGAAGAGGGCTAGACTGGATGTATGGCTTCCAGCTCGAGGCGGCTTACGCTGGGTTCGTCGTCGAATTGGTGTATCTGGGCGTGCCTGTGCTGGTCGTGAACGTAGGCGACGGTGGCCCGCTTAGTCTCGGCGTACCACGCAATGTCCGTAAAGATAGCATTCGCCACTGTGTCAGTGCGTGCGGCGAGGTTCGCTCTTTCTTCTGGATGGTCCTCGCAGTTGTGCGGGCGAATGAGAGGCTTGGGCTGTCGAACCAGGACGTCCTCCCACGGCGGTATGCTTGGTGGTGTAAGGAGATCGATGCTGCGTGAGGCTTGGTGGCGCAGCTGGAATAAGCGTAGGCCGGCCTTCGTTCATAATATTACTACGGCTGCACTTGTTAATCTTCCCTCACTCCGTGCGGAGTGGGGTAAGATGTACACTTCCCACGCGCTCAAAGTATTTATAAAAATAATTAATTTAGCGGTTTTCGATGACAGTCAGCAAGTTTTTATTTGGAACCAAATGTCTATTTTCACTAATTAGAAAGTTTAATGGACGAGTATTAGTTAATTAATCACCAGACTGTGATGGTTGTTCGCCCCTCGAATGTCCGCCGTGCTCAAGAAACATATAGTGAAGAAGGAATTCACGTAGCAATAAACACAGCTTAAAAATAAATCTGTTTCGATTAAACAAAATAATAATATCATGCGGAATATGGTGTTTCCGGAAACGCGGGCCAAATCGCTCCTACGAAAACTACGCAATCTACAAAAAAAAAAAGGTTAATGCAGCAGTGGTTTGTGCCAAACGACACATTAAGAGAAATTATTAGCGTTCAGTGTAATTGGTAATTAATTAATTTTTAGTAATTAATCTTTTTTGTTTATACATTTTAAAGGCACGGTTCTAATTAGAAACTTGCTGGGCATCATCCATAACTACTAAATCCACCCACATTAGAATGACATAAGGCACTCGCAACATTTTACGGCGTTCCGAAAAAAAAAAAAAAAAGATCAGTTTGGAGGCATTTCTAGGCTTCGGTTTCTTATCGGAGCGAGTCTCCGCGCGGGCAATCCCGCAGCAATTCAAATCCCGATTCCGCGCGAATCCCCTGGACTGTCGGAAGACCCCACGACGTCCCAAACGGATCGCAACTCGCAGCAATTCACGCAGCGCGCGTTTCGCGTCTCCCGGGGATCAAATACGTCGAGTATATCGAACAGGGTGTACTCGGTAACCGCCGTCTTATCGTGTCACCTCGCTACTTTCAAAGGGTACAAGGCCGCGCGGGAAGAAGCAATGGTTGATCAGGCAGAGTACCCGCGAGGCTGATCTGGCGAGCGAGCTCTTCTGCTTGGTGTCCTATGAGGTACCCCGCCAAACGTGACGAATCGTTCGGGCGATGAATAGCTCGGGTAACAAATGGTCCTGCGGGCAAATTGTCCGGGTGACGAATTGATGGGCCGGCAAGTTGTCTCGAGACATGTTCTGTCGCGGGTCGTGTATTGGCCGCTTCTCCAGGTAACGTGCGTCTCCGGAAGAAGGTACCAGAGTCGCCCAAAGTGTTCTTTTCTTCGCAGCCTCTTCTTACCTTCATTTTCTCTCTCTTTTTTTCTTCTTTTTTTTTTTTTTTTTTTAGGATCGACTTTTGAGGGGTGATGACATAGAATCGATAAGTACAAATATTAAAAAATATAAAGTAAGACCTCGTGGCCGATCTGAGAGTGCTGCTCCAATTTCAGTTTGGGTCAGTACTCCAGTCTCAATAAAAGAAAATAAATATACTAAAAAAAAAAAAAATCAGGACGGTCGCAGTAGAACGTTTTAGTCGAATGGAATTTCCGATGTATCCGTTAACAATACTCGATAACAATACGATGCATGCGCAAAGGCGTCGGCAGAGTATCGGGCACCGTTATCGGAGTCATCGGAACGATTTACTAAAGCTCCATAAGAAAGGAGTAAGGAAGGAGCATTGAAGCGATCTGCCATCTTGTTCCTAAGTGCCGCCAGGTGCGTACGTACGCGTTGCATCCCAAAACACTTATCTCACGCTGAAAAAAAAAAAAAAAAAAAAAAATCGAAAACGGAGAAGGCACATATCAGGCCGGACATATTCTTGGCGTGTCTTCCTCAGTGATGGAAGTGCTGCGCCATTTGCGCTAAATTGCGTCATGAACGAAAGTCTGCTACATCTTGCACCAAAGTGCCATTTTTTGATAATTACGCCACACCTACGCCAAGATGGGCAATGCAATATGGTATATATATATATTAGAGCTGGGCATCGATTAAAAGTTCTAATTCGATTCATTGCCACCCCTTAAATCGATTAACTAATCGATTAATCGGTCTTGTTTATTTTTATGGAAAGCATTGCAAAAGTCTCTTTTTTTTTTTTTTGCTGGATATGCTATAAACGGGGCAATACACAACTTGGATTATGAATTAATCTCGATGTGTAGTTAAGAACAGTATCAGATACCTTTTACAGAATATTACTTTTTCTGCATGAGGCAAAGATGTTCGTTGATATTCTCTTGAAAGACAGACCTCATTTCATGTTCACAATAGTCTCTGCTGCGCTAAACAGACACTCGGACAACGTTGAAGTGGCCGGGAACATGTGTAAACTGCTGCACTTATTTGGAGCCACAAATATATCGCCCCTACAGTTTACTTTATTCTAAACTTTTACCTAAAGTTTGCCCTTCATACAGGTGTACTCGTCCACGCCTGCGTGGTGGAAGTGTTTAATTTTTAGTTTTTTGGGTTCGTCAAAATTATATATAATATATATATATATATATATATATATATATATATATTAGTATATATATAATATACTTAAATTTTTAGAGAGGTAGAGGGAAAGGAAAAGAGTGCGCATATATTTCAGAGCGTCTCTACTCACCGTATAGTTTGTTTTATCTTAGGTCAGAGTACAGTCGAAGGATCGAACACATACAACCACAAACACATACTAAAAGCGCAAGTCACGGGACATTCGCTGCACTTGATTCGTTTAGTCGATCAAAGACCACGCACGGGAAGATGGACGAATTCCACTATGTCGCGCTCTGACGCTGGTTTGTCCCATTGGCTCGTAGCAGCGGCTGCGTTTAAAATTAAGGTGAAACGAAGTATTGAGATTGCTCGTCAACCGTGTTGGTTAATGCGCGGGCGGATCAATCGCCGACATCGTCTAAATTTTCAGACGATGTCGGCGATGTGAAGAGTTAAAGGTTGCGAGAAAATATTGCCAAATTGTAGGATGGCGGCTACTAGGATTAGACGGAACCAGGGTCTTGCACTCCTGATGAGATCACTTAATTATCGTGTCTGCCGCATGCCTCCGTGCCGCCTCTCACCAGCGCACGCGTGTCGAGCTTCGCCGCTTTTCACCGGAGTGCTAGGTGCAGCCGCTGACATGGGCGAGCGTCTGGGTTAGCGCGATAGGCTCAGTAATTATGCTCAGTACTATTCCAGACCTATACCTTTTTAGTTTTGTCTTTGTGGTATAGGTTGGTCTCCAATTTTAAAAATCTGCGCCGAGAGAAAAAAAAAATGCGGGTCTATATTTGAATAAACGGTAGCCAGGTTTGTTCCTGTGCAGCTGTCGATCGAAAGAACGGCGAGCTTCGACTTCACTCTGGTTCCAACGCCGCTGAGGAGCAGTGTCACGTGCACGAGTGTAGGCTTTCATAATATTCGGGGGTGGTTGCCTTGGCAGTTCACAATATTAAAGTCTTGAGTTTGGTAGGTTCGTAAAACTTGGGGTACGCACTCTTGTCTATAGACGAGCTGATTTTTCCAGGCATTTTGAGAAAAATTCTATATATCTACAGGCTCAATAAACTACCGGCTGTGGGGGAGAAGCTTTATCCTAACTGAAGTGTTGCGATCCATGATTCATTTTTCATCAATTGTTAGTACCCATTGTAAATGAAACCTTCTCTGACTATAGTGCCTCATTTTTGAAAAGACTGCTCTGTGTTCCTTTGACGTCCCATCTATTCTTATTACAAAAGGTAATAAGTAACATATTCCAGTATCAAAGAGGAACCCTCAGTCATTATCAAAGATGAACTCATTTGGTGACGCAATTACTTTTTCGTTTTCAAGTGATGTGCTAACAGATGTTGGCATCTGCTCCAAAAAGGATCAGTGGCTACTCGAAACCAATGTTTTGCCTGCTATAGACGCTTTACACACGCGCCAGATTGAGCCGCCATAGCCGCCCTTCTCTTGTCTTACCGAGATGCCGAGCCACTGAAGCGGGCGTTGACGAGTCTCCACAACGGCCTATGCTGGGGGGAAGGACACAGTAACACTTAAAATGGCAATAACCTGTCCTGCTGTGGAAATGATGAAGTCAAGCGAACGGAATAAGAGGGAACAAAAACTGAAGGTCAGTTATGGCGGCGCCCATGCACAGCTGCTGTAAAGCGTCTATAGAACCTGCAACAAAAGGTCAAATACCGATTCCATCACTGCTTTCTGCCTTGTCCGTCTTTGTGTATGTTCACCTGTTTTTTTTTTGTTTTTTTTTTTCACCACGGAGTTTTATTTATTAAGCTCTGTTTCAATGTAAGCTGTAAGTGTAAAGCTTCCGGCGCGAGTCGGTTCACTTCTGGGCTTTCCTTCCGTGCGCTCTCGTAACCGTTCGTTTGGTTGTTTCTTTTTTCACCGTAAAACTTGTTTTTCGACGAAAATTGTAAGTTAAAGTGTACCCCAAGCGATCGATAATTATGGCTGTTGATACCAACGGGAAAACCTCTTCGACAATGCAGTATTTTTTTTTGTTTACCGACTGCAGGCTCAATCGCAGTGGTCGTAAAATATACCGCGTCCAAATTTAGCGGTTTTTTTTTTTTTTTAGGACGCCGTAAACTTTTGTACGTGCCAATTATGTCTTTCTAAAATGAGTTCATTCAGTGGTTTTCGGTGATGCTCGGCAAGTTTCGAATGTAAGCGTATCTTTAATTTTACTCATTAAAAGAAGTTAACTTGTAGTTTATTATTCGGCTAATTAGCATGCTTTAAACAATCCCCGACGTCTGCCCTGACTGGCAGTGTGTTTCGCCGCTGCAGGTAACAAACCCGCAAAGAAGACCAGCGCCGTGACGATGCGCTTTTGGCCCTGCATGCTTGGTTCCATTGCAGCGCCGGCGGCGCTCGGACTTGATGTAAAAACGGAGTCCTTCTTGGGCGCTGTGCGCGCTCCGCAATCCGCCATACTTGTGACTGTGCAGACAACGCTTCAGCGCGTGCGCTTCGAGGGGTGGTCCAGTGGTGCCATTTGCGCCATTTTGATCCCGCTTGCCTGCGCCTTGCTGCGCCCAAAAAGGGGCAAACATCGCGCCACACTACGCTAGAGCGTTTATCTGCGAACGATTTCTTTTTTAAGAGTTTTTGTTTTGGTCTGGCTAGTGTGGGAATCCAGTGAGGTTTGGCTTGTTTCGGCTATTACAATCCAATCCGTGTTTTCCGGCTCCGTGGATTCCGGCATCGTCTCGCGCCAGTTGTAACTAGAGTCACTGGTTTTAACCGCGGCCCTAACTCAGAGGCAGCTTAAGTGGTATTTGAAAGTGCACCATTGAAGATTAACGAGCGCACGTAATTTTTTTTTCTTCTGGGTGCACATGTTCAGGAGCTTGACATTTCGTTTTCTTTTCTTTTTTTTTTTTGTAGAAATGTGCTTGCACGTGGTTCTCATTTTGTTAGTATGCTCGGTCGGGTCTGCTTCGTTACAAATTGTGGCCTTTTTTTCGTGTCAATTGATGTAAATCTTTAATCAACCTAAGGGGATCGGTGGCCGAGTGGGCTAGCGCACACCAGCTCGGAGCACGTGGTTCTGCAGCGCGAGCTTGCGTGCGCAAGCTCGCGCTGCAGAACCCAGGATCCTGGGCTTAATCCTCACTCCTGCCCGTTTCGATCTGGATGAGCATCGTATAGCGACAGGAGGTCGTGTATCACTACTGCGTGATGCACGTGAAAGACCCCAGGTTAGCTGTTGTACTGCACTGGCTAAATTGCTCATCTACAGCTGAGAGACCAGACGCCCATTGTGGCTGACTAACTTCCGGCTGTATAAACATACACACAAAACAATGCGTTAATTATTACTTCATCATTCTACTCCTTGTTAAAGTGTCTGTGCATTGGGAAACCCAGAATAGTTTTATTGATTAAGCTTTTGCGCACTAAATTTGGTTCCCGGGCAGCTATGTAGACCGCGATTACGACTGAGGAAAAGCAAAACAAATCAGACATATATAATGTTTACACAGTGAGGTCGCTAGTAAGTGTCACCGTAAATCGGATGTTTGTTACGAAGCTTGTTGTCTTAATGAGTTAGGAGGTTAAGAAAATGATATACGTGAACTGTGGGGGCGGACTAAGCCGCGAGCTCTTCGAGCCTGGTGGCGAAACTAACTTTAAGACAGAAAATTTAGCGCAAAAGACAAGGACAAGAAAGGAACACATGTGCCGTTTTGCGTCCCTTCTTGACCTCGTTTTTTGCGCCGAATTTGCTCTCATGGATTACCTACTGGACCAAGTATAAACCCTAGTTAACTTTAGGATGTACTCAAAGATGCAGGCTGACCATCTGCTTCGTGGAATCAGGGTTTTCAGATGTTCCATTCGTGTATTTACACTTTTAATAAACATTGATATTAAAAAAAAAAAAAAATACAGAACGTGTATTGGTCTCTCGAAAACTATACGGCGAGCAAGTGTTTCAAAATACGCATTTGGCGCATCGGAACGCAGGGTGGGGCACGCCAATCAAAGGGCAGCATGGATAACTCGTAGGGAGGGTACGATGATGAGGCACCCCAGCACGCGACCTCATTGGTTATGGCCTTATGGTGGAAGGGGCGAGGAGGGAATGAAGGCACGTGGACGCATTTGGGGTGTAAACAAACGCACGAGGTACGCAAGGAGCAAACCACCTTGCACGCCGTTTAAAGAAACAATCAAGAAATAACCGCTCCCCCCCAAAATAAAGCAAAAATAAACGGTTTTGCTGTTCTCTTTCTTTTCTGTTATTTTTTCTTTCTTAATTGGGCACACAATGTAAGTTTATATTTCAGCCTATATTTGCCTGGCGGTGCTACTGATGGCTCTTTTTAAGGCTGAGCGATTATGTTTGAAGCTTGACAGGCTTCTTCTGCCTAATGGCTTCTTCTTTCCGAATAGTTTCCGTTCGCTTCTTATTTTCTAAATTTTCGATGGCTATAAAAATTAAGTCGTCTTTTTCGCCCACAATGTGCGAAGAAACGAAAGCGACAGCTGTAGCATGGTCACGCAATGCGGGTGGAATGGTGCCGTCACGTACCTGAGGACGGAGGTGCGACGTGGTTCATTCTCATAGCCGTCGTGGTTGGCGTCGTCGATGCCTCGGACGACCGCCACTAGTGCTCGGTGATCCGTGAAGTGGGTAAGCGCGGTGGAAGTTTCTAAAACCATCCAAGGGACCTAAACTCGTCAAGCACAAAGTTGAGGCCGAAGTTGACGGAGCGCACTGATTGGCCTATCATGACGATGACTTCGCGCTTTTTTCGCCGAAGTCCCATCGGCACGCTCCGCAAACTTTCGGCTCCAACTTTGTGTTTGACGAGTTTAGGGCCCCAACATTACGCGTAGCAACTGGATACTGCGAAAGTGGGATTTCGCAGAACGCGAGTAATGTTTGAAAACAAGTCTTTCAAGCAGACGATACGGAGATTCTCCCCTCGTCGCGCCATTCTTGACGGGACGCCAAGGCTGCCCTCTTTGCTCTCTTCGGCCGGCATGGCCGGGGAAGTCCCGACTTTCCTCTCCTCGCGGCAAGAGGGGAAAGAAAAAGGGTTTTTCCATTCTTCGCGCGCGCGGAGACGACAACCTACAAGGACGAAATCTCTGCAAAATGTCGCCCATAAAGCTATTGCTTTGAAAGTTTAGATATATAAATATATATACAATATAGTGTGTTTTTAGCTGCACCAAATTTCTAAAAAACTAAGAGTTGCATAGGACACTTTTAAATTTTGGATTAGCTTACCCGACTTTGCGACCACTAGAAACAAGGACATTTATGCACTTAGGCGGCTAATGACCGGAGATGTTTTGATTTACTTCTTAATTATTGACTTTATAGGGAATATTGCATTCACGAAATAGATGTCCAACCACCAGCCTGTATGCCCCAACAGCAAGCTGTAATAGACATGTAAGCATTTGGGTGCTACCGGCCAAATTATTTTAGATCCACAGGCTTCCACAAACTGAAACTAATTTAGAAAATAGCGACGGTGACGTCACTATCCCCGCCCTCGCGTAGCGTCACTCTAACGACGTCACCTGTGATAGGGGACCCTCTGCCAGCACTATCGCCGTATGTTTATCTTTTTTTTTTTCTTTTTTTTTCTCATTTACATTTTTCCCTCGCACCCTCATACAGTTTCTTACATTCACCCTCTCGCGCCCTCTTTCTCTCACACTCACGTACTTTGCTTCCACACTCTTTCTCTCTTTTTCTTACATACAGGTTTTCGCTTGCTCTTGCTCAAACTTCTCTCTCACACTCTTCCTCCCACGCTCTTTCTCTCATAACCTCTATTTTTCTTTTTTTCACGTACAGTCTCGCTCTCACTCACTTTATTTCTCACACTGTCTCTCAGATACTTTCTCATACTCTCCCACACTTTTTCTCTCGGGGCTTCTTTCTTTTTCTCACACATAGTCTCTCACTTGGTCTCGCTCACACACTCTCTCCCACACCCTCCCCTCACACTCCCTCGCTCACGCACTCTACACTCTTTTTCTCACAATCGCTCACAAACGCTTTCACTCACACTCTCTTTCTCTCACCCGCGCACGCTAACAGTACACAGACAACGTGGCGTACAGCTAAGTCTTGGGGCGACAGAACACTCTCGGATCCAGCCGTCTTGTCGGGCAACGAGGCTCTCCAAGGAGCGAGGGAGCGAGGAATCACGGCGACTCTTCCCTCGAAAAATGCATCGCACATCGTTCTCTCTTCTGGAGCGGAGACAAAGTGGCTATCGGTTACAACAAAGCCAAGCATACAACTCTACTTACCGTCATAAACGGCCGTGTGTGTGCGTGCGTGTGTGTGTGTGTGTGTGTGTGTGTGTGTGTGTGTGTGTGTGTGTGTGTGTGTGTGTGTGTGTGTGTGTGTGTGTGTGTGTGTGTGTGTGTGTGTGCAAGACGGACTGCCTTTCTGGTTGAACTCATCACAATACGACTAAGGTCAGCTAATGAACTTCTTCCTGGCGCTATTGAATTTTTTTTATATTTCGCTCGTTAAGCTGTGTTCTGGCCTTGGACTGAGCCGGTGCTTTAATGAAACCAACGTTCGCCCTCCCACAATGGGGAGCACCGAGTGACCTTGCTGAAACCACGTGAAGCTCTAATCTCGCAAGAGTACCTCGGTCTAATTTCGGAAGAAAGATGAAAAAACGTAGGCGCCCGTAGCATGCTGTACACAAGAAAAGAGTCTCGTTGTTAAGGGGGTTTAAATTGGCGGGCTTGCGTAGGCGAGGCTCTCTAGAAAGTTTTGTTTTTGATGGCTATAAGCTTATAGTACACATTTCGCAATATCTCCGTCGCTGTAAATGTATACCGTAACGTGCGCCACGACACTGGCCCTGTTTGCTGCAAACTTTGGAATTAAGACGATAACAATAAAAATGGCATAGCTGTTTCCAATTTTTACCGCGTCTCGAATAACAAGCCAACGTTCATACATAGCCCAAGAGCAACACGCCATACAATTGTGTTCCCTCTTCTGGATAATTTCTCTTTATCTTATATTATGTTTTGCTTAAAAGTTAAAACAATTGAGTTCATAATTATTTGTGTATGCCTGTGTGTGCGTGGAGGGAGGGGGTAATGGCATATTACGTCTAAACGGATGAAGAATAAAAAAAGGGTCCCCTTTTCGTCCACAATGTGTGAAGAAGTAAAAGCGATAGATGTAGCACGTTCGCGCAATGCGGGCAAAATGGTGTCGTCACGCACCTGAGGACGGAGGTGCAAAGTGGTTAATGCACATCGTGCTGTCGTACCTCGGGTTCCTCACGTCGCCGTGTATACGCGCGGCACAGGCAGCCTCTTGTTGTTGGTCAGTGTGGGCGCGACGCCGGTGGCGAGCCGCGGAAGCCAGCCGTTCCCTCTGCGCTCGCTCCTGGGATGGAGTACGGCCTTGGCGCGGCGGCGTCATTATGAAGGGTCAACCAAGGCCCCTAAATACGAAAGGTAGTGACATTTTTTTCACTGGCCTGTGGCGCGAACACTTTTTATATTAATTTTTTGCTCACTCGCACTCGCGCGTCGACAATAGCGCCGCCTGATCCCCTCCAAAACAGCAGCGGCCTTCCTATTCTAGGTTTCGAGTTTTGGGTCAGAGCGAAGTCAAAGGTTAAAAGACACGCAAACACACATACTATAAACGCACTGTCGCGGTATATACCTTCTGTGTTCAATTGGGTGAGCCATTTTCACTCTTCGCGCGGCGTGGCTATTGGAAGCACCCGACTTCTGTCTCCTCGCGACATCAGGTGAGAGAAGGATTTTTCCCACCTCCGCTGCGACGACGGACAAGTAGAAACGCCGACACGGAAATTCCTGCAAAGTGTCACCTATAAAACTGCCGCTTTAAAATGAAGACGGTTTAAATCGTGAATTAAATCCTGATTTATATATATATATATATTGATTTAAATCACACCAGCTTTACTATGATGATTTATTGAATGAAACCGTTACCGCGAAAATAATCCCCCCCCCCTTTAATTCTTTTTTTATTTACCGTTTTTCTATTTTTTATGCTTTCTATGTGCATTTATTTTGTCTTCCATCAGTTTTGGACGATACTCGACAGAAGTATTTAAGATATGTTACTAAATACCTGCTTCATTAAGTATTTGGAGTACTATTCTCAAGTTACGTTCACTGCAGATTCCCTTGAGTAGAGTGCTATGGTGTCCGTGTTCTGTCCTTTATGTGTAATTCTTTCGTAAACTTTTATCCAATAACAACGCGCTCACGCCAAAAAGCAGTTAGAAATGTTGTTCGATTACCTTCGAAGGTACTTCCGCATTGCGCAATTTTTATTGACTTTAGTGACACCATAATGATTCCTTTTGCAATGAACAGAAGCAAAGAAAACCGCTGTGTTATTCTATGCAGTCCCAGTACAATGCGTACTATCTCTGGTGAGTCTTAAAAGATAATGTTATTAAGACGCTAAAAATCACATTTTGCGCTTCCGGTTTTATAATGCGCACCTTGACTAATTGTTTTAATTAGCACCATAGTCACTATATTCCGAGTTCATGTTAAACAAATTTGAATACACAAAAGAATAAGGGATTAACACGGCACTCGCCGCGCCTTCCTCGGGTAGGTTACCCAAGCGCTGCCTGAGAGATGACTCAACTTCAAAAAGAAAGCACAAGCGGATACGTAGAATCACTGCTGTCTTTCTCGCAGTTGTCCTTTAGCTCGTAGCGTCGACTGCGACTGAACTTAGGCTGAAACGAAGTATAGTAAGAAAATTTTATTTTTAAATTGACTTAAATAAATAAATAAATAAATATATATATAATGATATACATATATATATATATTTTTTTTTATATATATATTTTTTTTGCATTTTTTGAGGACTACCCTTAGATCCTTACCTTCGGAAAAATAAATTCAGATAATTCTACACCGGTTACGTTCGTGGAACAAAAGAAAAGAGCAAATAATTCCTTATGGCTAAACAAAACAAAAAACTCCAAGAGCGACGAGGTTCCAAACTACACCTTTTTCTTTTAATATACATTCAAAATATGACAGCTGCAACACTCCTACGACCTACGTACTCTGGGAAGCAAAGATTGTTTTCGGGGTCGTTTAATTACCTTACGTGTCGCGTAGTCAAGCAGGTTAACCAAATACTCTTTGATCAGAAATAGTTTTTATTCCAAAACACGGTGGTAAATCCTGAGTCTGGGAGGGGACATAGAACAGTAAGAAGACAAAAATGAAAAGGGGGGGGGGGGGGGGGAAGCAGATATCGTCTCAAACTCAGCTACATAATGTATTTCATCCAGGCCTTACACACCGTTTTCAAAGCCCAGACGGAAGTGTGTGGGCAGGCAGAGTCATCCTCCACAGTCATCTTCCGAATTAGTTGCTGACATTTCGGTATTTATCGATCCAGATACCATACCCATGCCTTAAGTGGGTCAGCTGTTCGCGAACGCTATATTCCCGGAACGCGAAGCCACCGAAGGAACAAAAAGTATCATGTGCGTTTGCCGCTGAGTTCCATCTTGCGTTGGAAAATGCTGTGATGAGTCTGTACATGGAGGAAGGAAGCTTCTGGAGACGACAGTGGTTTTGGTCATCGTTGGAGGCGTGTCCCCTCCCCACTTCTGGCTTCACCTCTGGTGGCCTCATGTCACCTCCAGAAGCTTCCTACCTCCATGGGTCTGTAGGTCTAAAATATGTCACCCACAAGAACACAGTCTACTCTATAAAACTGAGCACGTGCCTACGTCATGCTTATTTTCACGCCGCAAGCGGGTATTTTTTTTTATGTTTAAGCATATTTTGATCCACGTCATTCGCCAACCTCCCTCCGGAGATTCCAGCACCTGGCTTCCCCAAGTGCTTTGCGGGAAAGGAAACGCACCAGAGTTCCTAGAGTGTAGTATACTAGTATGTTGTTTAGTGATCAGCTGCTGTTGCTCGAACGTAAAAAAAAAAAAAAAAAAAAAAACACGTCAACATTAACGTATTTGCCAGCGTTTGTTGCTTGTCGCTCGAGTGGGAAAAGAACGCGCGCCGTTGGCCAACACCTACAAGAGATGGCCTCGCTATTTACGCCAGGCTAGTATCCCGAAAAGGAGGAAGCCGCCGTTCGGAGTGAATTAGGGGGAAAGCCGTGAAGCGAGGGAAAGTGGGGAAAGACGTTGAGTCGACGACCAAGAAGCACCGAGGGAGAGAGGGGGAAAGGACCGAAAAGAATTCGCATATTCTCGTTTCGCCCGGAATTTCGGAGTTGATCTGCTCATTGTTCCATTAAATACGAGAAACCATTCACTTTGGAGCGCACGGTCATGAAATATTCATGCATTGTAACGATTATTGGTCGCGCTGCCGCTGATGATTATGATAGCGGAGAAGGAGGGAGGCCCCCCGGACCATTTTAAAGAGGTCTCAAGCAGGTTTAGATTATTCAAAGCCATTGACTCCCCGAAGCCAGTCGTTTGGATTTTTTTTTTTTTGTTATTCTTATCTTTTTGTACTACTTTTTCGACGTGCACGTCAGCGCTGGAGCGGAGAAGGGACTGTGTCGTTTTGGGTTTTGGCGTCGCCGCAAAAAGAGATGCGTGCCTTCTTCGGGGCCGGCCTTTTGCGCTCGCTGTCTTCTCGAGGCTCGGCTTCTGTCTTGACGTCTCTAACGCCGCCTCGATGAGCGCCGGCTCTTCGGCGCACAAAATGCCCGATCGAATCTGTACCGCACTTCTACGTTCCGTTCGTATACGGTGGAGAGGGGCGGGTAGATGCGCCACCGTTCTCCGCATTGTGTTTTTTTTTTTTTTTTTTTCTCTCGCTGTGACTAATTGTACGTTGAAAATGACAAAGCTCGCGTTTCGTGCGTGGTACTTGTGTTGTCCGTCTCATTCCCTTGGAGGAGGAACCAAGGACAAAGCCCCTCCGTTACTACCGTATTTCCCGGGCTATAGTCCGCACTTGGTGTATAGTCAGCAGGGACAAATTTGGGGTCGAAAGTAAAAGTTCTTGCTTAGATAGTCCGCACTCGGTACACAGTCCGCCTGCCGTGCATAGTCCGCACGTGTTGCGTAGTCGACATGAAAATCTTCTGATACACGGCACACCTAGACAAGTGTCTGCTTTCGTAGCTCACTGATAGGCTCCTATTATACACAAATCATCATTAACATACTCTTTCATTCACAAAATCCGTCACGTCTCCTCCTAATGAACGATCTTGAAAGAAAAAAATCCTGTATAGTCCGCACGCGTAGATAGTCCGCACAGCCTAAAATTTCAACTTTTAAAAATGTATATTCCCCTTACTATAGCCCGGAAAATACGGTATTTCGACGGGACAAGAAGTGAAATAACGTTCCACTTGGTGGTCTTTTCATTATATCTTTGAGTTATAGATATCAGCTTTGTAACTAAATTTGTAAGTCATGTTTTTTTTTTTTTTTTGTTTTCTCTAATCCTAAACACGCACTTTACACAAATAAAAATTCAAGACACCCGTCCCTTCAGTCGTTCATTCATTTCCAAGATTTATTTTCCGTTTTCTTTTACTCCCTCCGACAGCCTGTTCGATATTTTTCGACCAAATAACACCATTGAAGCCCGCATATTACGCTGGCGCCCGAAACGAGAGCAAGCTTCTTAATTTGTTTTAAATCCAATTATTGTTGTTTGTTATATAGGGCAGAGCTTCCCCAGTAAACGATCTTATATGTGAAGAAATGTCTTGGTCCAATAAACTCATATAATTAAATGAGGTCATATAAGAGCCTTATAAAAACGTATAAGAACAATATAAGATTATATAAGAAGTTATAAGAATCTTCTTATCAATTTCTTATAACTGCTTATATAATATAATGTTCTTATATGTTCTTATAAGGTTCTTGTATGCTCTTATATGATCTTATTTAATCTTATGCGTTTATTGGACCAAGAAATTTCTTATACTCATAAGATTTTTTTTACTAGGGTTTGTATTTAAATATTTGTACCCAATGTACAACCCCCCACCCCCTGCTTACTTACTACGCAATGACATGACCATAACATATCCCACTGAAATCTTCGCGAGCACACAAAGTTACAATGGAACTGAAATGCCAGAAGCAGCGATGATAGCTACACGTAGCTCGCATTCATCCCCCCCCCCTCTCTCTCTCTCTCTCTCTCTCTCTCTCTCGTGTGTTCCCTTTTGTTTTCGAAACTAGTCTCACCTTTCTCGCCTTTTGTGACTGCCTCCAGCCGTCCTTCACTTGCAAGCGGCGCGGCTTATTAATTTCAAATTTCTATGGCTTCGAGAGAGGATTCCTCCTCCGCACTCGGCTCTCCTTCCCGCTGTTGGGAACAGAGCAGAGGGGGGTCCGAGTAAGCAGATTGAATAACGCCGACACCTTTTCTTTGCTGCGGGCGACTCGGCAGCCACGTCGAACGAAGGCGACGACGACAGTTCGCAAAGAAAGAGAACGAGTCGACAATGAAAGTGGCCCTGCAGCCAGAAGCCTGCTGCCGTCACCTTCAAGAGTGCCCCTTGCCGCCGCCACCCCCGCTTTTTGGCTCTCTTTTCTTGGAGAAACGGCGCCCGGCTTAATGCGCTATTAAGACACATCAGGCTCTCCGAGACTCGTTTAGGCGTTCGCTTTATCGCCCGACGCTTCTCTTTCATTCGAGGCGGCCGCGTATTTTTGCCGCGACCGCCTTTCGCTCTCGCCCGGATCGATTGAGGACCCGCGCCCAGTTTTCACCATTATTAGAATTTTTAATGGCTCCCTTCTCTTGACTCGGCCGAGGCCTTAAGTTTTCTCCCCGAGGGCGGTTTTTTTTTTTTTTGTTCTTTGCCTTTTTTTTTTTTTTTTTTTTTTTTCGGAGCTGCTCAACCTTCATATCCAGACTTCATCTCTTGCTCCCTCCTCGCTCTCTTTATTTCATTTTGGCTCGCTTCGCTTCCTTTTTGTTCTTTTCTTCTTTCGGGAGGCCCTCTTATGGCTGTAGGACCGGACGAGTGTGGCGCGCGCGCGGGCGTGTGTTTTTAACTGCGTTTTCTACCATCGGCAAAAGCCATAATTAGCGTCATGGGAGCGTGTATAGCCTTGATAAAGTAATTCATTATACTGCCCCAAGTAATTTTTCAGTTTGGTAGTCATCTGCACTGAGTCTCGGGGATATTGTATTCTCGGGATACATATTAGTCCCTTGACTAACCTCGTGAAAAATATGTCCAAATGCGAAGCGCTCTTTTGTATTGTTATTATTACGCTCTTTGGTTTGATGGCGCTGGTGTTAAGCCGCGCCATGCTGCTTATTCAGTGTCGTTCTTACCTTCTTTTTTTTTTTTTTGTCTATCGTTGTAGCTATTATGGTGTTTTGCTTTACTTTTTTCTAATACAAGGCGGGAATGTAGGTTTCAATTCTGTGCGAAAGAAATGTGTTCGCGTCGACGGTGCGGGATTCCTGCGAACGTTGCCGTCGTAATCGCAAATGTCGCGTCGAGCAATGAACACCTTTTCTCGCCATTTATCTTTTGTTTTTTTTTAAATCGTTTTTTAGTTTGTCTAGAGAAAACGAAAGTGAGTTTTGTAGAAATATTTGATTCAAAGTCCCACGTATGTTGAGTCAAAGGGGCTATGGCATAGGCGTCATTTTCGAGTAACATTTTTTTTATTAGGTTTTCTGGCTTGGGCATTTACCGGAAGACGCCTATAAACGCTCGCCGACATTGCTTTGGTGAAATGGCGCCCAGAAAAGGACACAACGCGTATATTAATTGAATTCCTGGCATCTGTACGTAAACGCTTCACATGTGATCATTATGCACAACTACCACCGGTTACGGCAAGGCTCAGCTTTCCGAGCAGGTGTGATGAGAAAGTTTCAAGCAGCGAAAATATGGAGGGCATATATGGTTACTCATTCGGCGCGTCTGCATTCTCCCGAGCCAATATAGCGAGGGGAAACAGGAACGTCCACTTCTTTCGCAAGGTTATTCACGGTCACGGTAACTAACTGTTCATCGTTACCCGCGTTTATGAACACTGCTCGCGCGTCTGCTTTCCTCGCTTCCTACTTGAGATCGGACTAATGGACTAGTTTCGCGGCAAGAACGTGTCGGTAGTCATCGTCAATTAAAGAAAAGTGTCGGTTATAACCCAGTATACGGTCGCTTTCCTACTTCGCAGGAGATGGTACGGTATACGTAAACCTTCTAAAAAAGAAAATAAAAAGTATGACAGTTTACTTTTTAGCAGAACACGAAACAACGAATCGCGTCGAACAATGCCGGGATCCCAGCGAATGACGAATTGCAGAATACGATTAGACCGAAAAATGCGATGTGCGCAGGGCCAATGCGCATGACGTTTAATTTTGTGATTGCCCCCCATCGCATTTTTATTGACTGTCTCCGTGTTCCGTTGGAAAGTGAACTCGCAGACCTTCTGTAGAGCGTATAATCTCAAAAGTGTGAGAGAGTCCAAGGAACACTGCAGAGCCGCGGAGCGATGCGGTTTCCGTGCCGGTCATTTCTCAGCTGTCCGAGCAGGAGGCCCTTCCAGTGAGCTGTGAAAGCGAGCCATAACTTGCGGCCACTGTGCGCGAACAACTCGCGCTCAATAGGGCGACGACGAACGGGCTGAGCTCGCCGTCGATCCGCGTGGCCCCCGTGGCGCTGTGAGAAGCGTTCCGACTCCATCCCGACCGGGCGCCGCCTATAGAGCGCGCGCGGGAGGGGCTGCAGGTACACGGCGGATACAGAGCGGAGCCATGCGTCATCGGGCGACCGGAAGCAGCCCGCAGGCCGGGCCACGCTGCCCGCTCACGCGCCCCGGGCACGAATTTGTCCGCGCAAGAGCAAAAAGGAGGAGGCCGCCATCTCTGGCTGATACGCCGGGGATTGCATCGCGAGAGGCTCGCAGAGCGGGCGTGGGGGAGGAGAAGAGCTCTTCTTCCCTCGGGGATCGCCGTGCGCCGAGTATCTCCCCGGCCGCCCGCTGGCGTCGTGCCGGTCGTCCCTCCATCGCCGATATCCGCGCAACACATTACGTTCGGAGCCACTCAAATGCGCCATCAATAGCCCCGGCAGTCTTGTGCCGCCGTCACCCATTTAACAGCCCTCGGATGTCTGTGCCCCCTCCCTCTTCAGACGGGGGACTGTATAGCAAGGCTCCTCGGCGGCGATGGCCCGCCGCTCGAAATCGGTCGGCGTCGGCGCTCCAGGCAGAGCCTCGATGGATGGACGCAAAAAGGACCGCGCTTGTCGGGGAAGAAAGCGGCCGACTGGGATTCCGAATGGCGCGGCTGCCGGGGCAGCGGCGGGGCCTGCGTCGTTCGGCAGCGCCCAAAGCCGCCGGGCTGCGGGGCGGGAGCCCAGCGCTCCTATTTAACTTCCGCTCCGGCCCCCCTTTTGGCTCGTTTGATTCGCTCAATCAATATTCAGGCTGCCGGCGGAACTCATCGCGGCTCCAATGGCTCGACCCATTCCGCTGATTCCAACAGCTACACAGGGGGTTCCGGAAGTATTGAATGGCCGTTTCCAAACGAGCCGGGCTCAATGAGTTCCGTTGGTTGAAACGGACACTTTTCTCTCTCTCTCTCCCCTCCGCTTTATACTAGGGTCCAAATTCTCTTTTCGTGACTACTTTGTTCGTGTTCTGATTGGCTTCATTAAGGTTCAGGTGCTTGGCGCTCTGTTTACATCGTGGAGCCCGCATAGTCGGGAGGGGGAGAAACGCCGTCACTCGCTCCGTAATTATGAAGCCTAATCACTCGGAACTTATCTGTGTAAGTTCCGCGTGATGCGTGACTGCGAAAGGCAACGAATGCTATAGAATAATTTGACAGATCAGTTCCTTATACTCAACGTTCTTAAACGAACGAAACCCCAATTCATTTTTCTCTTGAAAGATAAAGCGCTCTAAAATTGCCAACGCGAACCATAAGCTTTTGTCTTTGTTTCATTTTTTTTTTGCTCGAGTAGAACTGATATGTTTAATTGCAGAAGGTTCAAACCAGTGCAGAGGTAATTTAGAGGAGGTTTACCTCGACCATGTTTATTCGTGTGTGTGCATGTAGGTGGAAAGGCCCCCCTCCCACCCTCCCTCACCCACCCACCCACCCACCCACCCACCCCCACACACACACACACACACACACACACGCACGCGCACGAGCGCGCGCGCGAATAAACACTCACGCGCAGACACCATACCCAGGTAAATGTTCGTGGCGGGTCGGTGAGCAATTTCAGAGTGCATAATATATATTTTACGTCACATTAACGGCGCTATATCGAATCACTTCCTTCTCGTATTTTGTTTTTACGACGGTTTAATGATGCGAAAAGCCGTTTGATTTTTGTTCTCTTTTTTTTTCCCCCTTATTGTTTCACGCTCCATCCTAAGTGCTTTCTTTGGCAGGCAAGTTTTTATTTATGGTTCTATCGTCAGGTTTTTCAGTTATTCGTCACGTGATTTTTATCGCCGCCGTTATTGGGTAGCATCTTTAACGGATCGTTTTTGTTTTTCTCGGAAGGATCCTTAAACTTGGCGTCAACTATGGCTGCGTTTACACGGATGCGACCATGCATTGCGTATCGAATCGAGATTTCACTATATCGATTGGTAGTAAGTAGATCGGTAGAAGTAAATTTAGTTACTTTAAGTAGAAGAGGAAGAAGCAGACAGACAGGGTGCGTGTGATTTGTCCCTGCTCCATTCGATAAGCTAAGATAGCATTCATGTAAACTCGGACTATTTCATTTCATTCATTTCGTTTATTAAGTACCCGCAGCGCCTTTCGGCATCATAGCGGAGGCGATACACACATACAAAAAAAAAAAATTAATTAACTGGTAATAATCTTCAGCCACATTTTAAAACCTCGTGAGATCAAAAGTATTCCGACGCTTCTCGCGACATCCAAAGAACCCTTTAGATTTCGCGTCACTCAACGCTCTCCATCAGACTTCGCGACATTGAAAATAGATAAACGACACACAAAACTCTATCCCTCGGAGTAATTATATTCTGCTGTGTGAACTTTTGCCTGCGGTTTATATTTTACGCAATCATATCAATCAACCGAGCCTACTGTTTCTAAATCAGTATAAAAGGAATCGTTTGATTAAACTGAGATAACAGTACAAGCTAATTTGTTCCACTAGCACACTTAAAAAAAAAAGAACTCTTAAAAGCCCAAGTCTTGCACACGTTCACGCACTTTATGAATATGATCCACACGCACGGATAAATAATGGGGGCAAAACAAGTAGATTTCACTTGGGATGTCAGTCTGGGAGTGAAATATACAGCGGAAAAACTTTAAGCGAAGCCTTGCTCTGCGGCATTCCAGTGTATTCCATTTTAACATTTGTCGTGAGCGCGTTGCTCTAAATTCTCAATCTTTTAAAGATTTTCCTAAAACACACCTAGCCGCTAGGTTTTGAACTTTTTTTTCTAATTTATTTTTATCTAGACTAATTTTTTTTTTTTTTTGGGGGGGGGGGGGGGGGGGGGTGGGGGGGCACACAGTGCAGGCATATTCCAATATAGGTATCACGTTTGTTTTATACAATAGTTCCCGCGTAACCTGTGGAAAGTTACGAGTGTTTCGGCGCAAGAAACCCGAAGATTTGGAAGCTTTTGCTACGGTATAATCTACATGCCGATGCCAGTTCAACGAGGATGTGAGGTAAACACCTAAATACTTGTAATCCGAAACCGGTTTTAAACGAGTGTTTTGATATCGTAACAAGAACTAACGGTTGTCTGTTAGAAAAAGTCATGCACACGGTTTTCTCTAGGTTCAACTTCATCCGCCATTTTTCGCACCATGTATTTTTAGTATCTAGACCCCTTTGAATAATGAAATTGCCACTATCACATGTTACTTCTTTATATATAATATGCAATTGTCTGCGAACATTCTCATGCATGAGGTGACGAACTGTCATTGATATCATTTACATAAATTAAAAATAATGAAGGTCCTATAACTGGCCCCTGTGGGACTCCTGATGTAACTTGTGCAGTTCTTGATTTAGTTACATTTACAACAATATACTGTTATCTTTCGTGCAACTATTCGGAACTCCAGGAGATAACCTCGGTAATTAACATTATAATGCGATAACGTTTCTAGCAATAACTTATGAGGTATCACATCAAACGCTTTACTGAAGTCCAAGAAAATACAGTCGACAGTTTTACCGTTAAGGCCCGTTCACACGCTTACGACCTCTTAAAACTTGGTTTCTTCAAACCTCTTACAACGAGAGGGCACACTGGCGCCATCTATTGGTTAGTAGTGTAAACTCGGCGGTCCGGCATATTTTCTATTTCTCTCGCGCATTATCCTTTCTTTCTTGGCTCGAAAAACTTTTGTCAACGCTATAAACGAGCCTTTTTTATAGGTATTACGCACATTTGACCTCGGAAATCCCGCAAAACCTTCGCTCTTGTGAAATGCAGTTCCAGGGTCGCCGCATAGTGCCAGTGTGTTCTCTCGTCCTAAGAAGTTTTAAGAGGTTTTAACAAGTCTCGCCTCTCTCGGTCGTACTCGGTTGCAAGAGTGTGAACGGGCCTTTATCCATTTACTCAGGCAAATCGTTAGTAAACTCGGTTAACTGCGTGACGCAGGATAACTGCCTCCGGAAGCCATGTTGTTTCGGATCCAACAATGAGGGAGCATCCATATGTTTAACAATAGACGCGTACAAGATGTATTATAGATTTTTACAACAAACGGAAGTCAATGAAATAGGGCGGTAATTTAAGAGGTTGTTACGTGGCCCAGATTTATGGACTGGTACGACAGAGGCTATCTTCCAACCATCTGGTGGAAAGCAATCATTCAGTGACTTTTAAAAATAATTTTCAGGTATCGGGACACTGAACGAGCACAGTATTTTAGCGATGCTGTCGGCAGTCAATCAGGGCCAGCAGCCTTTGAAAAATTTAAGCACTCTAATAACACTGCTCTCCCATATTGAACAATATATTCGCCATGGGTAAGGGTTCATCTAGACTACAGCTGTTGGTAAAGTTATTTGTAACGCCCGATGAAAACACAGAACTAAAATAAGGGTTGAAACATTCTGCTTTTTGAGAAGCGTCAGTGATTACAACGTCATCTTTTACGAGAGACGGAATACAGAAATTATTTTTTATTTATTTTTACGTATTTCTAAGGTTATTTAGGGTTTGCCTTGATTTTAGACTGAAATGACTCAAAGAAAAAAAGATTTTGCTTTCGAAATCTCGATGTTTTGTTCACTGGTAATCACTCTCAGTTTTCTGATATTTTCAGCTGACGGATTGTTTTTTCGCGCTACCTTGTCAAGGCTAGCGTAGCTTCCACATTGCTACACTTCCGTGCCGCTGCCAGAACAGGCGGCTTTGTCTTGCGTCTTATTCGCACGAGCTCTGGCGCGAAGGATACGCCAAACGAAGCCGCGCGCTCTCGCACGTAGCGCTGAAGCATGCGACCACTGCGGAAGGCGCTAGCCGTGACAAACTAGAAGCTCCGCCTTTAGCGCGAGCTCGCTGGCTTCGACAGTGATTTGGTCGCGCGTGCCTGCGCCTGCGCACTTGTGTTAGCAAGGGCAGAAAGCTCGCGCTGAAGGCGGAACTTCTAGTATCAGCTTGAAGGGACACTGACAGGGTATTTATGCTCGCCAAGGCTTTTTGTGTACATGGCATATGAGACCCCAGCTACCCCCAGAACACTATTCGCGGCCCGAAATTCGTTTTTTGTTTTTCCCGCCCGAAAACCGCCGATCGAGAACTGGCGGGTTAGAGTCGCGCTCACTCTCTTCTCCGTGTTCACGTACCGTTTTCTATGGTTTAGACACAACCACCAAAAATAATCAAAGTTGTGGGTAATCGAAGGCACATACTCAATACTAAAAATATACAAAAAATATTATACCCTTTTTTGTGGCTTTTAAAAAAAATGCAAATACGTTGACTAAAAAAAAAAAAAAAAGAAAACAAAAAGAAACGTTGCACAGTCACGTGACTTTCGGTGACTATCTACTCCTCTATTTCTTCTACCTCCCCAGTCCCTTTTCGGTTTCGAGCAGTTGCGTTTTTTTTTTTTTACTTTATTAAAAATATGCGTGACGCTGTAGCAACATATTGATTGGGTAGTCTTCTGACACCATAATAAATCGCCTGACAAAATACAATTCCGAGGACACCTAAGCACGTCTTATGAGTTGTGAATGCGAGAGCATGATTGTCGTTATTCCGCTCCCTTATTTCGTCTGCGGCGTAGTGGCGTGGACGGCCGAGCGCGCGCTGTCGTGAACTGGCCCCGCCGCGCTGAGCTCGGCCGTGCAGCCTCTCCGGAGTTTGCCCGAGCGGGCTGTGCGGCCAGGCCCGCACCTCTTACTGGCGGCCGGGCCGCTGCGTGCGCTGCGCCGCCATGGAGAGGGCTTCTCTGGTGGCGTCCCTTGGAACTACGCCGCGCGAGAGCCAATGGCAGCCTCGTTCCTTGATGACGCGCGCCAGCCAATGGGAGCCTATCAATCAGATTTCTGCTGCAGACGACAGGCTTCGCTCCGTTGGGGCAGGGGAAGGTGCCGTTTGGCGCGGCTTCAAAGCTGATGACGTCGGTTCGCTCCACAGGACAGTTAATGCTTTCGCACTAAAATTAAAACACATTTTCGGAGGTGTCAGTGTCCCTTTAGGGGTGAGCGGAGTATAGTATAGATAATTGCAAGCATGGCGTCTCACTGGTGTTCCATACGTGCAAGCATGTGCAACGTGCGCGTGAACGTAGTTTTGGCAAGCTTGTAATTGCCCGCACTTGCTCGCACGAGTAGAGACATGGCGGCGGCCAGATGCCGTGCTTGCGATCGCATGGACTATTGGCGGCGAGATCTTTTGGTAGCGCCCTCCTATGGTTACCTTTCGTGACGTCATTACCTTGTGAACAACAAGTTGTTTGCAAAGAGCATGGTGGAAGCTTGAAATCATAGCACTCTCAAACCAACACTGCCAACACCGTCAAAATTGAAGTTCTTCCATTCCTCTTATTTCCGTCGATGGGAAATCCTTTGCTTACGTCATAGTCAGCATTCGGCCTATTGGCGACGTGCGCGATCGAAAGCGTCGCGGTGGTCGACCTTCCACGATTGGCCGAATGCCGACTATGTCGTCAGCAAAGGAGTTCTCATGGACGGAAATAAGAGGAACGTGAGGACTTCAATTTTGACGGTGTTGACAGTCTTGGTTCAAGAACACTATGATTTCAATCTTCCGCCATGCTAATTATAAACACCAACAAACTTGTTGTTCGCAAGGTAATGACGTCGCGAAAGGTAACCATACGAGGGCGCCAGCAAAACATCTCGCCGCTAATTCTGGAAGGCCGATCACAGCGACGCTTTCGATCGCTCACGTCGCCAATAGGGAGTATTCACTGGCGGCCATAGCTGTATGCGCAACTGCTCAGCGCGTGCTGACGGCGAGTTTCCACAGTTCTTTTGCAACGTTCATTCCGAACCATCAAGATTGCCGTTCTTCGCAGCCTATTAATGTAAGCTCGTTCTGAGCATGCCCTCCGAACATCTCCCTCAAATAATGGCGTCCAGTGAATACCCCCTATTGTTAGCCGCGCATGTTAAAAGCGCAAGCTATTTGCTTTGTATGAAGCCTCGGCGGCTGCACGAGCGCTCGTGCACCGAGTCCTCCAGCCAAGGCAGTCAAGGTTAGCCGCTCGCGCTTGCTTAGCCTTCGCAGTTCATGCAAAGGTGAGACGAAGTATTGGGTAGTCATGCTACCATTATCTGAAGATGCTTTATAAGCGCGAGCTCGAAGTGGTGTCGTGCCATCGAAAACTAATAGACCGATTTCACCAAGCGCAGCCGTTTATTGAGAGAGTTTGGCCATACATTGGTTTGAATAGGCGAGCATCTCGGGCCAACCACAGGCCGCGAAACAGCCCCTAGCGGTGGTCGCGTGCTCTAAATTTGTGCCACGACTATACTTCGTTTCACCTCATGTGCGAGCGAAGGCAAAACTGGAAGCGCGAGCACGGAAGCTCCGTGCGTTCAGGCTTTGCTCGAGCGCGCGAGCTGGGGAGAAATGCAAAAAGCGCTGGTCTCGCGCTTCTAGCTTTGGCTTCGCTCGCAGGTAAAGTGAAACGAAGTATAATTTGAGCCGTGCCGAGCGGAACTCCGCGTCTCAAGACGCTCGCGCACCCCACCCTTTGCACTGCTTTCTTTCAGCCAGTCTCAGGACGCTGTTCTAGCAGTGCAGACAAAGGCATGGGCACGAGCGCGTGGCTTTGGAAAGTGCCTCCTATGCACGAGGTCTCGTACAAACAATAGCGTTTCGCTGAGCTAGGCTCACGCGCCTGTGCCTTTGTCTTCACTGTCGACATTTGTGAGATGGATTAGAGGTCTCCTGATTGGTCGACGCTGTGTCACAAATTTAGTTTACGCTCTAAGCGTGGGGGGAATATTCGGCGCTGGCGGCGGCCTTTGCTCCGCCTATTGTCCAAACTCTCCTAATATACGGCTCTGACCAAGCGTTCGCCGCATGCGTGAGGCCGCCCTAACTTTAGTTCAGAGGAGAGAGGCGGCAGTGCACGAGACGGCTCGTGCCGTTCCGTGCTCTACACGCGCAGAGCTCCAGCGAGGTTGTCGCACGTGCAGAAAGAATAAAGTTCCCTCAGTTCATTGCACCAGCGTAGGCGTAGTTAAAGGGGCGATGCAACGATTTTTGTATTTTGCGCAAATACCGGTTAGAACGGATCCCTGACGTTAATGACCTGTGAAATACTCGTTCGTTTTTCACCCCACGCAATATGAGTCCTAGTAAAAAATTAAAGAAAAACGAGCAGCGTTCACCCCCTCAACTCGCAGCCAGAACAAGCGGCCACGTGATCTGGAGCCGAATATATGCCGCCAATGTTGATCATAGCCATGCGCTGGGGTTGGCAAGGCGCAGGAAACGCGCTGAGTTTCAGACATTGTTATGGTTCGGCTGTTGTCGTCATTGCAGCGATTGGACACGGGCCACTACCCGAATGCTTCTCGAGCGATCGATTATCACGAGCCCAAATCGAGTGTCCACGCCATGCTCGGGTCCAATCTATGAGCCGCATTCAAATATCGTCACTGGGCGGTACTGCTACCGCCCAGCTACGTCATCAGGTTTTGCGAAGGAGAGATTGAATGAAAACACTCGGTTTTGTCCTCGAAATTACAGCGCAACAAAGGAGTTTCTTGGTCAGTGGCGTTGCGTGCGAGTATCCTTGAGTCCCACTAGTGCCAGTAAGCTCGTGTAAAGTGAAAAACATCCCAATTGAATATCGTTGCACCGCCCCTTTAAACTACAGTGTTCTAGGTTAAACTGGCTGGTGAGATCGTTGGTAAAAACTCGCCCCTCGACTGCTTTACGCATGACGTGTTTTTTTTTTTTTTTCAGTTGGTTATATTTGTAGACGTATTCTGACCAGATTCAATATTTTGTTGGCTTTATTTATAGGGAGTATTCACTGGACGCCATATTTGAGGCGATGTTTAGAGCGCATGCTCTGAACGAGCTCACATGAATAGCCTGCTAAGACCGGCAATCTTGATGGTGTGGAATGCACGTTGCAAAAGAATTCTGGAAGCTCGCCGCCAGCACGCGCTCAGCAGTCGCGCACACAGCTATGGCCTCAAGTGAATACTCCCTATATGCATGTCGTTGTGAGGAGCTTGAAGATTCAGTTACTAGAGTTGAGAAAACTTATCGTATATAAATTGATTAGCAGCTTTGGAAAGCCATGTCAGCGACCGCAGCGAAGACGATGCATGGTACCGATTAACTGCCGAAGGTTGCCAAGCCCGCAGTCCGCAAGCCCGCTGTCCCAGTCCCGAATTCCGCCAAGTCGGGCCTAGGGCCCCCCGGCGATTGTTGCGCTTCAAAGGAGAGAGAAGCCGAGCAGTCTGAGCACGCTTGAGCGGCGATGCCTTTTTGGTCGGCTTTCCCCGCGGGCCCTAAACTTAACACCCCGCGAGCGCTTCGCCCGCGCGCGCGAGCGAGAGCAAGAAACACCGCGGGAGCACCGCGCGAAGCCCTAAACAATTGAAAATTTATGGCCAACATAAGTTAGGGAATGCGCATCAGCGGAGGGCTCTCACTTCCGTCAGCGCGGCGTGGAGAGACGAGCGAGGCGTCCCGCCTGTGTGTGTGTGTGTGTGTGTTTGTATGTATGGGGGGGGGGGGGGGAGGAGGAGGAGAAGGAGGTAGGGAGTCCGCGGCCACAGAGCATCCGGAAGCCCTTGTTTATTAAGAGCCTATTTTCGTGGGGCCCCAAATGGAAGCGCGGCTGGAATGGCCCGAGCGTAGTGTCAAGTCGTTGAAGAGGGCGCGAAGACAAGCGGACGGCGCTTCGCGACTGCTGCCGAGGTGCTCACGGGGGCCGTTCGAAAAAGCAAAGATTCGAGTTTGATTGGTCGCTTGAATGGATGGATGGATGGTTATTAACGGCTTTATCGTTTATAGGGCGGTAGCTTGAGCCACCTATATCCTAAAACCCTTTCGTGTGTTCCGACCGCTGTTGTTGTTTTGCGGAGGCGAGTGTTTAGCGCGAGGGAGGTCTTACTAATATTCCCGAATCAGATTGCATCGACACCACTCTGCAGATATAGAAAGGCCAGTTTTGTAGAGACTGTATTAGCTCATTGATGATGGCCGTTTTCACGTCACGCTATTCAATAACTTCTGGCTGACAATGACTGTCAAGCGAGACGGCGGAAGGCTAGAAATCAGAAATCAGATCTGACTTGGAAATGTATGGGGCTGTGCAGTCTGATTTCTTTCTCGCCGCGCGTTACGCAACGACTGAGTCACAACTATGCTTTAGTTGAAACACGACTTCGGTAGGGAATGACTGGATGACGAGCGCCCTGTCGCAGTGATTTGCGAATTTGAGGAAATTCCGCACCTTCAAAAGCTTTGCCAGAGGAAAATTTAGCGATGGCAGTAAACTGGTCTACACACACCTAGTTTAAAAAATAATAATAATTTGCGCGATCCAGCTTGCGCGATTGTTTAAGATTCACAAAAACAAAAAGTAATCTACCGCGATATATATGTCGTTTAGAGTACATATTCCACCAGGTTATGAGGTACAGGTACGCTTCGCATTCAACAGCTGATGTACCGACGTACTGTACTGACATTGTTGTCGAAAGCAGTTTGGTGTGAACGTAAATTTTAATAACCAATCGGGTTTTGCTTTGTTTTTTTGTTAGTTATTATTGTTGTTGTTGTTGTTTTTTGGGAGGGTGGGGGGTTGGGGGGGGGGGTACATTTTAAAGTTCTCCTTTGTAGAGTTCAATATGTTTCTTTGTCCTTTGAATGATCCCACTCCTGTAAAAGCATGTCTCGGAATGGACCGACATTACGCGGAGCACACAGGCTTTGTCCAGTTCCCATAGGAGCTCAGTCTCTCTAAATATAAACTATAATAATACAAAAAAAAAATTCAGACGTTTTTCATATTATTACGCAAAGTACTCAGCAGTTCCCGTACTGCTACAGTAAACTTGCCTTTTAAGGCCCTGTCACATTGAGGAAACACGACGGCGACATTAACACAACATGTTGATCAACAGTCGGGCAATATGTTGGTCGTTGGCTCTGTTGCCTACAGACCTGTCACATTGCGGGAACATCAGCGCAACATGGGTATGACAGCTTTCGGCAACAAAAACCGTGGGCAAGTTGTCTTAGGCAACGAGTGTTGCCCGGTTCGGTGGATGAGCGAATTTTGTTCCGACAACAGGACAACACAGACCGCTTCGAGCGTGAAGCACGCCATCAGTAACGTGCTACTTTCAAATAATTTACCCAAATAAATGGCTGCAAATGCATTATATTATTATTTTAATTGCCGAAAATGATCAGCCCACGTATCCCTAGAATTATTAAAATACTGTGCGTACTTACTCGTTGAAAATATCTTTCATCCAAAAATGCGAGGGATACAAAAATCGGAACTTGAAAACGACCGCTGCCAAACGTGATTGTTAATATTTGTAGCTTGGCAGTCGGAGACACTTAAAAGTGTTTTAAAACCCTGAAAGTTCGAACGAATGATCATGATGTAGAAAACCCGAGACTGTGGTAAAAGTAGGGAAACTTGGTCGAAGAAGAAAGACAGGGGAAACGAACGTCTCAAAAGTTGAGACGTTCGTTTCCCCTGTCTTTCTTCTTCGACCAAGTTTCCCTACTTTTACCACAGTCTCGGGTTTTCTACATCATGATCAACATCCACCAGCTCGCCTGCGCACTCACTGTTTTTTCATCGAACGAATGAAGCGGCCACAAGCCAGACAGGAAAGACAAATAGACAGCATTGAAAAAAAATATGTATTATACCGAGCGTTGTGGCGGTCAAACCGTCAGTCGGTCTCAAATGAGTACAACTGAGCGCCAGGCTACACAGAACGCCCTGGGGTACAGTGGCCGATTGCGTCTCTTGCACTAGAAATGGGAATTTTACTAAACGGAGAACGGCTTCATGGCCTGGCGTAAATCATGAAATTAGCAGTGATCTTGTCTTCCTTGAGGATTGCTTTGTTAGCAAATGAAGATCATTTCGATAAAATAAGGACCGGGAAATACCTGTGATGACACTTTTTCCTGTCAGTGTCACTGGCGGATGTCGTCTCGTGGTAAGTTTTGGTCCTTTGAACGTGCTAGACTTTTGTTGAGGATATTTTCAGCGACGCCGCACCGCACACGAAAGAAGGTAAACAAACAAGCTGGCGGAAAGGTCCCCGTGTTGGCCGCGCCGTCAGCTCGGTATGACAGGGTGGTCTCCGACTGTCGGAGAACAAATCGGCCAACACGGTTGACGGGCGACAAAAAAAACATGTTTTCCAACAGTTGATGTAGCCTCAATCTGACAGGGTCGCCAGAAACATTTTTCCTTGTGTTGACGATCAAGGTTTTTCACAACGAGGTAGAGGGCTTTACAGCAATAAACTGGCAGCTGAAAGGGACCCCCGATTGGCCACCGCCACGTTGCAGATTTTTGACCACTAGACACGTGACCTTATTGTTTTACGTCTAGATTTTAACGAAGTACCGCGCACAAATAATTGCTTGTGGATCTTCAATGACAGTACCGACGAGATAAGTTATGTTTCGTTTGTTTTAAGTCGAAAACGTGCTTTTACGACAGAAACTCATGCAGCTTCGCAATGCCTCCGCTAGATGCCGGCAGCCGCAGTGCCGTATTTTGGGTTTTTATCGAAGCTGGACACTGATCTCTGGGGCTAACAGTATTGAAAAAAATAGTTTATCATGTTTTTTTTTGTTTTTTTTTTTGTTTCTGTTTTTTACAGCGATCGCAATACAAATCTTGGCTCAGTTTTGCGTTTGGTACGGTCACGTGTCCAGTGGTCAGAATTGTACAACATGGCGGCAGCCAAGTGGTGGTCACTTTTGCCTGGTGAACGGGATACCCGTTTATCCCTCTACGCCCCGCCACCTTGTTGGTTGTTCAACTGCTTCCTCGATGTGACAGCGCCTTTAGAGGAGCTAAAACAGTCGGCGTGCTCGCGCAATGGCTCCAATGAGTAATGATTTCTCCATCTCTTCACAATTGGGTCAGGTTGGACAAGTTGCGTGAGGCGTAAATGTGACGATGTGCAGCACCGATCAAGTGCTTCGTAAAGCCGCGGGAGTACGTTACGGGATAAAGCTTCAATCCCGCCTCGTCGTTAAGCGGAACTGCATGCGCGACAGCGCCGCTAGAAGAGCCCGGCTGCAGCAAAGCTGGGCCCGAAAATCAGGTCCCTGCTTACAGTCACACGCAGCGAATTGGCTTTAAAATGCGCCAACTACTAAGCCGCCGTTTCATCAAGCCCCCGTCCTGCGTGACAGGCGCTCGCTGGGATCTACGATCGCCGCTAACGCAGAAGACGTTAGCGAGCAGAGTGTATAACAAATTTCCACTTGGGCTCTCGAGTCTGCACAAACAAGTGTGTTCTCGTCGACAGCCTAATCTGCCATCGACGCGATCGGATCTGCAAGCTCTCGTCGTGACATCCTGCTTTACGAGTCCCTCTATCATGAACCGGGGACACACGTTATCGTGGCGAGTCAGCCGATCTGGCGCGCATTTAAGCCGCGACGACCGGTAATACAAGCTCTCGATACCAAGACCGGTTTCCCGGCGAGGTTTTTCGACGACCTTATCGTTGTCATCGTCGTGCGTCTGTTTGGCCAAAAGCTTTTTAGAGGCGCGCGTACTGGTCGCGTAAACGCGACGCTCTCGACTCCGCGAGTGCTCACGTCACCAAACACCTTTTCTTCGACGCCAACGTAGAGAGAGGCCCAACGAGGGCCTCCTGATCTGCGCTCGGCGGCGGCTCGCTCCGACGCTAAGCAAAATGAATGGAAGGCCTCTTTCAAGTCGGTTCCCTCCGGTGCCCCGACACAGCCCCCCGCTCCCCGCACTAAGTTGGCGATCGGGACACGCTCGTAAACAAGGTGGGAACCGATCGCGGTCGCCAAGTAAATATCCGCACCAGGACCTTTTCGTTGCGTTCTTTTTGTCCGCGGAAGGGCAGGGCGCGGGGCAGCGAACAAGAAGGGGCGGACCCCAGATCCCTCGCAAGCTGTCAGGTGCAAAAACGAACGCGTCGATGGATTGCCGCCGCAGAGGGCAAAGGAACCCGCGGCACCGCGAAAGCGGTTTATTTTCGGACGACGCCGAAGCGCGCTTTCTTAACGGCTTCCCCGGTCCACGTCAGCGATGGCTCCCCGGCAAGCACGGACGGGTTTCGATTGCGTGCCGGGCCGCGATATCCGAACACTGCCGCCGCCGTTCTTCCAGCGCCCTTCTCCGAAGCATGGAATGCGCGGCGTCGCCTTGTGGGTGCAACGAGGCTCGCATTCGCGAGAATCGAGCACGAGGGACGGCGTCGCCGGCGTCGCTCGGATACGCGCCGTTGTCTTTTGCTTCGAAACCAGACGAAGATGAGCACTTGGTTCTCCAGAGAAGGAGCGGGCGGGAACTGTCGCCGGGCGTCTTGACGGCTTCGTCGGAGGAAGCTCGTCGGCGGAGGCGCGCCCCCGAATTCCGGTCGCGGATTTTTTCGCGGAACACGTAGTCGAGGACTCGTTATGTCACGCCCATCGTCGCCACCGTTCAGTCATGTTGCGAGCTGGCGCAGCGCCAGGACCCCAGTCGGACGGGAGCAGTGCCAGCCTCCGCTGTCTTCTCCAAAACGGTTTCAAAGCTCGCTGAGGGCGGCCTAGTTTTGATAGGCAGCTGCGTTTCTTGCGCACAATCGCGGACCATTACGCGCCGCTTTTGGAACGTGGACGAGAATTTTCCGGGGAAGCCGTGCGTCGCGCAGACAAGACGTGGCTCATGTGTTCCTAGTGGCGCATGCGGGGGATTGGTGACCGCGGGTGGGCTAGCGCGCACCAGCTCGGATCATGTGGAGCGAAAGCTCGCGCTGCAGAACCCAGGGATCCTGGGTTCAATCCCACACCTGCCCGTTTCGATCTGGATGACCACCGTACCGGCGTGCGGTCGTATAGCACTACTGCGTGGTGCACCTTAAAGACCCCAAGTTAGCGGTTGTACCGCAGTGGCTAAATTGCTCATCTACAGCTGAGACACCAGACGCCCACTGAGGCAGACTAACTTCCGGCTGTAAAAAACATACACGCATACAATTATTATCATTGGCGCCTGCCTATCGGGAATGCACGTAGCCCTTGGAATAAGCGACTGCTAACTTTATTCTCAGTCATTTAGAACTCCATCTCGAGTACCACTTGGGTTGCCGTGCGTAATAGTCTCGTTAAAATAATCGATGCCTGGGATCTTTCCGAGCGGCTCGCTTCGCTTTCCCTCATTACGAAAACAACGCGCAATTACAACGGAAATCGCGGTATCGTTTTTTTGTTTTTTCCCCGCTACTTTGCGGTGCGCGACACTCCCGTTTGAAGTCCGGCGTCTTACTATTCCTGTCCGCCTCGCCCACACTCTAAAAAAAAGAGCGCCTGCCTATGAGTTCACTTTCCTGCAGAACACGGATACAGCCTACCACGGTGAACAATAGCAGAATCCCAGCAGATGACGAAGCGCAAAATACGAATACGACGTGCGCAGTGACACCGAGCGTGACGTTTGACTTGCTCATTGTCTCCGTGCACATCGCAGTATTCATATCGAATCGTACTCTGACCTTTGTCATTTTCTGGTATCTTTCTGTTGTTCGCCATAATTCGCGGTGATTGACTGAAATGATTGGCTGTGATTGGCCGTAATTAGCTAAAAATAAACTCAGTATCTTTTTTCTTTTTTTTCATAGCGTAGCGCGACAGATGTTCCCTTCTGGCAAAGCAGAACGCAGGTCCGAATGTGTTAAAATACCGCTGATGCAGAGACTGCGAAGTTTTAGGATAACGTACGCAATCTTAGCGCACGCTAGCGCTAAATGTAGCGCTTTCGTTAGCGCACGCTACGCAAGAGAGTAATAGTGTTTCCCCGCCGCGACGCGAAAGCCCAAGCATCTCGCGCTTGCAACACCACCAAGATACAGTAACAATTTTTATTTCACACGCGAAGTACTGTTAAGGCCCGTTCACACTCTTGCAACCGAGTACAACCGAGAGAGACCAGACCGGTTTTTAAGCCGCTTGCGACTTCTTAGGACCGGATCCGCTGCTGCGGAGCTTGTCCTAAGAGGTCGTAAGAGGCTTAAAAACCGGTCTTGTCTCTCTCGGTCGTACTCGGTTGCAAGAGTGTGAACGGGCCTTAACTTGAGGAAAACCAAGTTTTTTGGTCCAGAGTAACATTTTAGATTCATTCATTCCTTCATTTATTAATACTGTCTGCCCATACAGGGCTCTTACAGGGTGAAATAAAAATACATAATGAACACACACAGGTCGCTGGTACAAGAATAAGAATTTTCCCGTAACAACAAATACAATTTAATAGAGTACGCAAGAAGAAACAAAAACAAGTATACATAAATTACACTCTAAATGCACATCACTCAAAGATCAGGAACAATCAAAGGAACATATCTCCAGAAGTTGATATGATACTAACTGTAGTTAAATATATTAAATGTCATGAGCAGCACATAAAACAGTCGTTTCAATTTTTATAAGAAATTAACTTATTAATGAAACAGTGGCATTCGGTAGCATGTTCCATTCGTTTATGGCTCTAGGAAAAAAAACTGAATTTAAAACACTCATTTCGTACAGACGGACTTGGAATGTACATGGTGTGGCGGTGCCTTGATGATTAATTGGAGCGAATTTCGAAGTAGTCTGAGTAATTTATTTTTACTTTATTATGAATAATCTGGAGAAAAAACTTCATGCGGTCATATTTTGTTCTAGATTCAAAAGTTGGGAGCTTTGCGAGTTCACATAGTTTAGTGGGAGAATAAGCATGGCTATATCTGTTAAATATGAATCTGGAGGCTAGTCGCTGAATTTTGTCCACTTCAGCACAATTTGTCAGGGTATGTGGGTCCCACACGATTTTTGCATACTCAGTAATAGGTCTTATGAGGGTCTTGTATGAAAGAGCTTTTATTTCGGGTGTAGCACTAGAGAGGTCTCGTCTGAGGTTCCATAATTCTCTATTAGCTTTGCCGCACACATTGTCACTGTGTCTATTCCATCGTAGGTCTGAGGTAAATGTCAAACCTAGATACTTATATTCCATGACTCTAGAAAGTTTTTGATTATCTATGTCATACTTTAAAACATTTTTATTTCTAGTTTTCGTCATAAAAACGGATTTTTTCAGCCTTAATACCACCTGCCACGTTTCACACGAGTTATTCATTTTTGTAAGTTATTATTTAAAGGGGCTGTGCAACAATATTGGGTAGGAACGTTTTTCACTTTACAACATCTTACTGGCACTAGTGGGACCCAAGAATACTCGAACGTAACGCCACTGACCAAGAAGCGTCTTCGTCGCGGTAGACTTTCAAGAATAGAAGTGGACCTTTTCTTGCAGTCTCTCATACACAAAACTTGATGACGGAGCTGTGGGGACAATGCCAAAAATGCGATCCCCAGGCGTGCGTCATCAAGTTATGCGATCCCCGCTGTGACGATATTTAAATGCTGCTGATACAGTGGACACGAAGGCTGCGTAGGCATTCGATTTTGGCTCGTGACAATCAATGTCTCGACATGTATTCAGGTGGTGGCTCGTGGAATAGCCGAACCTTAACAATGCTTGGAACTCAGCGCGCGCCCTGTGCTCTGCCAACCCTAGCGCGTGGCTATGTTAAAAACATTGGCGGCATATAATCGGCTCCGGATCACGTGGCCGCCTTTTCTGGCTGCGAGTTGAGGGGGCAAACGGTGTTCGTTTTTCTCGAATGTTTTCTGCGACTGCCACTGCGTAGAGATAAAAAGCAGCCTGTGTTTCTTAGGTAATAAATATCCGGGAATAATCCTAAGCTGTATTTATTTAAAGTAGAAAATTTGTTGCATCGCCCCTTTAACTCCACCTGATCTTGCGGTGTGTTTATCTTACTGTATATCACGCAGTCGTCTGCGAAGAGTCTTATAGGTACTGTAATGTCATTGGGCAAATCGTTTTGTTTAAACGTGTTTAAACATGAGAATGCGACGCGAGCGGTTGACCGGTCGTGTCCGCATGCGTCGCCTCGGCAAGAGAGGTCTCGTGTACCAAGTTGCCGGTGATCGTTGCCAAATCGAGTGCAATGTCGTCCCGTATTGAAAATCACAGTCGCGAGGATGCCGCCGACGTCGCGCTCACGACGCCGCCCAAGCGGCCGCAAACCGGGTTCGAATCCCGGCCGAGGTGCCCGCAATCTGACGCAAGCTCAGTGCGGAGGAGGCGCCGCGTAACCGAGCTTTCGGTTGCGCGTCAAAAGATCCCCAGGCGGTCAAAACGTATTCTTAGTCCTCTGCTAAGGCGTGCCAGATGCGCTTCGTTTATTTCGCACGTAGAAAAAAAAAAAAAAAAAAAAGAAGCTTTGAATTGACTTTGAAAGGCGCTCATGGGCTGCGGAGCGATAATAGGATGCCCGGGAATTCGCCACGCCGTGTTTTTTAAGCTGTCAATCACGAGGGGACACCCAAAAGAAACCGGAATTCATTCTTACAAAATCGTGTATTTTTACCCGCTCAAATTTCAGTCACCTCCAAAGTACTCTTCGCCTGGTGCACTACATTGGTCGAGACGTTTTATCCAATGCTCGAAACAACTTTGAAACTCGTCGATGTTGATGCCTTTTAGTGCATATGGCGCTTTTTGTTTGACCTCTTCCGCATCGAAAAACCGTTTCCCTTTGAAAACTTTTTTTTTTTTTTTTTCATCCGGGGAAACAAGCCAAATGTCAAACAGGACGAGGTTGGGCCGATAACAAAGATGGGGGTAGGTTTTTTTTTTTTTCTTTTCTTCTTTTGCCGTTTTGGGTCAAAACTTGCCGAACACGGTGTGGGCAGAATGACAAACCGAGTTGTGGCTGGTTCGTCCACCATGACAACGCACCTGCCCACACCGCGCTGAGTAGTTAAACTAATACAGCGGAATTGTTTGCGCTACGCTTGCGTGATTTTTCAGAAATTTTGATTATCGATTCGAATAACGTACTATTTATCTCCATATCCAAACGCTGCGAGTATTAGGAAGTTCCGCCATACTTCTTATTCGTGCGTTTCACTGGTCGGGCATCTTAGCTCCGTTGAGTGCGCTTCTCACCTGGCACATGTGTACAGCGGAGAAGCGACACCCGCGGAGTATAGACCTTTGCATTTGCAGTCTCGAACGAAGCAATTTCCAGCGCGCGTCCCTGGTTTTGAGGGTGTACGTCCGTGTTGCCCGACTGCGCTGGGCTGTGGGTTTTCTCGTCAGTGGGCTGTGGCAGCCTGCGGAGGCGCAATTCCGGACACTGGTGGCGTCTAAATTGCCGCGTTTTATTGTTTCTTTTGTGTTCAATGGCGAAGAGAATTTCTCGAAGTTTTCAAAAAAAGCGTTGTACTATTTTTGGAAACAAAAACAAACAGATGAAAGCTATTTTTGTGAGTCTGTGCGCGACAGAACAAATGCAATTGGAATGTCTGTTTCATTTTATAATGATTTTTTTTTTACGGCATCATATATTTAGCCGTGTCAGTCTATAAAGGTCTTAGCTGTCGAAAATATTTGACCACATAGGATAGCCGAAAACATAAATTTCAACGAGTCTTATCAATCGAACAACAAATTGTACGTACCCCACGGTGCAGCGTTATCCGAACAGGATTTATTTGAGTAAGATCTCAAATAACACAGCATATCCCATATATAGTGTCGACGAGTCACTTCATGACGATCGGACGGAATCCGGCTTGTCTTTGGGCACGTTTTGAACAGAGCTGTTTTTTTGCACAACACTAAAGCAAATGAAGGAACGTGTCTCTTCCGTCCCTATAGCCCTGACCCTATCAGCTATTTTTAGCGAACACCGAGAACATAGCCGGGAAGAATTGTCGGAGATTATCTCGACGGAAATAATCCTCGAAGGACGTCGAACGACCCGCATCGCAGGCTGCTTGACGTTCGCTCTCTTCTTTTGTTTCCTGCGAAGGCCGAGCAGGCTATGAGCCCTGGTATTCTTTGGTTCTCACGGGGGAATATAACGCAGGAAGCTTAAGCATCCTGAACAGGCAAATAAAGTAAACTTTCAAGAAAAGCTGGCGAACTCCGAATGCACCACGCAGGTGGGGAGTCGCGCTGACCAGGTTTCTGCAGCTCAGGGGGTGGGAGAATTTTCTGGCTGATAGGGGTCGCCCGAGTCGCAAAATGGCGGCGGCCAGAGAGCTATTTTCGCGAAGGTCTATAGGCACGGCGGACTTTAGTATCTCGCACTTGGCCGCGGTGTAGCCGGTTGATTGGGAGAAACGCACTCCTCCAGAGCGCCATGCATGTGTACCCTCGCGGACAGTGTGAACTGCAACACCCAAACCGGCCTTTTTCTGCGTCTGAAGGCCCCGCAACTTTCCAGTATGTCTCTATTTGTCAGAGTTCAAAGAATAGGATTTGAGCAGCGCGTTCCATCTTACATTTTGGAACAAAGCTTTTTTTTTTTTTTGTAATATAAATTGGCAGGTATACGCTAAAAAAGTTGAAGGACTGTTGAAGCTCATATTGCATGTGACAAATCGCGTGCCAGTCGGATATAAAAAAAAATGTATATAGCTTTGGTGAATGTTGATGTGAATACGAGGCCACCCCGGCCACGCTCAAACTCGGAGCGGTCGCGCATGCGCATTGGCGATTGTGCCGCTCCGTAGAGCTGAGCGGGCGCACGAAAGCGGTCTACTAAAACGCGCTAATGTAGCGTTGATTGAAATGTTCAATATACTAGAACCACAGCTAGTATATATTAAAGACTAAAGACTGCGATATGCTGCCAAGCTCCGTTTATCATTGGTTGGGATTTTGTTCTTTCAAATTTTAGATTTAAGGGAGGATACTTCAATATAGCGAGGTGATTTCTAAGCACCCTTGAAGATCCCTCGTGGACTCTTCTAGGGCGTAAATGAGCTCTCGCAGTGAACGAAGGGAATTACTTTAACAAGTTCAGCTGGAGTTTCTAAACAACCATATCTACCGCCAACGTACTGATATTTGGAGCATTGTAAATTTCACGTATAAAAAACCGTTAATCTGCATAGAGTCACACAACGAAAGCTTTTTCTTTAACTAAATTGAAAATCGTTCAGTTTTTTCTTCTTTTTTTGTGTGTGTTCGTGTGTGTGTGTGTGTGTGTGTGTGTGTGTGTGTGTGTGTGTGTGTGTGTGTGTGTGTGTGTGTGTGTGTGTGTGTGTGTGTGTGTGTGTGTGTGTGTGTGTGTGTGTGTGTGTGTGTGTGTAACCTTCTGTGCTTAAACAAGACATACCGATCTCACCAGCCAGTTTGACTACGCCACCGCTGCCGCAATGCATTGAGGGAACTTTAGTCTTTCTGCACGTGCGACAACCTCGCTGGAGCTCTGCTCATGCAGATCACAAGGCGGCACGAGCCGTCTGGTGCACTGCCATTTGCCTCCTTTGAACTAAAACTATGGCGGCGTCACGCATGCGCCGAACGCTTGGTGAAATAGGTCTAATCTAACATCATTTGACTGGAATGCCAGAATTTGTATTTTCGGATGTTTATGATAGTATGTCCTTCATGAATTAGGATGTTACGAAAGTGGTTGCTGCAAAGGGCATTTTTTTAGTAAAAACTTGTCTCGTTGTAACATTCTTGTTGCCGTGTGTGCTGTGTGCACAATTAATTCCGCACTTGAGTCTTTGAGGCAATCAAACTTCTGCTATGCAATGTAAGCTGATGAGTGGTTACACAGGAGTGGGAAAGCGAATAAGGCATGACATTTTAGTTTTATACGCAAAATCAGAATATGTAACAGAATAATTGCAGTGAAGTGAATGAGAATCAAGTATATGCTTGTGCTCCAAAAGTTAATTTTTGGCCGCTTTGAAATAGGTATGTGGCTGCTTCCGAAAGGTATTCCAAGATGGCTCGGGCCAATCAATCCCATCTCTGCAATATACGTACAAAGACTTAGATCCCGAGAGCGATTTACGATAACGAACGTTCCGTGTCATCGAACCGAACTCCCTTGGAGCTCCGCTCTTGGAAGCCGCGGCTGCCATTTGAGACCTAGACAGGGGCGCGCGTCTGTCGAGGGCGAAGAGCCCTGGCCAGGAGCTCGGTGCGCGGACGAGACCGTGCCGTTAATGGGCTACCAGCCATTATGCCCGCAGTCAAGCCGGGACTGCGACCGTGGCCCTATAGGGTGGCGAAACTGCGGCGCTAAGCGCGCGCCTCGGACCCCACGGCTCGGAGCCATAAAAACGGCTTGTTTAAGTCAACTTTATGGTGGCGTTCGCAGCGCGTACAGGGGCCACGCCACGGCTAGGCCCTCTATAAACGGTCGTTCCGAGGGGCTCCCGCGTGGAACGCGCCCCGCGACGCCCAAACGAAACGTACGCGGTAATACTGCCCCGCTTTGAGCGTATCTCTCCCGCGTGGAGGCCCCGGGGTAGTAACGTTCGCTATATTCTCTAGCTTCCCATCCAGCGTTGCCGGGATGCGGACGATATTGTTCGCCGTAACGCTGTTCTCGCGAGCCCGCATCTTTTCAATACACACTATAGAAGCCACCGAATCAAGAACGATCGCAGGCGCAATTGAGGTCGCCGCGCGAACTGCCGCCTTGCCGCGAGTTGAGAACATGTCCCGTTCAGAGATAACCCGTAGATAATTAAACGCGGAATCGACGACAACAACAACAAAAAAAAAAAAAACGTATTTTTTTTTTTATTTTTCGCAAATTTTTTGGGCAGCGTTTTGAGTATGCCGTGCCTGGAACGCTTGTTCGACTGGTGTGTCCAGCGTCATTCTATCGCGCCCATCCATCAAAGGTGGTCCTGAAGAGTCAACCAATGACGTCACACGAGCCGGCGTGTCATGTTGTCGGATGTCGCGATCCTGGCGGTTGGTGCTAGAAGTGGCGAGCGAGCGCGAGTGTCGCTGCCGTCGCGGAGTCCCAACTCTTGGCTGCGGAGGCTTCAGTGGACTGTCACACCAGAGAGCGACCTGCGGCAAAGCAGGCGTCTGCTGCCACGTCCAGCACCGCTGCTGGGACACCGCCAGGATCGCGGCCGGCGACAACGTGACACTATTCTGCGGCGGCGTCAAGCGGTAATCGAGGGACGACTTCTTTAGACGCGGTGAACACACCAGTGGAGACGCGTTCCAGCCATCACGCTTTCGACCTTTGGCCCCATCCACGGCGTGAGTTGGGAGTTGGAGTCCAGCCTTCATATGTGCTTCCGTTGCACCAGCACCATTTCAGCGACGATTCGCGCAACCCACTGGCGTTTTCGTTTTCGTTTTAGGTTATGTACGTCGCTGAGTCGCCCGTTGACTAGCTCCGGTCGGCTACGGGGTGCAGTATATCCCCATCGCCAATTTGGTTGTACGGATCTCTGAACAGCGGGAATGAAGTCGGGCCACAATAGATGAGGGGAATCGTGTCTCGGCAGTAGAGGGGAGAATCGGCCAATGCAGTTCGACTGCGAATATTTTGTCTTTATCCCGAGTCAGGCAGCAGTGATTGCGCACACGCACTTCGGTTCAACGACCGTCCATATGGCAACCGAGAGTATCCTGGGCTTTGAAATTGTTATGTCCGGGGGTCTGCAGCGGGAGCGTTTTTAAAAATGCTTGCACGGAGGGGCAAAATGCTCGCAAAATGGAACGAAAATACAGATACGAAATAATTCTTACAATGTGTTCAACAAACATATTAAAAAAAAAAAATTGGAAAGGCAATTATCATTTTGAGAAAATATTCAAGTACAAATACAAATTTAAGCATCTTCTGATACTTTTCCAAATACATTTGTTTCCGATACTTTGACATCTGCAAACTAAATCTGACACCAAGTAAAAAAAAAAAAAAAAAAAAAAAAACGAAGTTAAATAAACAGTGGATTCTTCGTATTATAATTGATATGGTACCACAAAACGAAAATTAAAATTTTAGCAATAAAATTCTTTGGTGCAAGATAAGCTGGAACTGCACATCCGGAAATACAATGGCACGTTTTCGCTAGACGCGTTCAGTGCAAGGATCCCATGAATTTTCCGTCACAACTTAGGCGGCGAAGGATTTTCGAACATGTCGTTAGCGTGACCCGACTGTTGGGATAAACGTCGCACTTGATCTCATGTCGGTGGAGGGGGAGGGGAGGCTTTGCGCGAGCTGCTTCTCCTGTGCGAACAGCGCGAGAGGAGCGACAAAGGTGGCCCAGAGTAGGCAGAGGCCACCAGCTTGGGAAGGTTGCCCTCTGGCCACTCTCTCGACGCATTTTGTGTTCTTTTTGGTGTATTGTGCTCAAACCGTTGGATTTACGATCCAGGTACTTTACATTGGAAGAGTCTGTCTCTCGATATACAACTCACATTGCGAAGAGGTCCCATTTGCAGCCTTTAAATATAATTAACGTATACGTAGCTTAATATGTAATCAAAAGAATACCAAAATAGGCGACGTATCTTAAGGGGTATTCACACAAAGGATAAATCTCTCCCTTTGCTCCCCGGGGTGCGCATCGCAAGGTAACAACGTCACGCTTTTGCGCTGAGCCGCGCCAACGTAGACATCGCAGGGTAATGGGGGAGGTTTTGCTCGGGCTGCACGAACACTCCCCTCCCCGCCTTGGCGTGGGATCTCTTTGAAATTGGTGGTATTTTATTCGCTTGTCTGGCAACTTTACAGATTTTGCTCAGCGAGTTATCGGCGGTGGCATCGCGATCGCCTAACTTGTTGTGGTTTGCGCTGTTGCGCATGTTGTCCGAGGCACCCGAAGGGGGCTTCGATATTCATCAGTGCCGTCCTCGAGCCTCTCCTCATACAACTGGCTTTGGATTCCACGTCCTTTGTTCTGCATCCACCCATTCAAGAAGCCTCTTTCTGTAAGCAGGAAGCAGTGAATCGTCCTTTGCATCGAACAGCGCTGCTGCCATAATCGCGTAGTGCCGTCTCATGTACGTCTCCATTTTTCTACTCTCGTCAGCGCGCGCTGCGCACCGAACCCCGTTGTCGAGAGTGCGACCCTCGCGAGGGAGTACTCTGCAAACGATGCAGAAGGTAAACGTGTTAGGTGATGATGGATTTGGGACGGAGAGGGGAAAGCATATGTCACGAATTTTAGTATTTTTTTTTTATATTTGTTTTTAAATTTTGATTGTGTCTCTGTTCCGCATGCGTTTTTCTTTCTCACTGAAACCACGATATGGAACTCTGGAATCCATGGCTGTCGATTGCCTGCTTCCACTTGTGGGATTATCTTTTGGAAGGGCTCGCGCCTCTCATGCCGGGACAAGGCCGTCTTTGGCCCGATTGCCTCTTTCCTGAAAGGACATTCGTAGGGAGATTATAATGCAATTAAATGCAACAGTGCAAGCGAGCTGGACAAGAAAACGTCACACTTGCATGGCTTAATGTCACAACTCAGACTACATTTTTTGGTCTAAACATGTGTTTCGGCATCGTCGTTCGCTGAGCTGCCTCCATAAGTTGCGCTGATCGGCTCTCCGAGTGTTGTGCGGGAAAGTAGACGCACGAGCTTTTTCAGAATGATTAAGTCTTCTTTTTGCCTGTCGTCGTTTTTTTCTACGGACTTTACACCGGGCGTGGACCTATCGCTTGTCACCGGTCCGAACCTAGCATTTTTATTCTTTTAAGTAATTTCTCGTTTAATCTCGGAGTGTTCTTTTTATCGGGTTTATTAATTTTGAACCCCACTCCGTGACAGCGTACGCCTCGGAAGCGCGTATACAGCGCAAAAGGCGCTGCCACTGGATCGCCCCGCGCCAGCTAGCGCCCCATACGACGGTGACAGGCACGGACGACCGACCGATCCTCCTGAAACGAATTCTTTCTCGTCTTCGTGCGCAGAGAGTGACGCCGTGCGTCGTCAAAGCTGCGGCGAGTGAATTCATCGACGCAATCGGCAGGCGCATGTACGCGCGCGCGTGGTTGCCGTGCGCGGCTTCGTCATTTGTCGCCGCCGCGGAGAGGGCCCCCGAGTAATGGACATTTACAAGGAATCGGCCCAAGTTTAGCCGTGCCCGAAAATGCTCATTAGAGGATGCAGAGCGCGCGCTTGCGGCGGCCCCATCTGCGCGCACTTTCGGCCCGAACCCCCCGAAATAGAACGCGGCGGGCCCGTGTTTTGAGCGCCCCTCGGAGCTCTCCTCTTTCCGCCCTGGGGAAACCGATCGGCCCAAAGTGGAGTAAGCGGAAGCGTGGCACGAGGGGGTGGGGGCAGGCGGACGGCGCGCCGCCGTCACCGGGCTGTCCGCAATTTGCGCGCCGGCATTGCCGTCGCCCTTCTTAGCAATGGAAAGGTAGGAAAGTGGAAGAGAGTCCATCGTGCCGTCGCCCGATCTTTAGACTCCGCGGCTGAACCCGCTCACCGTATAAACCGTCTCGCGGGGTCTGTCCCGCCGCGACACGACGCACTTAATAGCTCGGGCGCGCGAGGACAGATGGAACCGCGTTATGACTCCTGCGCCAGTGCGCGAGGACAGATGGTAACAAAACAGTTGCTACCATCGAAGAAGTATGCAACTAAACCAAATGGTAGCAACGATTTTTTTTCCCTTTTGATTAAATTAAATGCCCGTTTTTTTTCTGTTTTTGCTGGGTGTTGCAGAATTTATCATAATAGTACGTTTCAGTAGGTCGTTCCGACGACTTCTGTAACAATGTTTTGTTACAGAACTTTCCGCACGCATCGTGTTGTTATTGGGTGCCAGAGGTATCGTAACGATCTTCTAAAACCCTCTATTAACGTTGAGGGTGACTGTATTCGTCGTCGTATATGCGGTCCTGAATCTCTCGAGCAAAATAGGTTCCTAGATATAATCTCTCGAAATGCCAGACATATGGAAGCAAGCGTTCGTCGACTCGTTTGCATCGACTAAAGCGTCTCATATTCGAGAACTTTGGCAGTGCCACAAGGAGCCGTACACCCAATCATATATCTCTTTGAAGGCAGTCGAGATGCGCGCTCTACTCTTGTTAGTGCTTCCATTGAAACTGTCCCAAAAAAGATAGTTGGGTTTCGAATTGCTCGTGCTAAAAGCGACTCTCCTCGAAATGGCCGCCTCGGTGCCGAAGCTATATGGAATGCCTATTTGCAATACACTTTTTACCGAAATTTACGCCGTCTATAGGTACTCGGTTTCAGCTTAAGTTCAGACGCAGCCGAAGCTACGGGCTAACGGGACCATTCAAGCGGCGTCAAAAGCGCCAGTCATTGGGCCTTGTTTTGTTTATGATTGGTTCAGCGGTGATAGAACACGTACAGAAACATGACGAACACCATGATGGTGGCCTTTTGACGCTGTCTGATCGGTCCCATCAGCTGGTAGCCTCGGCTGCGTCTTAACTTAAAGGAGCTGTGCAACGATATTCAATGGACCTTTTCCGAGAAGCGTTCTGCGCACGCGCGAGCGCCCGATGCCAAGCGGCGGAAGTCGACACGAAAAATCGAGGAAATTCGGAAGGAGGCTGTTGATCAATGAGTGGAACACGTAATTTTAGCATATATATAATTCTGTTACACAAAAAAAGAAAGTGAGCGGAAAGAAAAACACGACGTTTGGGTGAACGCCACGAATGCACCTCTTTAAAGTCGCGTTGGGCACGCGCCGCTGCTCAGCATAGCTGCTCAGAGAGCGAAGAAACTGGTAGCGTAGCTCCCATTATCGATTGATAGCCCAGGTAGGTAACGTCCTCGATTTTTAGTTCGTGCAGCCACCGCCTGGTGCCGTCGGTATGTGGAAAAGGTCCATTGGAGTGTTTTTCACTTTACACGAGCTTACTGGCACTAGTGGGACTCAAGGTTACTCGCACGGAACGCCACTGGCCAAGAAACGCCTTTGTTGCAGTGTAATTTCAGAGACAAAAGCGATCATTTTCATTTAATCTCTCCATTGCAAAATTTGATGACGTAACGTGGGGATCGCAGTACACCCATATGACGATATTTGAATGCTGTTCATAGATTGGACCCGAGCATTGCGTGGGCACTCGATTTGAGCTCGTGATAATTACTACCTCGAGAAGCATTCGGGTAGTGGCCCGTGTCCAATCGCTGCAACGACGACAATAGCCGAGCCATAACAATGTCTGGAACTCAGCGCGTGTTCTGTGCTTTGCCAACCCGAGCGCGTGGCTATGATCAACATTGGCGATAATCGGCTCCAGATCACGTGGCCGCTTGTTCTGGCTGCGAGTTGAGGGGGTGAACGCTGCTTGTTTTTCTTTAATTTTTTACTTGGACTTCTATTGCGGGGGGTGAAAAACGAACGCGTGTTTCATAGGTCATTAACGTCAGGGATCCGTTCTAAGCGGTATTTGCGCAAAGTACAAAAATTGTTGCATCGCCCCTTTAAGGAGAAAAGAAGTGTAGTAGATGCGGTGCCAATCATCCCGGGCCGCCAAAATTGGTGTGAACATTCTGAGCGTGTATGGGACCCGATTTCTACGTCGGAATGCGGCTTGAGTTCTGTCCCACTCATTGTTTCGCCGGGCGTACAGGATCGAGTTTGGGTCCAGTCACATGCTACGCACCACAAGTATGGCGACCGCCGCAATGTTGCGTTTCCCGGCTTGGTTTTAGAGCGCAGCTCCGGCTTGAGTGGCGACGCCGTCGCCGTCGGCGTAACCGCGCGTTGCATTATGGGATGTTTCCCATAATGACGTCACACGTGACTTCACGAGGGCAACATTTTTCCGCTAAATTAGGTGGGAAATTTTTCCGCTAACTTTCGCGGGAAAGTTTTACCCTCCTGATGTCGCACTTGACGCCACTCAACTCGGGAAAATTTTTCCCCTAAATTTAGCGGGAAAATTTTACCCTAGTGACGTAACACGTGACGTTACGTCTGACGTCACACCTGAGCCTCTGAGCCGTGCCCCCTCCCCCCCCCCCCCCCTCCTCCTCCGCAAGAGCTGCGCTCTAATTCGGCATTACGGAGAACTGTAAACGTCTTTCATTTTTTTTTCTTTTACTATTTTTTAAGCTCAATGACAGGCGCTTTAAAATTATGGAGCAATAGACAGCTGATTTCACGTTGCTGGCTACTAAATCCCTACACAAAACGAAAAAAAAAACCCCTAGAAATTACTGCGCAGTTTGTCGTTGAACTTGAGTATTTTGCACCGTCTTGTAATTGGTAAACATTTCTTTATTGAACTGCTTGGAACACTTCTGTGCAAATTCTCGGAATATTTTTTTTCGACGTTCATGAAGTTTTCTATCACATTTGAAACCAATTCGCATAATTTTCTGACCTGTCTACTTGTCGCGAGCGAGCCTCCTGCGACCGACCTACGACTTTTGTTGTAGCAGTGCTGCAATTCAAACGCTTCTCTCTTCCTATGCGGAGAGCAAGTCGTCTGCTTCTTGCACAGGGGTTGCGATGACGTCAGAACGCCAAGCTCTTACTGGCTGATTGAAAAAAAAATAAAAAAATAGTGGGTTGACCTCAAGGCATCTAGCATTCAAATCTACCCACTCTCCTTCCAATCAAAGCCAATCAGGACTCGGCGTCCTTCTGACGTCACCGCAACCCCTACGCAAGAAGCAGACGACTTGCTCTCCGCATAGGGTTATAAACGTAATACGCGTGCAAACATAATGAGACCCTTGGTAACTATATTTGCCGGTGAGAACCTAATATATCACATTCGTTGGGCGCGCATTACCCCCTGCGTGCATACATGATAACAAATGCGTGCCGCCTGCTTCGTAGATAACAAACCGACCTACTGACGCGATAGTGCGTAAGGTCAACACAAATTTGAATAATCCGAGTCTGTGAAGTAGAATTTTCACGTCATCACAGTGAGATCTAGCGAAGCCACCGATTGGCCACGAGTGCTGCGTCAGTGCTCGGCTGAAACGCGTGTCCAATCAACGCGTTGATTGGACACGAGCTCGGGGAACGGGCTCGGGTTCAATTGACGAGTTGGCGCCATCGGACTGTGATGACGTTCTGTGGAGGTAGAGGACGTCGTTTTGCAGGCCTGGACTCTTCTAGGTAGGGTGGGCCAGAGATGCTATCGCGTTTAAAAACAATGGCGGTACACATCGGATGGAGACGAACTGCACTCAATCATTCATTGCCCACCGCCAACAACGACGCGGACAAATGCAGGACGCGTTCTCCAGTTCTCGAAACGAGACGAGGTTCCTCCCTGGCTCGCTCACATTGAGAGGACTCGAGTAGGCGCCACACGTACCGAGTGATGCATAGCAAAATGAGGAAGCTGCGAGGAGATAAGGTTGGAACAGTGAGCACGACATTAAATCGCTAAAAGGTCGTCGAGGGGGGGTCGCGACGTGATTCGGGGAGCCAAGGAACGCGCACGACGTGCCCCCCGCTCCACCCGGAAGTCGCGTCTCTCAGAACCAAGTTTCCTCCTCGCATCGATCCCCTGTGCAAATGACCCCACGGCGCGAGCCGAGGAAGCAATTTGTCCTCGAACACGTGTGCTCCAACACGCCAGGAAGCGAAACGAACGGCGACGCGTTTTTGGGCCGTGGCTTTTCGTCAGGATTTGGATGTCTCGGAGAATGTCTCCCTCGTTATTTCACCTTTTTATTATCCCTTTCTTTTTTTCCTTTTTTTTTCAGAAAAAACCAACGATTGCGGCTGCTTATTTATGTAGACGCGCGCTGCGAGACGGCAGGTAAATTTCGGATGTTTTATCTTTTTAGTTAGCGCAATGTGAATGAAGTTTGTAAACCTTGGACCGTTAAACATGTGGCGTCTTTATCAGTGTAAATGCGTGTGTCTTGCGGCTAACTTGGTTAATTTGCTTACCAACTCACAATGAAAACAGTGATTTTAACGAAATGGGGTCTGAACAAATGGTAGAAGACAAACTCGATCTTTTGATCCGGTTCTCCCCGTCCCAGGTGTTCGCCACACTCACCGCCGCAGCCGATTAATCGCAGAATCATTTTATACATATATATATATATATATATATATATATATATATATACATATATACAGGTACGCAAAGAAATAAACTTATTCGATTGGATATGAATGAACGTCGTACCGGCATGTGGTCGCATTGTCACTGCTGCTTTGTGCACGTTGAGCCCCCATGTTAGCAGTCGTACCGCACGGACCATATTGTCCGGGGACAACCTTTTCGAGCGCAACCTAAATCTCAGTCAGATGGCGCCCGCACCACAAGCCTCGCCATAGTTGCCCTTACGTTCACGTGGAGGCGATTGAGGAAACTCTCAAGGTGTAGTAGGCACGACACAGTTAGCACGTTTTTTGTTTTTTTTTCTATTTTCCCCCCCTTATAAACAAAGGGCAGCTCATTAAATCTATTCGTGTGCTAAAAAGTGCTGTTCATTCGTGGCTTCGCACTTAAGCGGTGAAATCTGACGCTCTTCAATTCCATGCCTCTATGGTTAAAATTCGAAACATGCGCCAGTAGAGTATTCGTGCTAACAGTGTCGTGCAGCATACATCAACGCACCCTTGCGAAATCAAGGTAGTCCGACTCAGTTGTCAAATCGGGCACCATGACAGAACTGCACACGACAAAACAGCACTCGACAAAACAGCACGGTGTCAAAACAGCACAGCGTCAAAACAGCACGCGACAAAACAGCACAGCGTCAGAAGAGCACGTGCCAAAACAGCACGGTGTCAAAGCAGCACAGCGTCAAAACAGCACAGCGACAAAACTTAGCACAGCGTCAAAAGGGCACAGCGACAGAAGAGAACGGCGTCAAAATAGCACCGCGACAAAACAGCAGAGCGTCAAAACAGGACATTGACAATATAGCTAGCTAGGGTTTGGCGTTTCCGGTTTGTATTATTTTGAAATTCGGCGCTCTATTTTTTTCGGTTTTTATTCCAAACATAAGTTTTCGGTTTATTGCGGTGAATCTTTGTACACTCATAAACTTCTCGGTTCTTTTAGGTTTATTGACGAAAACCAGTATACTAACGAAAGTGCAATAATTAAAAGCGTTTGTGTGAAATGTTTACTGAGTAAACAGGTACTGGTTTTCTTATTTGTTGCTGTCTGTGGCAGCCGACGTGACCTGTTTTGCAAGACGCCCTGGGGCCTTATCGGGATCTGACATTATCGTCGTGTGCTCGTATTTATACACAGGACCACTTCGGTCGGAGAGGCAAATATCAAACTGCAGAAATTTGCAAGCATTTACTCTGTGCGTTTTTCCCCCATTTGCACGACTGCGAGAGGTGATAAATTCGCGCCGACCACAGAAATGACAATAAAACACTCGTATTTATGCCCTCCTCTATACTTCGTTTCAGCTTCGGTCCGAGCGCGGCCGATGTTATGAGCCGAAGGGCCAATCAAACAGCGCAAAAAGCGCAGCGTCATGGTGTGCACTCTGCGCTTGATAGGACAAGCCGGCGGAGGAGCGCGCACAGAGAGACGGCGAATACCGGCTGGTCCTATCAACTGCAGAGAGCACGCCATGACGTTGTGCCTCTTTCGCTGTTTGATTGGCCCTTCGGCTCATAACATCGGCCGCGCTCGGACCGAAGCTGAAACGAAGTATAGTACACGGAAGCTAGGGGTGTTAAAAAATGTGCGGCATTTACGGACGGCCTTGATTTCATTGTTCAGTTCACGATTAAACTCTCTTCTTTGAACGAAAAATTCGGCACACAAATTTCTATCAGGTGAAAAACCCAGATTTCGTCCTGAAGACCCCTGCGCCCCCGGAGCGTTTTTTGAAAGTTGAACCGATCTCTGAGACAAGCTGAACACTGCGAAAGAAAGTGGTCATACGGTCAGTAATGAGTAGGGTTCCGTGTTTTCGGAGCTTATTTTTCATCAAATTCGGAGCGTGTTTTTCTGAGTTTATTTTTTGCCGAAAATTCGGAGTTTATCGGAGTTTATTTTTTTATTATTCCCAATTTCCCGAAATTCGGAGTTTAATTTCGCAGTTTTTCTTATTAACAATAAATAAATAATATCCAGATGTAAACGTATGCTCGACAAAAAAAAAGAGAAACGACGCGATTGTATTAATTAAAATTGTCTTCAGTTGTATTTGGCATTGGTGCCATTACTACTGGCAATACCAATTTGTCCTACAACAAAAGTTGCACCCAAGTGTTGCTTCGATAAATGTCGATACCTTAAAATCGATAAACTACTGGAGGTAGTCGCTGGGAAGCCTGTATTCATTCCATACTATTTCATGAACCTACCGCGCGCCCGCGCGAGGTAGAGTGGTAAAGGATGTAATAGAAGAAGGTTCAACTGTCCTCTTCCCCACTTTATCCAGTCTCTATGGTCCGTAGCTTTCACTGTTACAAAAACACAACGTCTCCTTCCACTAAAGCACAAAGAGTATGACCCAAACTGGAAACATAAACAGTGACTTTGTCGGGACCCGAAAGTACAGTGACCTGTTGTCCTGACCGAAATTTGAAAGATAATTGTGGTGGCATTTTCCCAGGACCATTTACTCTACGCGCTGATCAAACCATTAATTGTAAAATACATTTGTGTGTGTGTGTGTGTTGGGGGGGGGGGGGGGGGGGATTTGCACATCGAAATTTAGAGTTTATCGCAAAAAACCGAATTGACCAAAATTTTACCGGCGGGTGTTTTTCGGAGTTTTTCGGATTTAACCGAAAACAAGGAACCCTAGTAACGAGTCATATCCCCCCCCCCCCCCCCAAACCACTCCAAACGCCCTTGAAACTACTGACCTTTTTCAGTTAGAACCGAATTTGGACAAATGAATTCGGCGTACTTTTACCGGTTTTATCCGGTTTAAGCCGAAAACGCTGAACCCTAAATATAGCGTATGGAGCTAAAAAATGCAAGTCTCAAAGTAGGCACTGTAAAGGAATTGAGGTTCTAGGCCAATTTGTCGAAAGCCAAATCGTCGACGGCCAATTTGTCGAATCCGTTCTCTTGGGAGCAAGTTCGAAGTGGGGAGTATACTCGACGCGCACATGAAGGCTCCCTGGGCAGTACCGGCCGGTGCGTATTCTGGCTATTTCTCGAGCAGTTCTGCTAATTTGGACGCGCACGTTTGCTGGTGAGGTCGTCTGCAATAAATAAATCAATCGCACGGCAATGTGCTGTCGTTATTTGTTAAAAGAAAAAAACAGAAAGCGTGTACGGCAATGGTGTGCTCAGCCCATGCTCTACGGCAACAGCATTGAGGCTGTGACATGTTTCTGCTTCACCGGTTTCCACTCGATCGAGGCCATCGTCGGCAATAATCTGTGAATTTATCTCAAAACAACTTCTTGTCTGCAAGCTGCAGCCACGTGTTTTCGGTACATTTCATTCACGGCGAACGAACCCCGCAGAATCGGTGCCCATGGTACACCTTGAATACGCTCTACATTAAAGGCATATTATCTTACCGGTTCTATCAATGCATCTGTAATAAAAGCATCTCCTGCTTTTTTCTTCTTTTTTTTTTTTTTTTTTTTTTTGGGGGGGGGGGGGGGGGGGACGTTTTACGCTTATATGGTAATTACGAAGCGACGAGTACTACGGAACCTCACCGGACCGCCGCAAACCAGACGGTTCATAACTTGAACTTATGGATATATTTTTCCCATTAACTTTTCCTCTTTCCCTGATTCTACAAAAAAGACCAGACAACGCGGCCAACATCGACGCGAAGATATCACCTTTAACCACCCAATCTCTTCAAAGATCAGCGTAGTTAAGTAGTAGTAACTACTGCTAACTTTATTTGTTTTTAGCAATCACACAGCAGCAGCACTCGGGACACTGATTTGACTGCGATCCCGTCGCCGCCAACGTATATACATTTCTCCACTAGCTGTTAAATAGTGCCATGCAATGTCCAACCCTTTTTTCTTTACGTTCTGTTTTGTTTTCACAAAACGCTACCGATTACAGCCTTTTTACATGCGTGCTGTTTTGTCGCTGTGCTGTTTTGACGCCGTGCTGTTTTGGCACGTGCTTTTCTGTCGCTGTGCCGTTTTGACGCTGTGCTGTTTTGACGCGTGCTGTTTTGTCGCGTGCTGTTTTGTCGTGTGCTATTTTGTCGCGTTCCCGTCAAATCGGTCCTGCCGACCAGATTTGACGATTTATGTGTCAACGTTTCGAGTCGACACTGCGATGAACCGTTCATTCTATTTCATTATGTAATCACCAAGTATCATCAAGTTTGGCCGAACTGACAAGGGTCACCAGGAAAACCCTCTCAACGGCAGCCAATGTTTCGCTAAAGGACGATAAAATTCCGCGCAAGCGCCCAGCCGAAAGCTTGACGGAAAAGCTCACAGAAGGCGCATTTTAACGTACATTTCGGCCAGTTCTGAGGTCTTCGGAAAACTTCAAGTACGCATGTCCGCGAGCATGAGCTCGAAACTTCGCGAAACGTCGGCTGGCGTCTTGAGGCTTTCACTGGGAGCCATTTGCGAGTGGCGTCTTTCCGCGTCGCCATGCTGCTTCGATCGGAAGTTTGATGCCAGGGTGAATGGATGGATGAATGATATTAACTTGACTATACCCTTTGTAACGGGCGGTAGCTTGCGTCACCTAGCCGAAAAATATTTACACCCCTCCCCTCTAAAGTTTTATTTATATTCCGTGTCTCGTTAAAGCGTCTCACTCACCCATTTCCCATAATATCAGGCTTCTCAAGACCCTTGTACCCTTGTCAGTCATTTTATACTCTCCTCTTTGTGACTGTAATGCTTTCTTCCTCCGTTCTTCCATCCTCGCCAGCGAAAGCCAGCGCTCCCTCCAGATCCGTTACGGGCCCTCAGAAAGGACAGGACGAAGCCCTTGCATGTCAAAACTAGATGTTGTAGCGTCTCGCTCTCACCATATCACACGGCACACAATGTGTCTATCCCTAGCATTTTACCAATACTCCCGTTTTGTCCTCCAACGGTAAAGAGCTGCCCCGTTAATTACCAAACACGAGGCCGCTGCTTGAAGTGTCGCTTTCTCTGGTGCTCCTTCCAGGCGTGCAGCGATCTCCAGCCGTCCAGAGGGGCTCGAAACGGAAAAAGGAGGTCGGCGGCGGTGGCGGCGGCGGCGGCGGCGGCGGCGGCGGCGGCGGCGGCTGCGGCGGTGGTGGTGGTGGTGGTGGTGGTGGTGGGACCGCGGGCGGAGGCAACGCCGCGGGCAACGGCGTTGGCACCGGTGGCGGAGTCGTCGTCAAGGAACTCGAGACGTCCGCGACGTCCCCGACGTCCGCGGCGACCGGCATGGCGTCCACGCCGGGCCCCGGGCGTGGCCGTCTCTCGGTGAGCCCCGTGAACGGCGCTTCGGGCGACTGTGCGGACAAGGCTGCCCGCAAGAAGAAGGCGCGCACCACGTTCACAGGGCGACAGATCTTCGAGCTCGAGAAACAGTTCGAGATAAAGAAGTACCTGTCGTCCAGCGAGCGCGCGGAGATGGCCAAGCTTCTCAACGTGACCGAGACGCAGGTGGGTGCCACTCTCGGAGTACGTACCTGCGGGCTGTCGCACAGCGGAAGCTGCAAGGGGGGGGGGGGGGGGGGGGGGGGGGGGAGGGGGGGCTAATTGAGCATTGACGCCTGTGTGCAGTGGTCCACCACGGCGATAACAGCAGCATAGCGACTGTTGACGAACAGGGGCTGTAAGTTGGACACTTGGCGAGAAAGTCGGCGAGACCGCCGACCACCGCGATTGGCTAGCGCCGCGCTCCGATGGACCATGTGCCAAAGGTTAAGCGCGATGCTGACCAATCACGGCTGTCGGTGACCTCGCCGACTTTCTCGCCAAGTGTCCAAGTTAGAGCCCCTGTTCAATGCTTTATTTGATGGTGCGAAACACTTGGTCCCACATTCTGGGACCGGATAGTTCAAACCAAGCAATGGATAGGATGTATAGGATATATGTTCTACACTCTAAAATCATGTTACTAGAACTTGAATAATCAGAGATAGGATTACTAAGGCTGTTCGCCAATTAAGATTTTTTTAACCGATTAATCAGCGACCTTTAGTATATTAATTTGTGTAATGGGGAGGCTGATTCAAATGTTAAAATCTTGCGAAGTGTTAAGCAGCATTTCGGGAACAGAATTGCTGGGAATTCTAAAGCCTTAGCGAGGGAGGACCTTTTAAAGGGGGCGATGCAACGATTTTTGTTCTTTGCACAAATACCGCTTAGAACGGATCCCTGACGTTAATGACCTGTGAAACACCCATTCGTTTTTTACCACACATAATCGAAGTCGCAGAAAAAATGAAAGAAAAACAAGCAGGGTTCACCCCCTCAACTGGCAGCCAGAACAAGCGGACACGTGATCTGGAGCCGATTATATGCCGCCAATGTTGATCATAGCCACGCGCTGGCGTTGGCAAGGCACAGGACACGCGTTGAGTTCCAGACATTGTCATGGTTCGGCTATTGTCGTCATTGCAGCAATTGGACACGGGCCACTACCCGAATGCTTCTCGATCTATCGATTATCACGAGCCCAAATCGAGTGCCTACGCAATGATCAGGTCCAATCTATGAGCCGTATTCAAATATCGTCACTGGGTGGTACTGCGACCGCCCAGCTACGCCATCACGTTTTGCGAAGGAGAGATTGAATGAAAACACTCAACAAAGGAGTTAAAGGGATACTGAACCAAGGAATTTATTGTCCATAATAAGTGGCGCACGTTCTTTCCACGAGCCAGCAGCCGCCGGTGTGCGCGAGCACACGCAACAAAAATGACGTCAAAGACCTCCATTCGCGGTTAAGATGACAGTGAAATGTATGGGCTTCAGGCCAAAGGAGAATGAAGACAAGTTTTTCATCTACAGGGTGGTGTCTGGTGTAAAAGGTAAGCGATTAATTGGTCTAACAAGCACGTAGCTTTCACTTGTAGAGATGAAAAGCCTGTATTTATTCTCCTTTGGCCCGAAGCCCATGCATTTCACTGTCCTCTTAAGCGCGAATTAGAGCCACTAAATGAGCTGCGCTTAGAGTATCGGCACTCCGTTCCCCGACATTGTTGTGAGCGTCGCCATCTTGGGGCTTGTGCAGAGCAGACGCAACTACTGATCGTCGCGCACACCGGCGGCTGCTGGCTCGTGGAAAGAACGTGCGCTACTTATTAGGGACACTAAATTCTTTGGTTCAGTATCCCTTTAAAGGGATGCTGAACCGAAATTTTGGGTGGAAATTCTTGGTCGCAATGGCATACATAGCATGTCCTTTACTTCTAAATGACGTTGTTTTGAGCGAGAAGGCGTATAAAATTGAATAAACACGAAAAATACAATTTTACGTGACCCCTGGTGCGCGTCGTGGAAAGCTCGTTTCGTGACGTGCGCATTCTCATTCGCCTCAAAAGACAGACGGAGCCAAGCCAAGCCAGGCGCTAAGCTGGGTGGCATTTGTTATTGTTAGTACCACGCGGGCTCTGCCCCATATTTTGGATTTCCGCGACCTCGGCTGGTCGGCGTTCGGCATTGCCTTTTGCGATCTCTTTACTAGTATGGCGACGTATAAAATCGTCGGCAGCAGCAGTAGCAGCAGCCTCAGCAGCCGCAGCAGCCTCAGCAGCCGCAGCAGCAGCAGGAGCAGCAGAACAGCCGCCGAGCGAAGAATCAAGGCGAGCACCAACGAACGAGGAGAATGCACGGAGGCACCAGGGGCGCTGGGGGCGCCGAGAATGCGCACGTCAGTTCCGCTACGCCTGCTCTCAGAAGGACTCACTCGCGCCGGCGGCTTCCGGCCGAGGATTCGCTCTTAATTCAAAGAAATACAATAATTCGGGCCCCATCCGTCTGATTGAATATCGTTTTTAGGTACAGTACCATCCAGTGAAGCCCGCTCGGGCAATAATTATGAGATTTCAAATATCGGTTCAGCATCCCTTTAAGCGGGTTTCACATGCAGCGATTTTGGCCCTATAGCGGCGCGATTTATGCCGTCGCGGCGCTCTGGCCAGCCGCAGCGGCTGAGCGGCACGGTTCCACCAGGTTGGAAATTTTTCGCGGCGGCAGAGCGGCAGCTTCCACCCTGGCCACACACAGCGCGGCGGGAAATCACGTGACAGGAGGAGAAACACTGCGGGAAAGCTGGCGCATAGGACGGCGGCGTTTTCACGTTCTTGAAGCAGACGAAAAGCAGAGAAAGTACGCAAGCGACTGGTTTGAGGTTTCTGTTTTCCGGCGGGTCGAGCTTCTTTGCTTCAGCAGTCGCGTCGAAACTGTTGAGGAGATTATGGAGGAGGGGGATTGCTGCCGCTTCCTTGGAATTTGCTTTCTCAATGAATTACGCGGCTCTTTATTGCTTCCCTTGCTTGAGTACCAACTGTAGCAAGCGCAAGAGACGCTAATCGGAAGTGGCTTGTGCGAGCGCTAGTGAGAAAAACAAAGAACTGAGCGACATTGACGTATCGTTTCCAACACAGATCGTCACACCAAGTAGGACAAAATGTATCGCGCCCAGTTCAATGAACTGATTATCAGTGAAGTGTCGGAGCGTCGGGTTCTTATGGACGCTCAGCTCAATGAATTTAGGAACAATGGGGACCAAAGAGAAGCTCTGGGAAGAGGTGACTGAGGCCGTGAAAGTGATGGACCAGACCGGTATGAAACCACTGCACATTTCGGAAATACCAACAACTCCAATGCCGTCCAGAAGGTTCGGGTCGGCCATATCAGTTGGAGTCTTTACATTCTAGGAAGGCGCTGCCCCTGACGCTGCCGAGGATGATCCCAGGTTTCATCCTCCGCGACAACGAAGTTCGAAAAAAAAACAAAAAACATAAAGAAATAAGACCAAGGGTTGTTTAGTATTTTAAACGATTTTTTGTTTGTTTTATTAAGGTGAAATTAAAGGGACAACTAAAAACTACGGCATTAAAATTGTTGTTAGAAGCCGCTGTAACCGACTGTGCCCATCTGCTTGCTGCGAGCAACATTGGCCATCGCAACGGCAGAAAACGCTCATGGGAAATGAAACCGCGCGATCCCTGCCGCCGCGCCGCTAGCGACAGCGATTTCGGCCGCGGAATCGCTGCATGTGAAACACGCTTTACTTGGCCAGTGGCATTGCGTGCGAGTATACTTGGGGTCCCACTAGTGCAAGTAAGTTCGTTAAAGTGAAAAAAATTTCCAAAAGGATGTCGTTGCACCGCTTCTTTAATTAAGGTCCCATTGAGCGAAAAAGCGGCGATATGGCCATGAAAATACGATTGAGCGGCACGTGCCGCTTAATCGCTCAAATCACGGACGACGCTGTCCTCGGCGTCGTCCTTGAGGTCGTCCTAGAAGTCATCCTAGACCTCTAGGATGACCTTACTTGTCCCATTGCGCAAAAAAGCGTCGTCGTTGTGCCCAAAGAAAAAGGCCATAAAAATGCGTCATCAAGCACGCGCCGCTCATGGTCACGCTAAGTGCGGGAGCGTGATGTCACCGCCGGAGCGCCGTGTGCAAAAGGTGCGCTTCGTACTTAATCTGTGCTCGTTGTGTGCTTCCTGCAATGGACTGTAAGGCAACCTCGTCTACATCTACGGCCTCGACATCGGCAGCAGCGTCTACATCTACGGCGGCTTCCGCAGGCGAACGTGGCCGCCCACGCCAATACGCCAAAGCCTCCTTAAGAGTATTCCACTAGGCGTCGTTCTCGACGTCGTCCCAGACGTCGTCCTAGACGCCGATCTTTACGTCGTCCTCGACGTCGTCCTAGAAGTCGTCTTTGAGGTCGTCGTAGAGATCGTCCTCGGCGTCGTCCTAGAGACCGTCCTTGATGTCGTCCTCGACGTCGTCCTAGCGGCCGTCCTAGACGCCGTACTTGGCGTCGGTCTCTAGGACGTCGTCCTTTACGTCGTCCTAAACTTTAATACGTGTAGAAACATTTCTCGAAAACATTTCTCCCACGCGACTATATTGCTTTCGCCTTCCTACACGTAAGCGGTCTTGAGTGTCCTCCTGTAATTGTTTTCACTTCTTCGTTTGTTTGGCATACATTCAGATTCCATGGACTGATCGCAGAAGTAAATTAGATAACGTAAAGGAATGTATACAATTTGCTACTGACCTCAGGTTGCCAGTTACTAAGTGCTATTCAAACGACTGAAAAGTTACTTATTCATTTCAGCTGATTTATTCATTTGGTTCAGAAAGAAGACAGTGAACTTTAAAAAATGTAGCGCGCTGCTTTACTTATCCTCCTTACCGGGGGCAGTAGCAACATGGGAGAGGGAGCACAATGAGGAAGGAATATTCTCCAGTTGTAGGCTCGTAAGCAACCGATGGTGGAAAGCTTTTAGTCAATTTTATTAGGGGCGAAGCTCCTTAGGGTCTAGCCTTGTCCGTCCGTCCGTCCGTCCGTCCGTCCGTCCGTCCGTGCTCACATCGATTGCCATCCCATCTGTCTTCTTAAAAAAAGAAAAAAATGTTTGCGCAGTCGACAGGATTCGAACCTGTGCGGGGAGACCCCAATGGATTTCTAGTCCATCGCCTTAACCACTCGGCCACGACTGCGGGACGAGTAGGGGGCTCTGAGATGTGGTAGTAACTCAAGAGCTGGGGATGTCATGGATGAAACGTTGCATGTAGCCGCTCAACGTCTATACAGGAGAGGGCGCTGTGGTCAAATGCGTATATAATCGCGTTCCATACCACACATTCTCTTTCTGACATGGACCGTTGACTTAAGGGGGATTCAACCGCTATTTATTTGTACCCTTTTCCTCATAGATGGCGCAGAATTTTTCCGGAACAAACGAGTTGCATGTTCGCAGCTGCGCATGCAGGTCGGGCGCTCGGGGTGGGCTCGGGCCACGGGCTGTTCGCCGCCGACCTCGAGCTAGATCTTCTTCGCTCTGCGTCCGCCGCTGGAGGAAGCTGCCAACAGGCGGCGCGAGATACGAGCCAGTACATGCGTAGATTGCAGTGGCTTACAATACGTAGAATAAGCTCTGATTTCCGAATAAATTCGAAGTTCCATCCACGTTCGAAATTATCGAAAGCACAAGGTGCGGCGTTGCGGCCGTTTGGACCACCACATTTTACACGCAAACGTTGTTTTGCAAAAAAAGAAAAACACATTGAGCTTAATTTGAAGCTAGAAAACAAAAAAGAAATAAAGTGGCAGTTTTGCACTTCCTATGTCGTATATCGGCCTGCTCTTCGTCTGAATACTGGTTTGCAAACCCGCTCTCAGGTTCTGTGGAGTAAAGCCCATCTATCCTGGGAAAAGTGGCGCCATGTAGGCACCCTACTAGAGACTCGTGCCGTGCGCCACCTCTGGGAAGAACTAGAGCCACTAAATGAACTGCGCTTAGAGTATCGGCACTCTGTTCCCCAACATTGTTGTGGGCGCCAGCATTTTGGTGCTTGTGCAGAGTAGACGCAACTGCCGATCGTCATGATTCGAAAGTGCGACTTCCTCAGCATTAGATTTGGTGTTAGGAAGCTCGTATAAAATTGCTTTGCTCTGTCGCGAACTGTTTAAACATTTGTGGAGGACGGAAAAGCGTTTCCTGCGATTTCAGTTAATTCTTCAGATAACTGGCAACCATGATTTTAAGCCACAATATGAACAAGTGTAGTTACTCTGAAGCGTAGCTTATTTAGTGGCACTATATATAGAAGAACATGGCGTCGGAAATCTAGCTCAATGCTGCGCTGTTCCGCCATGATCTTCCCTAGTGCCACTAAATAAGCTACGCTTCAGGGTAACGACACTTGTTCATATTGTGGCTTAAAATCATGGCTGCCAGTTATCTGAAAATTTATCTGAAATCACAGGAAACGCTTTTACGTCCTCCACAAATGTTTGAACGCTTCGCGACAGAGCAAAGCAATATTACATGAGCTTCCTAACACCGAATCAAATGCCGAGCAAGTTGCAATTTTGAATCATGACGATCGGCAGTTGCGTCTGCTCTGTACAAGCACCAAGATGGCGGCGCCCACAGCAATATTGGGGAACAGAGTGCCGACCCTAAGCATCGCTTATTTAGTGGCGAGGTCCACACTTCTGCACGTCCAGAGGTGTGGACCTCGTCGAAGAGGTCCACACTTCTGCGCGTCGAGTGAAAAGCAACAAGAAGCAACCGTTTCCCACCCGTAGACTGTACCAAGGAGTTCTCTGTCCAAGCAAGTGGCGCGGCTCTACTACTCGTCCATAATCGCGCGCCAAGTGCACAGCAGCTGACAAGATTGGCAGCGGGTATGGCAAGAAAGGACACTTTCCATCTGTCTGCCTGTCAGCGAAAAAGAACCACCGAAATACACCAATCCTGTTGCACTCGAGTTATCCTCGTAAATTCCATAAGTTGAAGGCGCTGCCGGCAAGTGCAGACTAAATTCATTTGATAAAAAAATCACGCTTTCAAGTACCGCGAACCATTGTTGTGGAAACGCGCAAGACACGTGCGAGGAGCGGGTGCTCCGCTGCCATTCGCTTCCAAGGGCCGTTCATTTCAGTACTGGGCCGACAACTGCTTCCAAAAGCCGCTCGAGACACGGGCCTCGTGCACTGGCGCATTTGACGCCACTTTCAAGACAAACGCAAACACATTGAAAGGCTTGAGTCCAGGCAGATAAAGAGAGATCGGTGGCCAAGTGCAATAAAGAAAAAAAAAAAAAGGATCGGTGGCCGAGTGGGCTAGAGCACACCAGCTCGGAGCACGTGGAGCGAAAGCTCGCGCTGTATAACCCAGGGATCCTGGGTTCAATCCCCACCCCTGCCCGTTTCGACCTAGATGAGCATCGTAGCGGCGTGCGGTCGTGTATTATTACTATTGCGTGATGCACGTTAAAGACCCCAGGCTACCGGTTGTACTGCACTGGCTAAATTGATCACCTACAGCTGGGAGACAAGTCGCCCGTTGAGGCAGACTATGTTTCTGGCTGTATAAACATACACACACACCAATTTGTTTTCAGACAGGTAAGGTAGCACCGCTTCGTTCCACCATGACATAGTAAGATGACTGTTAAGGTGTTCGTAACAAACAATACCATAGTGAACTCCCGAGGTTAGTTATGAAGACACTAAAGTTATTTAGAGGTTCATTTGATTTTGCCTAAAAATTAGAAAGGTGACGAGAAAAAAAAAATTCAATTTGCACCTCAGAGTAAGCACCTGTTTGTTGGTTAAGAAAATATATTGCAATTGTTCAAAATAAGAGAATTCGTGCTTCTTTTTTGTTTTTCATATCTACTAGCCACCAAACAAGGTCTACAGAGGATGAAAATATCTGAAATAATGTTTCATAAAATAACGTTGTTCGGAATAAGTATTTTAGCCTTCTTTGCAACTCATTCAACTATTTTGTTTTATTTCCAAATACATATTAGTAGAATGCCTTCATGTGCGCTTTGCTTAGGGTGATGGAATCTCGCCATGTTGTCCCACACGTTTACTTTTATTTTTTGTTCAGAAGCGCGTGAAAGAGCGTGTCCCTGCATGCGTTTGAGGCGCTGACTGTGCTATGGTGACATTTTTTGTTTTCGTCGATTTCTTTGTATTTTCCCCGTGAGCGCGTGCTGTCGGCATCGGGTATTACAAAGGGTGGCATCACCATAAAAAGAAGGACATTGAGGCACCCTAGGAAATCTCTGCTCAACCCAGCACGATCTTATGGTGCTTACGAGCCACGCTTGTAGCGTATGCAAGCGTTTGACCACGCGTGCTAACATAGCACACACAAAAAAATAGAATCAACAAAAGTATCGCCTTCACAGCCTTATCAGGCCTTTCGCTAGGAGTCTGCTGATGACTATACTCTGTTTCACCTTGTGTTGTACCGCAGGAAAGGCTACAAGTGCGAGCTCCTTGCTCTACGGCACATCTCGGCAGCACAAGCTCTCGTGCACGAAGGGCAGCTGTCAACGCTATGAGCTCGCGCTTCTAGCCTTCGCTGCGGTACAACATAAGGTGAATCGGAGTATAGTTACACTTTTTTTGCATCGTTCAAAAAGTGCTGACCAACGGAGCCATCAACTGTAATTCTGTTGTGTCTATGTTTATACAGCGGGAAGTTAGCTCTGAGGGCATCTGGTGTCTTCGTTGGAGATGAAAGATAGTGCAGTATACCACTGCTTGTCTGACATCTTAAACGTGCATCAAGCAATAGTGATGCTCGCAGACTTGTACCGTACGCATTACAAGTAATCGAATTACTTGTAATCGAATACTTTTTGAAGAAATTTTGTAATCAGTTGATTACTTTTATTAGACAGTAATCACAAAAATAACCTGGTTACTTTTTGAAGTAATAAAAATTAATTCTAACCCCCTGTACACACCTTCTTTTTCTGAAATTAAAAAATAAAATTTGCTTCTTTTCTCGAACAGGAAAAAGAATGATTTTTGCGGAGCTGTAGGAAACGAGGTCAAACCATGGTTGAAAAAACCCCGAGACTGCGGGTAAACGACACGACACTAAAAAGTCTCTAACACAGCTGAAATTTTTATTTTCCGAAACCTGGTTATATAGGCACTTCGATACAAAAGAAAAAAAAAAGGGAGAGGGTGAGAACACCAAAGAATGCCACTTTCCACCAACGTATCCTCTGACTAAACAACAAGGACAACGGACTCTGCGTCATGCACTTCTCTTTGACCCCTCGCTTCCCGACCACCAAAACACTGGTACCCTAAGCCCAGTAACACACACACACACACAAAAAAAAACAAAAAAAAAACGATTTGTTGTTTTTTCTACTCGGAATACTATACAGACATAAACCTTGAAGGTCAGAACTTCTCACAGTTTAAGAAAACGCCGAAGTTCGTTGTCTAACCCAAACGACGGCTTATTAACTGCGTTCCCGTGACCTAATATTGTTAATGACTCTTTTATCAAGCGCTTATGGTCATCTTTTTCCCGCAACTCTACTGAAGTTAAATGCCACAACGGTACACAGTTCCTACATTCGATCAGATGTTTTCGATCAGATGATCAAACCTTTTGTATGTACAATTTCTGTGGAATGTTCGTTTTTTTTTTTTTTCGCGCTGGGACTGGGACTGGGAAGCCCCAGGGAAGCCCCAGTGCGTGACAAAGGCCATTCAGGGCGAAGTTTGAGGGAGCAGAATGTAGCTTTGTAAGTCCTTCGTTCAAACTAGCCCCCTCACGCACACACACACACAGAAATAATAAAAAAATCCTCCTTACGGTACCTACACGCAGCCCGTAGGAGAACCAAGCGGATGCAAAATATAACCAAGCCAGTTCAAATATTTCCCTATTTCCCCTACGTAGTCTTTGTGACAAGCAAGGTCTCGAGTTGAGAACTGGTCGGGGCGATCTCTTCGGCTAATGGACTACTTCCATAAACCCCTGCATGCAACACGGCGCGCTTTGCACTCTGGGAACTAGTTGGCCAGGGAGAAGAGTGGCATGGTTTCGGTTTCGATCGACACGTCGAAAAGAGATCATACAGAGAGCGTGCACTATTACGGCCGTTATCTCACGTTTTCTGGTCCCGAGAGCATCATTTTTGGTCTCTAAACTAACCTAAATGGCCAGACCTCGAAGCTATAGCACAAGCCCGAGACGTATAGCTTGTCTTAACACATGCTTGTATTTTTGTACACGATCGAGCCTTTCTGTTAGCGTTTCGAGATATAGCTGAACGAGCCAGTGCTGGGAATCTCGACGCTGCGTAGCTCGGATATCTTGCTAGTGTACGAGTAAGCTGTAGCGACCAATAAGTTTGTATACATTAAGCTCGCACCTTTACAGCTGGTCAGGAAGTTTGTTTGTTTTGCCTCCGGCAGTGACGGACACCTCCTTTTCGGACTGACTTATACCATTCCATATGACCTTTGCGTTAAATCTTCATGACTGTTAATGTTCTTGTTACTGTTGTGTTAAGTTTCTGTAATACTGTGGCACCGCAGGCCTCAGGTACGGGCCAATGGCCTTTCTGTGATGCTGCGACCCTCCAGGGTCGAATAAAGACGATTTATCTATCTTTCTATCATAGACGAAATATATTTTTTTGCAATTACTGTTTTCAGGTGAAAATTGGAGGCGCCATTGAAAAGCTCAATTGGAACACACTTCTCATCTCTTATCTGTACTGACCCGCAGCACTGCACGAAGCTAACTCCCCACCCGCTTGCATTCCACTAATATTCAACATCGCGTATGCACATAAAGTTATCCTGCAATCATAGAGGCACATTCGCACATACAAAACCGTTTTAAAGCAAAAGATGAGCACTTGTGTGAAGAATGTCGCACCGTTCGCCGCAAGTGCGCCGGACGGGCGTGAACCCCTAGGCGGTGTGCCATACGAACGAAATTATTCAAAGCGCATTTGACGGTTGCTAATGGCCATAATATTTGTTATGTGTTTGCTTTCTCCCTGACTGAGTATGCCGAGATAATTTCAGACACACCGTTCAGGCACAGATCTTGGGCGTCAGTAAAAGCTCGTCCAAAAAGGCTTAGCGAGGAGTAGGGGACGCTTGTTAGGGCCTCCGTCGTAGCTAGCCGATCTCAGCGTTTGCGAAAACCTAATCTCCTATCAGCATAAAATTTGAGTGGGCGATATATGATGACACGAGGAAGACATCATAGTAACTTTTTTGCAGTAGTGAGGTAATGCGTCAACACTGGGCTCAACTTTGATACTCCTGTGAGGATGCGGCCTGCTTTTCGCCCAATGAAGTAACAAGAAGCGGACGTTTGGAAGCAAAATACGTGTAAGGCTCAAGGTGACCAAATTTCAGTTGTAGTTCGCTGGTACTAGACGGGATTATTGAAAGTGAGCTCAAAGATGCACTCGTGGGTCAGGTGACTAAGCCACGTCTTACTACGTTTGCATACGCACGCACAATATCCGGTGTTTCAGGAACCAAGGAAAGTGCCACACTCTTCGTTTTGTATCGCTCGAGAATGAGTGTATTGTACATTCGTGAAAAGTCAGATAATCGAAAACGCAAGCGGCGCATTCGGTCACGGCGTGATAGCATGAAATGAAGGTGCTCAATCGAAACCGAAACTGAGTGGCCAACTAGTTCCCAGAGTGCACTGCGTGGTATTTCGCCGCGATGGGGCGCGTCGGTTTTGGAAGAAGTCAATGGATACTACACATTATCCGTTTCAAATCCTGGAGCTGCTACTCTTTTGTATAACATGCCAGTTCATCCACATGTGAGAATTAAAATGAGCGACAATCAAGATCTAGAACCCCCTCCGCTCCCCCCCCCCCCCCCCCCCCCAAACTGACGAACGCCCAAATCATTAAACGTCTTCAAACGAATTATATGCTTGTGTCCACATTGGGAAGGTGCAACGACCACGAAGAGGGAACCCGTTTTTTCTTCTTCAATACTTGTGAAAATGTGAAATGTTGGTTCGAAGTAGTTCATTGTTATGAGTGCTAAACATAACTTCACACAATAAAGTAATCAGAAGAGTAACCGTTACTTCTTCAAATAATGTCTAATTACTTTTGCTGTCGAGTAATCAAGTAATCTAATCGAATAATTTTTAGCCAAGAGTGATAGTAATTGCAATCGATTACGTTTTTTTTTTTAGTAACGTGTACAAGAGTGGATACATGACAGCACGCCGGTACGATGCTCATCCAGATTGAAACGAGCAGAGGCGGTGGATTGAATCCACGATCAGTGAGCTTTACAGCGTGAGCTTTCGCTACACGTGCTACCGATACACGAGCAACGAGACATCGCGGTCGAATTCGAGCTCGAGAGAAAAACAGCAACAGCAAAAGCAAGAAAATCTCCGGTTTGAGGCATTTAGTACTAGTGTCGCCATCTCGTTTATCAAGTTGGAAATAAAATTAACATGGTGATTTTATTTACACAAATACGCAAATACAACAATATTTTGCTTTCTCGTCATGGTCTTAAAATTAAGATTATAGGCACCCCTAGTACGTCCGGCCAAGCGTTTTGTCACGTTTGTCTTCTAAATAATTGTATTTTCAAAAATGCCTCAAAACGCGCTAAAAACAGTCTAAACGGTCATATTTCTGGATTTTATTAAAAATCTCCAGCGCTCTAAAAGAAAAATCCAAGGGCCGCACAACCTTCATTACGTTATCATAAGTAACCCCCAAAAGAATGAATACTATCGTGCATTCCTGAAACTCAGGTTTGTGTAGCGAAATTTGCCCATTCAGTGACGAGCGGTTGAATCCCCCTTAAGCGGTGGAGATGCGTTCCCACGGCTTCTAGCGGCTCCAAGCTGATCCGCTAGAAGAACCACTGGCTCTGCATTTCACCGACCATAAAGCAGTAATAATGAAGTCGAAACGCAACCCGGAACTCAGCACTACCTATGAGCAATAAAAAAATCAGCACCATCAGCACTACCTATGAACAATAAAATCAGTATCATCAGCACCACCAGAGCTTCGCCCCAATCAACATCATTCACCACGTGGAGATGCGGTCATTTTTTATATTCGTTTAGTAGGGGCTTTCAGTGAGGCGATCCTTCATTGGCAGAATTCTTGATGTTGAGTTTGACAGCGCCGAAGGTGATACCGTGACAGCCCTATAGAACGGTTCACTTCTGACCGATGGATCGGTTAAATGTTTAACCTTTGAAGAAGAAAATAGACGGTGTTATGGAGAATTTGGCTTAACCTTTGAATAATACAATACTATATTGAGCGCTTTAGGTTCATCAATATATTTGACATCACTAATGATTACACGATAAAGACAGGTGTGCAATTGATTTTACGATGGCGGTAAAGGGAAGCAACAATGCAATGCGAGCAAAGAATGCTTTGCGTATTTGAAGGAATGGAATCAAAGAAAAGAGCTCGTCTCGTGTGCCTTTTTACAGCGGAGCTTTTAAGGGCTAGTTTTCCAAGTTTCGTGTCCGTGGGTTAATAAATCTCGACACAACCCTCTAGACAGCTACCGCCATCTATGAGAGACGGCGGCAACCAGACAACCGAGTTGCCGGTTGTCTGGTTGCCGCCGTCGCTCACAGATGGCGGCACATAGTACAGCTCCGCTGCTCTTCCTTCTTCACCAGAGTGGAAAGGTTGAAAGTTTTCTTTTTGAGTTATTTGTTAAGCGGAGGAAACGCTCCAAATTCGAGTGCGGGGTTCAGGGTGAGATATGCTTTCAAAGGCTCATATATGAGCCGGTAGACTGTGCGATGACCGAATGCCAAATATTGACCAAACGTCGCGCGAAATTCGGACGAGGAAAAAATAGTTCCACAAGGTTGTTTTTAAATAACCACGCAGTAGTATTTATCGTACGGAGATCGTTAATATTCTTTCAACAAAACCCTGTTTGGTAGTAGTGTGCAGTAAATACCTTCGTTTTCACAAAAAAGTGCGGAACGATTTTGGCACGTCCCCAATTGCGTGCATTTTTTTTTGTTTGTTTTTACCTGATTTCTTCGAGCCTTTACTCACACTTCGTTTCGCGGTGGTTCTTTTATATAGCCGCGGTGCGTGACACGTGAATCAACGTTTCAATGTTAAAATAGAATGATTTCTATGTGAACTTCCGTTGGCGTGGACATTGCTGAAATCAGACTCAAAGAGAGCTTTTCTCGTGTTTATTACTGGGATGCTTGGGCAAGTGCCTGATTCAGTTTGATTAATAAATGCCCTGCCGAAGCTCACTCAGGTCTTGTTACGATAGTGGACACAGCGCGGGTGCCGCTATAGCATCCTCCAACGAGAAAGCCTGTGAGCATTTCCAGATAATGTTTACGACGCGGTTGTTTATAAATTACAACCGCACGTTTACCCGCGTAAACAATTTGTGGAAACGCGATTCCTCCAGTTTCGTTGGCGAGACTCCCACAGCAGCGCTATCTCGATCAAACGTGCTAATCTAGAGTTTCATTTTGCCGAACGCTTTTAGTCACGTGCAAGGGAAAATAAAAAGGAGGCCCATCTTTAAGGCTTTTTAATGCATCGGCCAGGGTCAAAGCTTGCTCCCCAAACAGGTCGGCATGCATCATGTTCGAGTCTGTTTCGGCTCATCGGTGCATTTTCAGGGAAGATTATGAAAGAAAATCTAAAAGACGCGTTTTGAAGTGCCCTCAGGGAACTAATCACTCCAATCTATGGAGGGATTTCACCATATGGCGAGTTCTAAAAAATGAGCTCTCCAACGGGACATGAGCCTGACATTTGATGTTGCTCAGTGACCCATCGCGGACTCCGTTTCTAGGTTGCAAATTTTTGACCCCGTCATACTTTCAGACCCCTCCATAGATTGTAGCGATTAGCTCTCCGAGCGCCCTGCGGAAAAAGTAGACGCACGTGACATACTTTTTTTTTTTTTTTCTTTTAGAGCGTGGCGTGGCTTTTGCCCCGAGTAATAGAAGTGGTTGGTTAACCGTACAATAAGAGAAACCTCCCTATAATATTGCCAAAAAAAAAGTGTTCCTGCAGTTTTTTGCTGCAGCGTTTGCAACGCAGGGCTCCAAGCGGCCGCGAGGTTCGTCTAGTTACCACAAAGTATTAACTACCGAGAATGCGTACTTCCGAACGGACGCATGGTTGCGGCCGCTTCTCGCCTCCGCCATTAGCGTTGTAGTGTGGCATCCCCCCTCCCCCTTACTGAGCTGCCCGCTTCAATTTGCGAGGCCGTTGGGCACGCGCATCTCTTCGCGGACATCAAGCGCCCACGTTGCGGTGCCCGTTAATGATCTCGGGAAAAGTCGTTATACCTACCCGTCGGAATTGCTTCCCGAATGTGACAAGCGCGCGCTCAGAGACCAGCGTATACGCCGCGCCGTAGGAAACAATGTATTCACGAAGCATGCTTCGCATTCGTTCGTCACCGGGGTCTGCGCGAGAGCGGGGCACAACTTGCGTGCCGTGTGCCGGCGTGTTTGCTCGATTTCCTTTTACGAGCTCGGCTAACGCCGATGCGCGCTGCTGGGCGCGGCTGATCGAGTGGCCTGGTCTCGGGGACCGGCTCTCGGCAGACGCTCTCCTCTTTCGGCCGTTTTGCAAAGAGCGTCGCTTGCGGTTTCGCCACACGCGTCCGTCCCTATAGATGCGTCCGTGCAAAAAGGGCATTTTCTCGCAAAAAAAAAAAAAAAAAGAAATTGCCGTGACAATTTTTTTTTTTTTTTTTTAACTCGTTAACTCCCACTTTAACTCTGTGAGTGCGGAATCATGCGCGCACACTTCAGGACAGTGCGGAAGTATCGAAAATGGCTCAAAAACTAAAATACTGAAAGTACCTACGTCTGTTGCTTGGCACAAATGTTTACCCGCCCGAAGTACGTGAGTTGCAGGCACCAACACGAAGTTCAGTTGAACGCAAGTATACTCTTGGCAGAAATACTGAATTGTCACTGTTCCACACGAACACATATAATGGCTCATAGAGCACGTTTTACAGACTGAACACCGGGTGAGTTTCACCGTGCCCGTTGTTTGAACCAACTCGAAGCTGTATACGCGCAGAGGGGGGGGGGGGGGGGGGCGAGGCGAGGAGGAGGAGGAGAAGGAGGAGGGAGGGAGGGAGGGACGGACGGACGGACGGACGGACGGACGGAGGGAGGAGGAGGAGGAGGAGGAGGAGGAGGGCGAGGAAAACTGACCTCCCCTAGAGCCACCGAATAAGCTATCGGCACTGCGTTCCCCGATTTTCTTGTGTGCACCCCCATCTTGGTGCTTAGTGCAGAGCGGGTAACCCTAGAGTTCTGTATCTAGGAACTGTAGGAGCACCTGGCGATCGTTGCAATTCGAAAGTGCGACTTCTTCATCTTTCGATGCGGTGTCGAGAAAGCTCAGGCGATATCGTTTTGCTCTGCCGTGAACTGTTTGAACATTTCTGGAGTACGGAGAAGCGTTTCCTGCGGTTCAGACAATGGGCAACAATGTTTTTGCACTCCAAGATGGCTCAGGTGTCGTTACTCGGAAGCTTAGCTTATTGAGTGGCTCTATACTCGTTGCCACCTCAAGAAAAAAGCAAGTTTTGCGCATTGTACACATACGCCGCGCTGTAGGTATAGTTCTTACAAGATTTGGTTGGCGGAGGAAGAAGCGATGCTTGTGGCTTTTGAAACGTCTACGTCTTGATAAGATAACAGATATCTAATCTAAAATGCACCTACATATATCTTCATTCTCTACATAAAGGAGAAATTTACTAATGCTCCTCGAGGAACCGGACTTTTTTTTTACTACGGTTCTTGAGATGAAAACGAGTATAGTCTCTCCGATCGCAGTGACCTCCCTTGTTTTACATTCTGTCTTTTGTTTGCCGCTTCCGCGGGCTTAAACCGATGTCGTTGCAGCTTGGAATAAAGATTTTTCACTCTCAAGGGTTGGAAGACTTTTCTGAGATATGTGCTGGCAGGCAAAGCTTGCAGCATCTTTGTCCGCCATATTGCCTCGCGCTTAGCGGCACGCGACTGCCACGCTGAGGAATAGGGTTTGAACCCCGCTTGACGCGCATATTTGTTTAATTAATCTGTAGTATTCCGGAAAGTTCCAGTCCATTCTCGAATATCATCGAGTCTTCCGGTTCGAAACATTCCTGAACGTACCGCGTCTATAAAACCAGCGGTAACGCGCTTTTTCGGGACAGTTGCCCTTCCGTCGCCCCCGCCGACGCAAGATGCGCTGTGTATGTCTTTCTCTTTAAGTTTGTCGGCACGAGTTCGCCTCACTAAACGCTCATTTTTAGCTTTACATTCGCTTATTATTTTCCACTGGTGGCAGTATTCACCAGATTTGCGCCTGTTTAACCGCTGACGAACTACGTCATCAACTAATGATCGCACGATAGGCGGTAATCGAGACTAAACTCGATATTCACCGACCATGTTTAGGGCTTAGTCGCCCCGTGCGACTTAGACAGCGACTAACACATCTTAGTCAAGGGGTAGGACTGGTTTAGCCGGTGTTTAGCGGGTGACAAGCGGATCAGCGCCATGACTGACTCCCATCACCGCTGACCACCAGCGCTCACGAAGCACTTACTTTCATATTTATTTATGACATGTCAATGCGGCTTGTGTGATGTCTCCCTCGTGGTTTTAATTGTATCTGTAAAACTGTCCTGCACAATCAGGCTCTCGCGACAACATTTTTGTTTGCTTAATAGATATTTAAATGTTATTTTTACACGATAAAAATTTCATTCACGCAGTGGCGTTTGAGTACGCGCATGCCTGACTTATGTTTTTACGTTAGTTCCGCTTGTATACTCCTGTCCTGACTATATAGTCACCCGCTTGTTTCGCGCTCGTGAATACCGCTGGGCTTAGTCTCCGATTCTTCGCTTAGCTCGCGACTATTAAGACGCGCTGCTAACTTTAAAACAACGCTAGTTAGTCGACGCTGGTGGATACGGCTGGATGTGTGTGGCAGACAGGAGTTGGTGCAATTGTACGTTATCTCCTTTTGTATAAACTTTCAGGAGAACGGTGAGATTTCATTTCGACATAAAGTTACCCCTCTCAAAACACATCATTTGTTTTACTATCCATTTTATGTCTAGGTGTGTGTATTACACACAAGCGTTATTGCATGTGTGCTTGTATCAACGCGTGTATGCACTTCTTGTGCGCTTGTTTTTATGTAAATGTTTGTTGCATGAATGCATGTATTGTAGGTATATATGTATGCATATGCGTATATGTATGAATGGTGTGTAAGAGAGCATATGTTTTAGGGCTCCACCGATTAAGAAGTTTCAGCGATTAATTAACTCATCCCATAATAAGTGTAAATTGGAGGCTGATAGAAATATGCAAAAATAACTTGACTTCCACCTGAAAAAACCTCCAATACTAACTGAGAGGTCATTATCATTATAGCTGATACAGTTGTCGAAGTAGCGCGAAATTATATATATATATATATACACACACAATTTCGTGCTCTTTCAACAATTATATTAGCTATAATTATTATATATATATATATATATATATATATATATATATATATATATATATATATATATATATATATATATATATATATATAAAGTAAGGTGCGCGGACACAGCAGCTGTAGGATGATAAAAATAAAATTCTAATTTAATGGCGAAAAAAGTCACGCAAGAAAAAAGGGGTGAAGTGCCGAAAAAAAGTTGTATTAGTTTACGGGAATAATGAAGGCTAGGCACAAGAACGCTAGTTATGCGGGAAACAAACCTGAAAAAGGACGGAATAAAAGTCAAAGTTAAAACACAAGAACTTACAAAAATAAATTGTTAAATGGAAAATAAAAGAAAGGATTAAAAATACAAAAATTAATAAAAATAAGAAAGGGGCCTGACGTCCGTCGACGTTTCGGCAGTGGCACTGCCTTCTTCAGGACGGGAGCCCACACGGCGTGGTGGGTTAGTTTTATAAACAAAATCTAGGGGGAGGGTTTGTTGACGCGAAAGTTCGAAGGGGCTTGTAGGGAAAGAGAAGCTGTGTGTTCTTGTGCCTAGCCTTCATTATTCCCGTAAACTAATACAACTTTTTTTCGGCACTTCACCCCTTCTTTCTTGCGTGACTTTTTTCGCCATTAAATTAGAATTTTATTTTTATCATCCTACGGCTGCTGTGGCCGCGCACCTTACTTTTGCCTATATGTCCACGGAAGCATCTGTAAACATTCGCCACTTTATATATATATATATATATATATATATATATATATATATATATATATATATATATGGGTGGTTTCATCTCAAATCGTGCAGGCAAAAAGGGTCGAATTTTTAATTTCGCTGAAAAAAATATATGTTATGGCGTCGTCTCTAAAAACACAGTAGCCACAAACCGCAAGTCCGTCGGATTTTTTGTTCTCGACTTACGAATTTTAAAAGAGGCCGCGGCGGAAAGCAGTGTTTTTCCCATCCGTCATGGGTCGGATGTTTCGCTCGATCTCCCGTCGTGGATTTTCAGTCCACATTATATTACCTTTTTTCAAGCACTCTGTGGGCACAGGTAAAACGCTATAATACCATGAAATAATTTTAGGCGTTTTGCTTTTGTTCTGCAAAAATGTCAAAAACGCACCCTCGGTCAATTGTTGACGAACTTTGACAATTAAATACTGGCGATCTACTTGGGTTACATCATTATTTTTTATGTCTATGGATAGCCCCAAACACGCTCTTTATAGATATTATAAAATTATTTAGCTGTATTAATTATCCTTAGCGGGACGTTTACGTTAATGTTATGCGAAAACCAAAAAGTACCAATTTTAAGATCAATTTTCTCAAAAAACCCATTTTTTATTTTTTTTATTTTTTGTTAAAATGTAGATATGATAGTTGTCTATTCGAAAAGCAAGTCGGGAAAGTGTATATTTTGTTTGTATGTTCTATATTTAAGCATCAATATCGTACAAAAACGTGTTTTTACGGATTGAAAGAGACTTGAGAATTGCGCGTCTTCACAAACTTTGAAATATTTTTGCATTTTTTTTAATGCTCCCGCGTAAAAATGAAATACAGTAGTTCCACCCTGTTATATTTATTGATCATTTAAATTTTATTATAGGCGGCAAGCTACATTGGAGCAGTTCAAAAGAGAAAGCGACACTTCTTAACAGACCAGCAGGCGTCGTAAATTTTTAATGTATAGAAATCGGCAGACGTCGTATTGATTCGGGGCCTTCATTGGCCTATATTAACGTCCTGCCCTTTCGGAACCAGCAGATGACCACGACCTTTCGCGCTCGTTGTGTTAGATAGGACGGCCCGTGACAGTAAAGCGAGCAGCGCACCCTGTGTCACGAGGAGTGAAATGGTACGAATGTGTCGTTGACGCGGCGAACAGTGACGGCCACCCAGGAGGAGTCAGTCAGTCAGAGTATTGCAGAAGGGAAAGCAAAGGAACTGTTGCCTGGGAGGATGAGAACACCACGGCCTTACAATATCGACGGTCAACAACAGTTCTGCCTGCCAAAACAACGCCGCGTGCGAGCTAAAACCGGCGGCGCGGGCACGCACACGAAGATGGGCCGGTTTCGTTAGGGATGTGGGAAAATTTTGAAACCAGCCATCCGTGCACGCGTGAAACGATACCGCGTATTTGCCCAAGCTTCGAACGCCCTATCCTAGAAATGGCCGTGCTCTGCAAAGTGGTTGTCCTGTGCTTGTCCTCCGTGTTTTATTCTTTCAATTTTATGTACTCTATCTCCCTCCGCGGAAATCCGATAGCACCGAAGGGTTATCTCTTTTGTAAACAGCAAAGCCCGGAGACTAGCATCAAAAACGAGCGTGTTGGTAAATATACTTGTGTCTATTCTGCCCGGTGACTAGTTGGGTCGAAGTCAGCCTCCTTGTCAACTATAACCGTTTGTGAAGAGTGGTCTTCTCCCGAAATGAAAAGTTAGCGCCGGCTGACGTGTTCTTTTGAATAAGGGAAGGGGAAAGAGAAAGTTTGAGTAACTGCATGCAGTAACTACCTCGAAAGCTCCTCTCGCGATATGAACCTCGAGGCATGTTACGTCTCGGTTACCTTCTGGCGCACCGCTGCTTGAAACTATTCTTGATTTTGTTCCGCACAGCCCCGACGGATGTGCGGAACAGAGTGAAGAATAGATTCGAGCATCACCTCGACGCCATCATCCTGCCAGGCTTCAGTGTCGTGGGACTGGACTCGGCGTCGATCAGTTAAGACTTTTTTTTATTTTATTTCGTGAGTGTTTCTTCACTCCGCTGAACTTTGTTTCTCGGGTGCGGTTCTGCTGAACTTTTTTTTTATGTTTCGTTACTAACTGTTTGTTAGCATTGTTTACTTGTTTGGTTTATTTCTTCATGGCGTAGCGGCCTGACGGTGCTGTAGAGAGCGTGTTTGCACGCATTTGGTTGTGTCCCGTTTAGGGAATGCCCGGAGGAGTTGGTTTTTATTCTTGCCGCGTGCGGCTGAGTTTTTCTGTCTTAATTAATTTTTTTTTTCCTTTACGTGTCGTTGACTTCTTTGTCTGACTCTCCACCAGACGTGGACCTATTGCCTTGCCACCGCTCGAACCTAAATCTTTTATCTTTTTACCGCAATTTTCGTTAAGATCGGAGTTGGGTAATTTTATTCTTATTTATTTATTTTTATTCCCTACTCTTCTCCGTGACAATCTCTCCGTGTGTTTCGGATCGTTTTTGTGTCATCACTTTTGTGTATTACGGAAGTGAAAGGCCATTCCCTGGTGATCTGTGCGATGTGCGGTGAACAAACCCTAGCGTTTGGTTTCGGAAAGAATGGTATATAATAGATCAATGATGTGATTTTTTATGTCTTAGTAATATGACAGCTAATAGCTAGTCATGGTAGTTTACCGTGAAAGTTTTATAAATCGAAAAAATACAACGTCTGTGCCTCTTCGATATTGAAGGTCTACTAGGCCTGCTGATTTGATTAGATATGTTTCTCGTGGTTTCCCGCTCTTTTCAAAACATAAATTACTATTCAATACCACAAAATGTGTTTATAAGTGATTTCAAAACGCAGACGAAAATTCAAGAAAACTTTTTTACAATTCATAGAAGCGCACGTCTTTTTTTGTCTGACTTAGGTCTTGCAAAACGAAGACGTCTTTTTCCGATATTGAGGTTTAAATATAGAACATACAAACAAAATATACACTTTCTCGACTTGCTTTTAGAGTAGACAACTATCATATCTACATTTTAACAAAAAATAAAAAAAATAAAAAATGGGTTTTTTGAGAAAATCGATCTTAAAATTGGTACTTTTTGGTTTTCGCATAACATTAACGTAAACGTCCCGCAAAGGATAATTAATACAGTTAAATGATTTTATAATATCTATAAAGAGCGTGTTTTGGGCTCTCCATGGACATAAAAAATATTGATGTAACTCAAGTAGATCGCCAGTATTTAATTGTCAAAGTTCGTCAACAATTGACCGAGGGGGCGTTTTTGACATTTTTACAGGAAAAAAGAAAAACGCCTAAAATTATTTCATGGTATTAGAGCGTTTTATCTGTGTCTACAGAGTGCTTGAAAAAAGTAAATATAATGTGGACTGAAAATCCACGACGGGAGATCGAGCGAAACATCCGACCCACGACGTATGTGAAAAACACTGCTTTCCGCCTCGGCCTCTTTTAAAATTCGTAAGTCGAGAACCAAATATTCGACGAACTTGCGGTTTGTGGCTACTGTGTTTTTAGAGACGACGCCATAACATATATTTTTTTCAGCGAAATTAAAAATTTGACCCTTTTTGCCTGCACGATTTGAGATGAAACCACCCATATATATATATATATATATATATATTATAGCTAATATAATTGTTGAAAGAGCACGAAATTGTGTATATATATATATATATATATATATATATATATATATATATATATATATATATATATATATATATATAATTTCGCGCTACTTCGACAACTGTATCAGCTATAATGATAATGACCTCTCAGTTAGTATTGTAGGGTTTTTCAGGTGGAAGTTAAGTGGACTCGTCGCCCTTGGAGGCAGACCAAGTTCTAGGCTGTATAAACATACACACAACCCCCCCCCCCCCCCCCCCCCCCCAATTTTAGTGATGGACAGCCTTTTTCACGGCACGAAACTGGATCTGCTTGGGAATCGTAGAGAGGTCGAGAGCATTGTGCTTTGAAGTTTCCACCAATCGAGCTGATCGGGTTTTTTTCCCCACTTTTGGCAGCGAACGATATAGTAACGCTACCTTACCTGAAGTAGACACGATCTTCACTCGAACAAATCCCCCCACCAAAACAAAAAAAAAAAGAAAAAAAAAGGTCTGCGCTGTGGCATTGAGCACGGTGAAACGTCATGCTCAGTGCCACAGTGCAAACATTTTTTTCTCTTAAGGTTTAAACTTATTACCAGCTTCGTCATTGTCCAAACTCCCTCTGTGGATTGCAGTGATTGGCTTGCCCAAATGCTCTGAGGGAGAGCAGACGCTCCAGTTTTTCTTAAGTATAAATGTGTAAAATAAAATAATAATAATAATAATTTCGCGGTTGCACATATTGCGAAGAGTTCGGAAGAGCAGAATTCTCACCAACTATTAAATCACTGATGTTGATTTCGATAGCGCCGAAGATTTTGCTCGTGACAACGTCGTAGAAAGGTTCAATTTAACCGATTAATTAACGAAGAAATTAGTCGGCTTTTACGACATGGATCGGCGAATCGGAAACGAAAAAAAAAAAACGAAAAAAAAAAAAAACATTTAGCGCGCTGTCCTTGAAAGTGCGCCGCAATATGGCGACGCACGTTCCGCTTCGTTGCAAGCTGTCGACGTTCCCGAGAGAAAACAAAGACAAATAAGACAATTAACGCGATGCAGCAGCCTGCGCTCAAAAGTGTGCCGCCCGAGACTCCTTGCACTGTTTGCTTTTTCAGTCCGATTTTCATTTGTGAGTGGCACGCAGCATTATGTTGGTGCGAGGAATAATTAAAGGCGGCCCCCGACTGCAAAGCCGCGTTCCTCTCCGCACTTTTCCAGCTCATTGTCCCCGTCCTGCCACGTCTCACCGAACGACGCGCTTGCGAAACGCTTACTTAAGAGGTCACAGAGGGGGGCGGGCAGCGCGTGCTCGATAGCGAGCATGGCGTCGTCCGAGCTGACGTTCGATGGCGCCACAATTGACAGATCCCCGAAACCAGTTGCTACAGTCCTTGACGCTGGAGGGGGTTCCCCAGTTCTTGCAACAGTAAAGGGGGTTTAATATATGTATATTGTTTCCCACATATGTGCCTTACCCGATAGATGATTGGCGAGCGCGCTTATTCGTTAGAACGTTTTTTTTTTTATTCTGTGAGTGTGTTGGGGGAGGAGGCAGCAAGCACGATGTTAAGAAACTTTGAGAACACACGCGTGTGTAGTACGTCTGACTTTATAGGATAGACGATGCAACTAGGTTCGTACGAAAATGGAGAGATCGGCTGAGTGCATGTTTGCTTTCACGATGATGAGTTGTATTTCTGGTGACGGGGAAATGTACGCCGACTATGTGGGGCGCGATCGGTTCCACGCCGAAAAGCTGGTCGACTTGTTAAGCCGGGGTCACACTCCTTATACAACATACAAAAGACAGTCAGCATACAGGTTGGAACGCGAGTCACCGCGAGATCCGCGCTCCCAATGCCGCTTATGACAATGAGTTCAAGGAGGAAACTCGGCACTCGAACCACAGATATTGCGGTGACTCCTGTTTGCAGACTGTCTTTTGTGCGATGTATAAGAGCAGTGGGACCCCGGGTTTAGTCCTTCATTTTATTTGGTACATTCGACTGCTGGTATCTTGTTCATTATTATTGCGTGGTTGCGATCAATGTAGCCGCTGGTCATTGCAAAGCTCGATTTAGCAAGCCCACCCTATCACAGCGAGACGGGCAAGCAAAAGAAGTATTTCTGTGAGCTAATCGGTTAACCTGCCCATTAATTGATAACCATGAATCGCAGACAGATTGTTTGACCGATTGTCGGTGAAAAGTGGAACCTGGCTTTGTATTTAATGAATATAGCCCACTTTTCAAAAGCTATACTATATTTTCTGCTGAGCATCCTATACGAGAATATTCCCCTGTTATTTGCGTGGTGCTTCGTGTTTAATATTGGCATTCCGTTTTTCATATTGGTACCCATCACAAGGAGGAGGGCGGACAACTTAAGCAACGCATTGTGTTTTATTTCTTAAGTTCACTGTCTCGTATTTGAATGAACTATATATCTCTAGGGAAATAACGTACGTCACGCCCTTCTCAATCACTTCACTAGTACTCAGTAGCTCGCAGCTTGACGTCAGTAAGAAGTGTGTGTGTGCATGTTCTCCTGTTCTGTCCTCACTTCTGCCATAGCACACGCCATTTCACATGTACGTCAAAAACAACTGCATGACATAAAGCGGCTCTAATGAAATATATATCTGAATCCTAAAGCTATATACAAATCGCAGCAGTTGTGTTCCCAAGTGTACAACGCAACGGTGGGATTGCTGTGCCATTTACGCGAAACACCGCCAACATATGCTTTTCTGACTGCGTGCCACTGAATTTGCGCCCACAATGCATGCATGCACTCGAGGCAAATTTGACTTTCTCGATTGGCGAGGAGATCGAACTTGCTTATGGCAAACGCCACCAGGTGGTGCTCCAATCTTTGACGTCCCAAAGAACTTCCGGTTTATATAAAGAATGAACAAAGTCCACCTTAATACCGCTGGTTGAAATGTAGATGAAACGTTTAACCACCAATTCTCCGGGTGTACGCCAAAAGAACGAAGGGGTGCGAGATCTGTTAAAATGTTTCGAGCATTCTTGTAAATTCGCTTTCCTCTTCCAATATGTAAAATTGTACAGCCGAAGGTCCTCGTTAAATCTCGAACTTTGTTGCCCATGTAGCGTTTATACTTTCTAGCACTGGTGACATAAGCAAGCTGAACAGGCTTGCAAAGACGGTCCGACCGGAAGTCGCTTGGGACGCAAGGGGCAGTTCATGTTTATAAACAGCAAAAGGTTTTACAGTCGTGGTTTTACATATCACACACAAGACAGTCTGCATACAGATTCGAACGCGAGTCACTGCGAGATCTGTGCTTCGAATTCCGCATGGCAATGAGTTCAAGGAGGAAACTTGGCACGCGGCATTCGAACTACGGATATTGCGGCGACTCGTGTTTGCAGACTGTCTTTTGTATGATGTGTGAGCAATATGACCCCAGCTTAAGGGGCGCTTCGCCCAGCTCTTTTTCCATAACGCTCGATGTTTCCCCAACACGAGGCCTGTGCTGTGCATTCTGTTCATCGTCTCCTTCAATCGAGCGTGGGGCACAGATTGCATATGAGTACTGCGCGTAAGTAGGGCGTCGGAAGTGTTCGGGAGATGGGGGGGGGGGGGGGGGGGGGGGGGGGAGGGGAGGGGAGGTGGAGGGAGAGAGAGGGAGGGAGGGAGGGGACTCAGGGGAGGGAAGGGGAGGGAGAAGGAATTATCTTCTCTTGTCCAGCGCCGTCCTGTCGTGTTTGTTCCTTTACTCTTGTCCAAGTTTCTTTGCCGCTGTTTCTTCCCAAGATGTTCATCTCAAACCCACTAGCCCAACACGTCACATTGTTGTTGTTTCCAATAAAATTCTGAAATGTCAGCCGCCCCCCCCCCCCCCCCCTTTTTCTGACGCCATTATGCGTAAGCGCTCGGCAAAGACCGTGTTTAATCGGCACTTGACTGTTTGAAGACGAGTTCCAGCACACCGCTGACGCACACTATAAAAAACAATTCCGTTTTTGAAAGGTTCGTCGACGCCCCAAGAACTCTTGCAGCTCGTGAAGAACGGTTTTGCCTCAAGCACTATCGCCCCCTGGAGCACCAGTAAGGCAACTAAGCAGTAGAACACTTTTTGGCATAAAAAAATGAAAGCCGTTTACAACTCCCTGTAACGCCGGATTAGAGCGGAGCTCTTGTGAAGGAGGATGGAAGGGTACTGAGGGATAGGTTACTCCCTGAGGTCACGTGACATCGGGGAGGGGGGGGGGGGGGTAACGTGAGGGTAACTCTCCTAACCCTCGTGAGGGTAACCCTTTTGTGGGTAACTAACCCCCGCAACCCTCGTGAGGGTAACGCTCGATACCCTCGTGGTAGCCCTCGTGATTCTCGTGAGGGTAACCCTCGTGAGAGTAACCCTCGTAACCCTCACGAGGGTGATCCTCGTGAGGGTTACGAGGGTTACTCTCGTGAGGGTGACGCTCGTGACCCTCGTGACGGTAACCCTCGTGAGAGGAACCCTCGTAACCCTCACGAGGGTAACCCTTGTGACGTCATTATGGGAAACTTCCCATGATGCAACGCGCGGGTACGCCGACGCCGACGCCGGCACCGCTCAAGCAGGAAACGGGCACCTAAGAGCTGGGCTCTAAAAAAAAAGGCCTAGGAACTTTTTATGTGTTTTTCACGAAGAACCCTTTTCGGGGGTTCTTAAAAGAACTTTTTAGGGTGCATAATATGGAAAATCCGAACAACCTTTAAGAGTTTTTTTTTCGACCAGATTTCTTTAGAGTGCAGCGTTCGACTATGTCATCCAAACGCTACTTAAAAAACAAACAAGAAATTAATGTTCGTTGCCCATACAGCTTAAGTGAACCCGCTAAGGGCGTGACCGTTCGAGCTGCTGCCCAATAGCGAAACTAAGATACGAGGACCTGCTACGCCGCCGGATCGTTAGGGTATACGCGTATGAGAATTTTCAAAACTTGTTATTATCAATTCCATTAGCATACTATTCGACGATGATATTCGCATCGAAGACTAAAGGTTCATTCACACGGGAGCGTTTTCTTGCGTTTGCTTACGTTAAGTATAAGTCACGTGAACATCACTGCCGCAAATGCCGCGTGCAAGTCTACTCCTTGAACTGGTTACCACGCTTCGTACGAAGCACAGATGCCTCGGTGACTCTCGACTAAGCCGACGTAAGCTCGCGTAAGTTAACACGATGTAGGAAAACGGTGCTGTGTGAACCAGACGTAATGCCCATGCGCACCTTTGCGTTTGAGAGCGTTTGGGCGAGTTTGACTGCGTTGCGTCGAAAAACGAAAGCGAGTCCCCGGCACATCCGTGCTTCGTATGAAGCATAGAATCCAGTTCAAGGAATAGCTTGGCACGCGACATAAGAAGCAGGGATGTCCTATGTTTCTCGCAGCCGCGACGCAGTCAAACGCACTCAAACGCTCTCAGACGCAACTGTGCGTAGGGGCCTTTAGCGGTACTCGGAATTTCCGTACTATTTCTATCATTATTCGTGGCACGTTCGGCCGGGCTAGTCAGCTCCGTCGAGTGCGCTTCTCATCGTGCACTACTGCGCCGCGGAGAAGCGACATTCGCAGAGCAGATATGCGTCTCCGAACCGAAGCGCCGCCGCGTCCTTTCTGGGAGAGAACTCCTCCAATAGACTACCTCTATAGACCCGTCACCGCGCGCGTTGCATTCTGGGAACCTGCGGGCCAAGCGCGGAGCGCCTATGGATTTTGCTTCTCACTCATTCACACACTGCATAACGTGGAATTACGCCGCGGTAAGGCGCTTCGAGTGTTGGAATAAGTTTGACAACTCTTACAGCAAAATTCTCGAAATAGACTACGGCTAGTATATTGTAGACTCCGATATCCTGACTCAAGAAACGCAGCATGGGGCCTGTTATGATCCAGCTTCTTGCTTTGCGATTGGTTCCTCGGCGCTCTTATTGGCTAATGCTAGTCTGATTAACTAAAGACTGAGAACGAGTTTTTTTTTTATATTCTACATTTTAGGGAGGATATTTAGGTACGATAGAGGAATTTGTAAGTAACCTTGGTTAGGTATAGCGGGGCTGCGCTGTACGTTTCGTTCCGGTGTCAGATTTTTTTTTTTTTTTAGTTACCACCTCTATATACGCGCCTCTAACTGCAGTCAATAATGGTTAAATTACAGCTACTAAATGAGCTTCAGCAGAGGCGAAACTGAAGCTTCGCAGTCTCGTTTATCGCCCACACGTTGATTTTGCGTCATAATAAAACTTCATGCCAAATGCCACTGGTGCGCATAATTATATGGCAAAAACCTTCGTTTTTTTTTTTTTTATCTGGATTAATTATTGCAGTATGGTAAGTTATAATTAAATTATAAATTTCACCACTTACTGAGATCTTGAAACTTGCCTGGAAGGTTCAATTTGGTTTTCAAGGTGATTATAAGTACCCATTCATAGAGATTCGTGCTATGTCCACCAGTCAGCGTGTGTTTCAAAAGGTTTCTGCTGCAGTGGGCAATGTTAAACAAAACGAATGGCTCTCATCAGAGCATTACTTTTTACCTGACTGGTACGTTTAACTTTAACCTCATCTAAACAGGTAGTCGAGTGTTTGAGGTAATCACATTGTCTACTGCGCAATAGAGGCTAATGGTTTGTTGCACAGGCGTGTGAACGCAAAAGCAAATTGTTGTGTGTTTGTTTATACAGCCGGAAGTTAGTCTGCCTCAGGGAACGCAAAGGAAGCATTTGTCTTTAGTTGTGCAGTCCAACACATAAATCTTAACGAAGTATTTTCAGTGTAAATAATGAAAATGAAGTGTAGGCTGGGGCTCCAAAGGTTCCTTTTTTTTTACTCCAAAATAGGCTTTTAGCTACTTCAAAAAGTACTGCAAAGTGACTCGTACCAATCACATCATTGATAATGTATGTTATTATAACATTATCACCGATGTGATTGGTACCAATTTCGCGATACTTTAAGACTCATATCAACCTGCACAAGCCGATTAATCAAATAATAGAGCGAGTAAAGGTCACCGATTAATCGGATTAAAATTCTCAATCGGTACACAGCTCTAAATTGGAGGCCGTTTATTTTCATTGCAACCGCGCTGTCTGATTTCCTACGTAGCTGTTTCATCGATTGCATACGGTGAGCTAGTGGTCAGGTGGAGTAATAAAAAGAAAATTATTTTTAGCCCAGAATGGGCGAAGAAACGAAAGCGATAACTGTAGCACGGTCGCGCAATGCGGGTGGAATGGCGCCGTCACGTACCTGAGAATGGAGATGCGACGTGGTTAATTCTTATAGCCGTCGTGGTTGGCGTCGTGGATTCCACCGACGTCCCCCACCAGGGCTCGGTAATCCGTGAAATAAGGGGGTAAGCGCGGTGGAAGTTTCTAAAACCATCCAACATTACGCGTAGCAACTGTATGCTGCCAAGGTGGGATTTCGCATAACGCGAGTAATGTTTGAAAACAAGTCTTTCAAGCAGACGACAGGAAGACTCTCCCTTCGTCGCATCGTCACTGGCCGGATGCCGGGGTTCCCTGCTCTTGTCTCTCCGCGCTGCGCGGCCGACAAGAAAACCCGACTTCCCTGGCGTCGCGCAAAGATTTTCCCTTCATCGCGCGCGCGGCGACGACAACGGACGAGGTCGAAATATCTGCAAAGTGTCGCCCGTAAAACTATCGTTAAAAAAAAAAAAAAAACGTGAATGATGCGTGTTTTGTAGTCAAGTTAGCGCCGATTTATTACAACGCCAAATATCGACACGAGTAAATGCCGCCAATACCGGACGCCCTACTTATCCTCACGCAGTATTCCATATAGCTGTACACACCGACGCAATCCTCGCCCTCCGCGCAGTCGATCCCGTTGGTAATGTCGCCGCCAGGCGGGCTCTTTCTTTGATTTCGTCTCGGGTCGCGAGTTGAGTGCCCCCCCCCCCCCCCCCCCCCCCCTCCGACAGGTTTGCGTCGTTTTCCCGAAACGAGCCGGTCGAAGCCCGCATGGCCGAGTCTCGCCGACGAAAGGCGCACGCCTAAGTGGTCCTGAGAAAAAGGGGGGGGGGGGGGGGGGGGGGTGCGGAAGGAGGGAGCGCGGCACCGCCTGATTGCGAAGCAATACCTAATGGCAATCGGGGAGCAAATGACTCAAGGGTCGCGGGGCCGGCAGTGAGCCCGAGCAATACATAAACGGGAAGGCGCGACAGTCTGCCGCGTCGCCCAACCTAAGTGGCACCTAAGTAGAAGGCTTCGGGAGTCATGAGCGGCTCGGGCCGGGGGGGGGGGGGGGGGGGGGGGGGGGAGGTCTGCCTGGCCGCGGCTAAGAAGGCGTTAAGGGAGCACTTAAGTGGGACGCCTGACGCCCGACAGCGTCTCCTCCTCAGCTGCAGGAGTTAACTAAGTGGAGCGCTCGGCCATCTAACAGCGCCTCGTTCGTTTTGGGCTTCCTTAAGTGGAGCAATCTGTAGGCAGTCCTCGGAGAGTCCAAGGACTATGGGCTGACCCGGGGGATGACCACTTCGATCGCGGTCGGCCGGGCCAAACTATCGGTGACCGCTGCGTTTTTAGTTCTTGGTCCGCGGACGCGGGTGCAACTCGGGGTTACGGAGTCAACTTCTTCAAAGGATGGAGTGACAACAACACATTCAAAGAAAACCAATAGAGTGTCTTAAACAAAATGCTTAGTGGGTTTAGATCGCGATATAGGGACGCTCGCACGAAACGCGAGCTAGAGACACTGACGATTTAAGAAGCGCAGGTCGTGGCTTATTTTGTTCACGTTCCCTACTTCCTGATTCGTTGTTCACATTCTTATTGGCTAATACCGCAGCTGGATAAAGGCAGAGCGATAATGTTAATAAGATGTTCGGAACCCGCCACGCCCGTCGTTTCTTACGTTGTCAGTGACTAAGCTAATAACCTAAAATGTCCTCATCAACTTTTTAAATGTTCGCATAAGCTCACATATTTCATCGGAGGTTTGTAGCCCGTCGTCAGAAATAGGCCACCGCAGTTTTAGATTTCGCGAAAGAAACGTCTGCCATCGTGCCATTCTTTGGCGAAATTAAGCTGTCATGAACCCGAAATTTCGTAGACTAAAAATTATTTTAATAACACACACACACCAAATCAGGTCGAATGCGGATCTTAGACTGTTATATAATTGTGTGGTGTGTATGTTTATACAGCCGGAAGTTAGTCTTCCTCAGTTGGCGTCTGGTGTCTCAGCTGTAGATGAGAAATTTAGCCAGTGCACTACCACCGCTTGTCTGAGGTCTGTAACGTGCACCACGCGGGACACGAACGCGCGCCGGTACGATGCTCACCCAGATCGAAACGGGTGCAATCATACATTTATGCCTATTAGCGGCGAGATGTTTCGGTGGCGGCCTCGTCTGGTTACCTTTCATGACGTCATTACCTTGTGAAGAACAAGTTCAATGGTGTTTGTAATGAGCATGGTGAAAGCCTGAAATCATAGCGCTCTCAAAGTAACACTGCCCACACCGTCAAAATTGAAGTTCTTACATTCCTCTTATTTGCGTCGATTTCATATCCTTTCCTGACGTCATAGTCAGCATTTGGCCAATTGTGGTGGGCCGATTACAGCGACGCTTTCGATCGCTCACTTCGCCAATAGGTCTCATTTAGAGACCAGACACTTCAGAAGAAATCCAATCCCCCCTTTGCCGTACTAGCGTGACAAAGGCAGTGCTAACACAGAATGTAATGTGGTAGTCTAGAGAAACTGGACATACATGTGGAGGCTGGATGGCGCCACTAGTATCTGTGTCAGCTTTGCCAAAATCGCTGGACGCAGCTTCGCTGGGGGTCCGCGAACGGCGTCGTGCCTGCTCTATTTCCATCCGCGCAGAGCGGCACCTACCGCACTGAGGTGAGCGCGCAATTGTCGGCTGTCTGCTGTCGGTTTAGGGCGGAGTGTGAAGGGCCGGCAGAAGTATGGACGGCCGGGGATTATCGTCTGTACGGCCGCACGCGGTACTTGAAGAGGAATCCTCTGCCGCCGTGAGATTCCAGCGTTTCCTGTAGAGCGTCACCCGCTCGTTCGCGAGGACCCGGGAGCAACCCTCGAAGGCTCCGTGCCAACGGCTCACCTCGCAGCCTTCTGTCGTGCACGGTAAGCGCGTAAGCGCTACGTCGATGTCTTATTTATGGGTGTCGTGCTCTGCGGTAGGCCTGATGACGCCAAGTTCTCACACCCTGTCGGACTGTGAGACGCCGCAGCAGACTGAGCCTGCGGAGAGCAAAAGCGCCGCAGTGTGCCTAGGTATACAGAGCGCTTCCAACTGCTTGATCGGGGTCGCGTGGTTTATTGGCCGCGTTTGCATAACGAGCTGCGAGGAGGGGATTAGCGTGTTGGTCATCTACGAGTGAGCGTCGCTGCCTCTACGCCCACTTTCCTCCTTAATCCATGACAACGGAATGCATGCGCAGTTGTGATCAGTTCGCGCAGGAGCTTCAGGAGGCATCCACCATTAAATGGCAAATTCTCTCTTTCAGTTGCCCCCTCTCTTAAATCTAGGCACTCTACAGTGACAAATGGAGGAGCGCGCGAACTGAGCACACTGAACGTAGCGGATTTTTTTTTTTTTCGCTCTTTTTTGGGGGAAGTCCGGGGCGCGCTCGTTTTATGGGTTAGAGTGCCGCGGTATGTCTGAACACGTGATGTTTTTACTTTCGCCGGGTCTAACACGGAGGCACTCAAGGAAGAGGTTCGGCGGGCACTGACTGCTGTCCACTGTTCAGTCAGTGAAGAGAACGAGCGCTGCTTCAGCTTTCGGCTGGCAGTCGGCTTGTCGACTTCCGTCCCCGGTTGGACACCGGATATGGTTAGGTGCCATCCATGTAACACAGTCTGTGTTAAAATTTGGAAATTTAAGGTGAAGTATGACAATTCCAATAGGAAGTACAAGCAACTGTGTACAGTAAAATACGCAGTTCACTCAAACAATAACAGACATAAAGGAACAAACATAGCCGATATAGAATAATGCGAATAGGGTGGAGAATATTCAATTCATTATAAATATAATATAAACTGAAAGGTACAATGCAGTAAATACAATTAAGTATACATTCCAAAACATTTGATACACAATCCAGTCTACGACTAGGTTTAAAATAAAGTATCTAGTATGCAAGCAGACGATGTGCAACGTGGTAACGCCTAAATATCAAATCTGACTCCTAACAACTACGAGTGCCTTAGTAAATGCTCGGGTTCGGGCACGCGTCAAATCGCTGGGGTGGTGGAAAGTACCCGTTGAACGAGGCAGAGAGGCTCCCTGCATTGCCCACCCACGGTGGGACTGGTACGAACACGTCCGTCAGCAACCGGCATCTACCCACGAGATGGATATTAGTTCAGAGGTCAAACACGTGCTACGCTGTCGGGGGTTTCTGTTTTGGTGTGCCTTTTGGGCGTGATGTTGGCCGTTTTGGGACAAAATATTACGTCGTTGGACGCTGCCTTGGTGTTTTCTTAGCACTGATTGTCGGTAAAGGCTCACCTCTCTCTCTCTCTCTCCCTCACACACACACACACACGCAAACATCAAACACTATTACGTTATGCACACAAAAATACCGAACATAAAAAAGAAAAACTTGTTTTTTTTTTTTTAAATTGAAGGTGACGAAACACTATTGAACAAAGCTTCCATTCGGGTGAGAGGCGAAAGCTGGCAGTCCGCACCAACGTAAGACTGTTCCATTGACCTCAGAGAGCAAGAAGAGAAGCACAAGCTTACGGTGGATAATAAACTTGAGCATGACAGTTTGCCGTTTAAAAGTTTCTGCAGAAATTACAAATTATGAAGATCTCTTCTCTTCCAAAGTGTGTCCATACCTGTTTTACCACGTGACCTTCGTGACGCCAGCCGTCATTATTATTTGCGTTGCAAGGTTTCTTGCCAAAGTCAAAATTACGAGGAACTATTGGACTAACGATATTTTCTGAGTTTGATGACGAATGGATCATTCAGTTCGTAAAGATAGATAGGCACTACGATTCAATCGCACCTTCGTTTGCCCCATTGACTTTGGTTTTACCATCCGGCTCGGTATGACGGACGAGATAGGCATTAAAGCCATATTCAGGGATTTTTTCTTCCCCTTCTCTAAGCGTTTAAAGCGGACTACCCCGTTGCGAATTTAATTACCATTTTTATATCCCACTTATCGCGGCATTAATTAGTCCCCGAAGCTGCATTGCTCTATCATCCGCGCTGTCGCCATTATAGATTGATAGATGACGAGCACAAGAAAATAAATATAAATAAATAATGAGCGAAAAAGAACAGGTGAAAGTAAAAAAATAAAAGTAAAAAAAAAAAACGTAAATATAAACGCGCTTCACTATTTCGGGAACCAATTAATATGCTGTGAGCGGCCAAGCGCTCCCTCCTGCTTTATTTCTCTTTTTTCTTTTCTTTTTTTTTTCCCTCGTGGTGGCGCTTCTCCTTCAACCACTTATCAAAATACAGAATTTTAAAATGCTCATTATGTTTTATATTGCTTCGCAAGCCGATCCCTAATGACGTTATATCCTTAAATGGATAATCGATAGGTGCTCGGCCCGAGCTAGTTGGGGGCCATCACGTGGTTTCCAGAGGCTCGCACACGCTTTCGCGAAAAGTGCCGAGCCGAGCCAGATACGCCTCGACGAAAATAAATAAGGAGGTGCTGAACACAGGCACCGTATGAGCCGAATTTGCCGATTATGCTAATGAAGGCTGGGGTGGGGGGCCGAAGCGGCGATTTAAAGGTCGCTCCTCGACGGGTTTCCTTGGGCCCGCGTGTTGCGTCTACGCGCGCACGGATCGGTGAAAGATTTAAAATTTGGTCGTACTCAATTAAGGGAGCGTGGATGCTTCGTGAATCAAGCATGAAGTAAGCCTTTCATCTTAGCGTAGGCTTGATCAGTATCCTTGTTATGCGGGCGTTGGCCCGTCGATAGCGTTGAGAAGAAAGTTCCTGGGTGAGCTCGTTCTCGGTGTGAGACAAAATTGCGGCGGTTGTTGGTGTATTGTTTTGTGGTGTTTTTTTGTGTTGGTTTTTCGGCAGTTGAAAAGAAAACAATCTAGCTAGTGCCGAGAACTTTGGGATTTAAGAAACGAGGACAAACAAGGTTCTTTTTTTATCTTGATCAGGTTGACATATTTTATAGTGCCTGACAGCATGACTTATTGTCTCCACACTTCTTGCTTCGTGATTCCATCTTCGGCGTTAATATCGGCTAAACCCGCGGATCACTCCATTGTTTTTTGTTTTTTTTGTTTTTTTCTCTGCAAAAATAAAGTACGCATCACCGAATACTCGGTCTCCGCTCTAATGTATAGCGCTCTAGCGGTCCGAACCAAATACCAAAGGGGCAGACCAAGCCGCTTTCTCATGTAAAAAAGTGAAAGGTGATCTTCTGAAACTTTCAGTGGGAAAATGGGGCGTGCTGTCGCTGTAGTTGACGCCATTCATCCCCACGATAAGCGTGGGCTTTATCGGCCACCATTTTCCCATTGAAAAGTTTCGAACATCGCTTCTTATACCTTCTTAATAAGCTAACGGTTAGTTCTGAAACTTCTCCACCTGGTCCGCACTGCAATAGCGCTACATGCTGTTTTTGTGGTGACAAAAAAAAAAAAAAAAAATATTAATATCTTTTTCGGCGACACTTTGTACACTTTTCAGTTTTCGAGGTTTGTAAATGTCTAATTAATGCGCGCACGTCTTTACACGTGATCATAAGAATAAAAAGAAGTACCGTTTTCAAGAAGCGGTTTTGGCGAACAAGAGACCTTTTCCTGGGCTGAAGGTATATGCTTTATGTGTCCGACTCTACACACTTGCCGGGAACGTGAAAATAAAATAACGAAATTTAGAAGTGCCGATTAAGTAAAAATGTCTCGTCGTGACCTCCTACCGAAATCATGAAATGTAATTAGGTTCGCACGTTACGAAATGTGTTATGTGACCTACAGAATCAAAAGTCGGCACCAAAAAGTACCTCCAGTTGCTTTTCTTTCTTTTTTTTTTCTTTTTCTTAAGGTACGTTTATACTCCAACGTAACGTCGACAGGCGCGGCGTAGCGCAGCGCGCGCAGATGGGATGCAGATATCGAGTTCCTGGTTGCCGGCCAATGAAAGACGCGCGTTCTGCACTACGCTGCGTTCACTGCGCTCAACGTCGGAGTATATAAACAGCCCTTTAGTCCTTGAATAAAGTATTTCCATCTTCTTCGTTGTTGCAACTGCGAGCGTAGCGGAAGCTACACGATATATACTCCGTTTACCCTTAAGCTGAGACTGCAGCCAAGCTACACGCGCGAGCTAACCCGTGCTCCTTGCTTTGAGACGTGCATGCATTTCTAGCGCGAGTGCTCGCTTCGTGGAAGAACTTTTCAAAGCAGCGACCTCGTTCTATCGTGCTTATGGTATCGGCTGCGGTCTCAGCTTAAAGGTGAACGGAGTACTCCGGGCTTTCAGCGTCCCTACCAGCACGCGCACTCGTGCAATGCAAGCATCTCATTCAGGCTGGAGCCACTAAATAAGCTACGCTTAGAGTATCCGCGTTCCGTTCCCCGATCTGCTAGTGGGCGCCGCCATCTCTGTGCTTAATGCAGGGCAGACGCAACTGTCGATCGCCACAATTAAAAAAAATGCGTCTTCCTCAGCTTTAGATGCTGCGTTAGGAAGCTCATGTGATATCGTTTTGCTCTGTCGCGAACTGTTTGAACATTTCTAGAGGACGGAAAAACGTTTCTTGCGATGTCAGATAAAGCTTCAGATAACTGTCCACCATGATTTTAAGCACCGAGATGGCAAAGTGTCGTTACTGAGTCTAAAGCGTAGCTTATTGAGTGGCTCTAGTTCAGGCAGTTCAGGTGGTTCAGGCGGTTCAGGCCAACATGCTCGTGCTTGTAGGTTTGACTTCGCTGGCACAAAATGTGAAACAAGCTATATATTTAGAAGAACTCATGGTATATTCGGCTGGTCGTTTTCCAGCGCTCCAATCCTCTGAATAGGATCTGCGAGATCCGGGAGTGCCTCGAAATCCGAGCTAGAGGAGCGGCTGCGCCAGCCTAATGCTCGACAACTTTTCCGAGCGGCCCGAGCGCCGACACGGAACCGGATACCGAGGGCAACTTCCGCAACCGCTCCACTGCCATGGCGCAGGCTACCACCCAATAGGAAGGGTTTAGCCAATACTAGAGTCACTGGATAGGTTTCCAGAGTACCGAAACTCCCAAGCTCCGTGCCGTGGCGCTCAAATTCATCTATATCAGTGCCGCCATTTTGGAGCCTTGCAGCTGCAAGCAAAGCGCGCTGTTGGCATTGTTGACACGTCTTTCAGTTAAGTGTGTGGCGCTGTGAATAGCCACCTTAAATCATTTACGGCATCATTTACATTGCAGTCTAGCTGCACTAGTGTAATCATTACTCCGTAGTTCAGGTTAAATACCCCAGGTTAAAAGTCGTTGCGCACTGATCAAATATCTCATTTTGAGATGAGTCACCTCTCAGTGTCTAAATATACATAGAGACCAATCATCCATTCGACGAGAATGGTCTGTGCCCTTTTCCGGTTGCAGTGGCGAACTTTATCGCTTAGAGCTCAGACGCCTATTTCTGTCATCACATTAAGCCGCTGGTATTTTTTAACACTTTTTGAGCATTCAAAAGACCGTCGTAGAAACCCAGCAGCATGTCCTCGATTTATTTACAACTGCATACAAGATGTTCAGGACTGGACAGCAACAGGATAGAATAAAACACAGTCTCAAGCTCTTGTGGTAGCTTGACAGTTGCTTGACTGGCCATATGAAGCTTGCAGCGAAGTCCAGCAATGATTTCCCCATGACGATTCTCAAGGCAGTTGGCAGTTGGCGCAATCTCTGCAAATTGTTAATGCAGACAAAAGGAACTACCGGCGAGTTACGAGAATGTGATATGAAATCAATGACTCTAAACCGGAAACACCAGCAAGATTAATCTCTTTCACTCGGGGCATCAAGTGACATACCTATCTGAGGCTATGCTGTCAAAACTTCATTCATGTTTTGTTTTGTCTTTGTTTGTGCCACAAGGCAGGAAAACAGCAAAATAATCAACAACAAAAACGTAGGATGACAACCCTAAGTGAATTTGAATAGAAAGCACTGCAATCTAATTCTTATTCATGACACAGCCGCTCTTCCAAGCATCGTTCGTGCCCAACCAAACACAGTGGAAGCAGTCTGATCATCTACGAGGTGACAAGCAATACGCGGAGGAGACCAGTGAAATACTCACCTCACAAAGCATGCTTCCTGCCTTGGGCTTGGAATTCTTTCGTTTTATAATGGCGAGCCAAACACTCCTCCGCTTCGCAGTATCGTTGCCTGACGGGAAGCGGAAGAGTCTTCTACCGTTCTTTGACCAGCTTCTGCACCCGAAGGCACAGCAAGCAGGCGTGTATGCGCCGTGGAATACCTAACGTTAGGATTCCCTGAAAATACGTGTGTCACGGCGCTAAGTGGCAGAGAAGCGACTGGAGCGTTGCAGCAGAAGCTGGCCGGCGACGTTGGATCAGGGCGGCGACTCGAAACAGTGACGATGATAGTGACGTCTCAGATGGCTGCTGCCGTCCAATGATGCCGCAAGAAATCAAAACATACTCGGTTAGAGTGACTCTTGTCAGCAAAGCAGTAAAGAAGGGGAATGCGATACTCTGACACAGTATCCAGTGACCTGCACTAGCCAATACCATTCATGCATGCAGCGCCCCCGCTGCATGTCCGCATGCCCGCACGAAAAAATGACAGTTTTCAGTGCGGACACTGGCTTTCGCTGCGATTCCCCGTCAAGCGCCGAGCACCTCCTGTGCTCATTGCACAGCACAATCGGTGCGGTATCGAAACGAGGCGGCGCCCGACGCTTAGCCTCTACTCGGCGAGTGAATATAAAACACGGGCACGTAAACACTTGCGTTCGGCGGCGAACGTGAATATCGCTCCGCTCAAGCTCAGTGTTTTTTTTTTTTTGTTTTTTTTTGGAACCAAGTTTTGTATGGAAAGAAATAATGCTGTCTACTCTTTGTCTTCGCTTTTCCCTGGAAATGAATGCCATCCTCTAATCATCGTGTCAGTGTGCCGAGAGCTCGACCGCACAATCGCTGACAGCAGGTACTTAACCCGTCAATTATTGGCCGAGCAACTCAGTTTTTGCGGCGACTCAACAGAGACGATCGTGTGTTCGGTCCCGGTCACAAAAGTCGGATCTCGGAATGTCTGTTCGGGAGGTTTCCGCTCTGACGGGACCTTCGATTGGGACGATGTTGTTTATTCCCAAATTAGTCGTAAGTAGAGCCAATCTTTCGCCTTGGCGTTAAAGCCCATGTCGTATACACCTTGCATTGAGCCGGACGTCGCGAGGTCTTTCTTCTGGGCGCTCAAATCTGACGTCTCCAAGCATTGGATTTGTTGACAGCAACCGAAGGACGTAGACCGACTGTCACACGAGAGAGCATGCAGTACACAGTCAACATTGTCGGTGCAGATTCATCTTGTTGCGGCAACTCACTCCAGAATAATCAACCAGCCGTCGATTTTTTTTTCTTCTTTTTTGTTGTCGCGGCAGTTGTAATTGTTGCATAAACACGTATTGGGACGTCTGTTTACGTTAACATGCTCTCGCCGCTCCCCCCGCCGCATCTGTAACATGCTGAACACCCGATGTGGAAGGAGACGCGTAAATAAATGAATAGGTCCTGAGAACCCCCACCGTTTTCTTTGCGGAGGCGTAAGAGCCCTCGGCTTATTGCAGCCGTCGCGTCGTAAGCTGACTGAGACAAACAAGGAGAGAGAGAAAAAAAAAAAAGAAAAACGGCCGAGTCACCGTAACCGCTTGAAATAGCTCCACAACCCTTATGTGTGGTTATATATATATATATATATAATTTTATTTTAAATTACATCGATCTGGGAGACGACGCTTCAAGGGCACCGGGGTTGCGTCTGTACTTCCTATCGGAATGTTCTGTACATGGAACAGGGTGTTAAATTTTAATTCGAACACACACATATATATATATATATATATATATATATATATATATATATATATATATATATATATATATATATATATATACATACATACAGGGTGTCACAAAAAAGGAAATTACACTTTTTTTTTTTTACCGCAAAAATAAATTAGGCATCGCCGAACGCTCACTCTCCGCCCAAAGGTAGCGCTAGAGGTCATAACTAGATCCCAAAGTTTCAGCCCGATCCGATACCTTATTCAAAAGTTATAAGTGAGTTTCTAAAAATTTCGATGGAAAAATGGCGGCCGACGGAGTTTTCGAATACATGAGGCTCTATGGCACCAGAAACCGAAGATGGGCAAAAATGGGCTCCATTTTCCCATTGAAATTTTCAGAAAATCACTTATAACTTTTGATTAAGGTATCGGATCGGGCTGAAACTTTGGCATTTTGTTGTGACCTCTAGCGCTACCTTTGAACGGAGAAAGCGTTCGGCGATGCCTAGTTTTTTGGTTTTTTCGGTAAAAAAATCCCTGTAATTTTTTTTATTTTTTTTTTGTGACTCGGAGAGGGAGAGGATAAAGTAGTACACGAGAAGGGACGACAAAACGCACAACATAACCTTTTTGTGGGCAATTTGTGTTGTTATGTTGTCGTTCTCTCGTCCCTTCTCGTGTACTACTTCTCATCCCCCTCTCCGAGTGAGAATCTCGGCCATCATGTAACCCTATTCACATTTAAGTCACGCTTGAAGAAGGAGGGTCCCCCCTCCGAAACGTCCGATTAAACTATCCAAGTTCGTTTGAACCTCGTTGGCTTGTTTACTTATATGCGAACGCCTCGGCTCCCCACAACTTGAAGGTGTTATATATATATATATATATATATATATATATATATATATATATATATATATATATATTAGGGGGTGATAAACGAGTATTTCACCATGTATTTATCAGGCTCGGTGGTCATTTGATGAGGGGATAAACGTCACGGTAAGTTGACTAATTAACTAAAATTTCTTCACTAACTCTTCAATTATTGCTATTCGGGATCATATGGAATTTCAGTATTGACGGCAATTACTATTAGAGCTCAGACAAATTTAAATAACTCGCGAAAAGGTACTTGTTTTAGTCAATATTAGTCGCTCAATTTTTGCATTCTTTTTCCTTTGGCCCGATTTAAAAATTGTGCGCAAAAATAGCGCATCAAGCCCTGCCCAGAATGATGCTTGGAAGAGTGTCGTAGTCGCTTAGGTGACGTGGTCACTTGTGTCGTCGGCGCACCCACTAAGGCCACCTGGTGCCCTAATCTGGACACCTGGTGAAAAAGTCGGCGAGAAATCTGGCGGGCGCCGGCAAATCATAGCCGCCGGATTTCTCGCCGTCTTTCTCGCCAAGTGTCCAGATTAGGGCCCCTGGTCTGAAGCCGATCATATGCCGGTTACGTTTATCACAGCCACACGCTGGGGTTGGCAATGCACAGGGCACGCGCTGAGTTCCACACACTGTTAAGGTTCGGCTATTCCCGTCATCGCAGCGATTGGGTACGAGCCACTTCCGGAATGCATGTCGAGGCGTCGATTTTCACGAGTCCAATTCGAATGCTCAGATGCTCACGCAGTGCTCATGTCCCCTGTATACGATCCGCATTTTGATGACGAAATCCTGGGGATGGCGTTAATGGCAACGCCAACAATGCCATTCCCACAACTTCGTCATTAAGTTTTGCGAAGAGGAGACTGAAAGAAAACGTCCGCTTTCATCTTTAAATTAAGCGGAGACAAAAGAAGCTTCTTATTCACGTAGTGGAGTTGCGTGCGAGTATACTTGAGTCCCAATGGTGCCAGTAAGCTTGTGTAAAGTGAGAAACATTCGTACCCAGTACCGTTGCACGGCACGTTCAAAAGGTGTGGTTTTGACACTTTTTTTCAGTAAGAAAACTACAAAAGAAGTGTCAACACCACGTGATGGACGATAAGCACGTAGCGCTCCCCGCATGCGTTTCTCGGTAAATATTGGGGTTCCATAAGCTGGCGCGGCAACGGCAGCGTACGAAGACTTTCATATATAAATATAAAAAGGCTTTGGTACAGTGCCTTTACTTTTCTTTCGATGAACTGCCGCTTGCGTCCCAAGCGACTTCCTGTCGCACCGTCTTTGCAAGCTTGTTGAGCTTGCATATGACACCAGTGCTAGAAATCATAAATGCTACACGGACAACAAAGTTGGAGATTTAACGAGGGCCTTCGGCTGTACAATATTACATGTTGGAGGAGGCAACTTCGTTTACAAGAATACTTTTAAAAATTTTAACAGATCTCGCACTCCTTGTTCTTTTGGCGTTCACCTGGAGAATCGGTGATTAAACGTTTCATCTACATTTCAAGCAGCGGTGTTAAGGTGGCCTTTGTTCATTCTTTTTACAAACCGGAAATTCTCTGGGACGTCAAATACTGGAGCACCACCTGGTGGCGTTTTCCATAAAGTAGTCTACAGTGCAGTGGGCAATCGTTGCAGGCTGTCCAACAACCACTTTCAGCGCGTGGATTGGGAGCCCTAATTTGTTTAACCTATATTGTTTCATTTCAAGTTTTTTTTTTCTTCCTATTCCGATAGCTATATTTTGTTTTGTCTCTCTCTCTCTCTCTCTCTCTCGCTCTCTCGTTCATGACCATTTGACAAGTGCACCACTAATCAGACTGTCAGGCTGATTGTGGGGCGCTGAAAATAAATGACCGAATGAAGGACTGCGCGACAGCCGCTCCGTCGGCGCTCGTTCCCTTTATATCCGTCCCAGAGCCGGCAAAGGCGCGCAACCTGTACTTGCTCGGAAGAGCGGGCAGGGAACCCCGCATGGGGCCAGGCTGCCACTTCCGTCGATGCCTCCATAATCGCCCTGCGGGTCGTTATAAAACGATCCACCCCGGCGCTTTGTGTGTTTCTCGGCGGAAGGTGTCGCCGCTTGGGTTGTTAGCTAAGCCAGTCTCCGTCGCTTTCTTTGCCGGCTATTTTACAGTGAGAGCTGTTATGGGCTCTTCCCGCCACTGGAGATGACGTCCGTCGTCGATGTTCTTAGTTGTTGTAGTTGACGTAGTAGGGCGTAGGGTGTCCGTCGTCGATGTTGCCAAATCCTGGACAAAGATCGCCCGCCGCCTGTGGGAATCGAACCTGGGTCAGCTGCGTGTGAAACGGAGGCGGTACCTCTGAGCTACGCCACAGCGCTAACAACCCGCTCTAAACTTAGTGTTTTTGTAGCGCCCGATCTGCCCACTGCACGCGCTCGCTCGAAAAGAAAAATAGACGATACCAAAATGTCGTCGTAGCACTCGGAATGCCAAGAGCTCGTGGCCGGGAGACGCGCTTTCACGCGCTCCGGATCATAAAAGAAACAAACGCGTTCCGAACAAATTGGTCAGATGTCTATTTGGTTCCGAACGCTTTTGATCGCGCAACCCCATGGTGCGTGAACGCGACGCCGATGGGCCAACGACTTGGCCGTGACGTGTCGCATCTCTTGCTCCGACTGTACTGTGCATTAACGCAGGACTGCTCAAGTTTTGCTTGCTTTGCTGCTGTGCTCGTCCAGCGAGGTGGTGTATCGCGGTTGGTTCATGCTCGAATAGCATTTTTCTTTTTAGCTCGAGGCAGTGTTCAGGGTTCGGCTTCTCCTCGAACGCAGATTTCCTTGGAAAAAAAAGTATATATATATATATATATATATATATATATATATATATATATATATATATATATATATATATATATATATATACATGCCTTTTTACTAAGGTCTTTGTTTCAAAATTGAAATAAAGAGTTGGGTCACCATAACGTGCGCTCTATTTCTATTGCTGCGATTGACGAATTTCACGAAATAACGGAGTGTGAAGACCCAAAGGTGCAATTAGGGGTTCGCTCGCCGACTTGCGTCTGCACTAACAGAAAGAGCCTGATCAAAACACGAAGCCGTGGAAGGATAGCTTACAGAAACACGTGTTAAAAATGGCCAATAATCTGCTCCACAATGTGTTTTTTTTTTTTTTTTCTGAGTTGCAAAATGGCGTCAACTCTTTATGTATCGTCTCCATACATTCGTGGATCCGTTAAAAAACGCATATGTATTAATTAAATGGTCATTATTACGTCAACACTAGATGATTACTTATTACTTAATTGAAGTCACCGTGAACCGAAAATCGAAGGGATATCCTCCTGTTACAAATCAGAAGCCCATCTCTTGACTCGTGAAACACACACACACGCACACGCGCGCACGCACGCACGCACGCACGCACGCACACGCACACACACACACACACACACACACACACACACAAACAGAAGAAAATACACGTTTCTACTAGGGATGTGCGAATACCGGCTCGAATCGAATAGCACTGCGTCATTCATAGCCTTCGCAGTGGAAGGGAAAGCCACAAACAAAAGGTTTTCTTAAATGTGTTAAAGCTAGGGATGACACTGCACTATTCGATTCGAACCGGTATTCGCACACCCCTAGTTTCTACGGTTTGAATGTAAGAGCAAGTTTGTGGACGTCCGTGAAGGGTGTTTGCGATTTTCATAACGCGTTTTCGAACCTACTTCCACGGCTTCGTTTTTAGACCGCCAGGCGTTGTGAATATCTGATTGGCTCGAGAAAGCGAGCAAGCGAACCTGCCGCGACAGCTTTCTTTTCTAGCTACTTGCTGTCGTCAATTTCATGTTTCGAATGTAAGGCGCGCCGCTAGCGTTTATACCACAACCTTTTCGCTTAAAGCAATATTCAAGTTTCCGAAGACGTTGTGCCCCTCGAGTAATTTTTGTATCAAAGGGAGTTGTCTGTGCCGTTGTTTGCGACGATTTCTGACAGCGTGGGCAAAAAGAAAAGAAAAAGGAAAGATACGGTCGATGAGTGCACTCGCAGATTCATTGACCGTACAAACACAAGCAGACTCTTGGACGACGACGGTTACTTGAGAGTGTTTGACCCGCTTTGGGCCACGGTGCAATAAAGCCCTTGGCCAGGAAACCGCACCGGCAACGAGAACCCGAATGATCGTTCCTTCCACACGTTTTCACACAGTCGTCTCAGTTCGCGGTAATGAAGGACACTAACATCGTCCTCCCTCCCGTCCGCCTTTATTTTCCTCTTTAATCCCCTTTCGGGTTCGCCTTCTCTCTCTCCGCCGCCCGCCTCGAGAGGGAGGGAGCCCAAGCGGCGGGATGGCGAAGAGAGAGGGGGTAGCGGAAGGACGCCTCCCTTGATTAGTGGGGGGCTCGGCACGGCCACGCTGTCGGTTCGTCATCAGCGGGGCGCGGTCCGCTGCATATCCTCCGGCACGTGCGCGCACACACAGACGCACGTGCCGACGGCGTCCACCGAAATGCCCCAGCGCCGGGATTCGCTCGGCAGCATTAATTAGTGCGCGGATCCCAGACGCCAGCCAAGTCCCGGTCCCTTTGAGCACCGCGCATATACCCCCCCCCCCCCCCCTATGTTTCAGGGGCACCTCGTTTCCTTTTTGTTTGCTTTTTATAACTGATATCGCCGCCATTGCGTTCGCCATAGTGATAGCAGCGCCCGTAGAAGAGAGGGGGCCGGACTGCCCGCCCGGAAAGCCGCCAAGTGATGCGGGGAGAGGCTCTGTATACGAGAATGTGCTTCCGTGGGAGACCTCTAGGTGAGCGTCGGACGTCGACTCGGCCTCCGGCTGACAGCAGCGATGGTTTCAACTTGGGGCACCCGCCCCCCGCGAGGAAATTGGAATACTTGAAGGAGCGGTCGCGCAGCGTGCGCTCTCCCCAGTTTGAGATGATTGAAGTATCCCCGCTTTCGGAGTCCCTTCTCCCTCCGAACGAGACGACGGGCCTTCCGCAGACGCGGTGAGCCGCTCGCTTTGCGGTCACCGAGAGCCTCGACCGTCCCGAGCTTCGTGCAAGCTTCTCTCTTGTCACTGTAGGCTCGTACATATGGCTCGCGTACAACGGCCAGCCAAATTCTACATGATTTCGGATAATATAAGGTTGGATTCAGAATCTACAAAGCAGTAATTATCTTTCTTTTTCTCTTCTAATGATGTAAAAAAATAAAAAATAAAGGCGAAGTTTTTTTTGTTTTTTTTTTCTTCTCTCGTTTGTTTTTCTGTACAATTTGAGTTTGTCTTTTATATAGTGTTTTTTTTAAGCTTCATATATTTCTTTTTAAAAAAGCCGTAAAAGGCACTCTAATGCCGTCTGTACAGTTGAGTTATACGGCCAGGGAGACATAATATAAAGGGCCAATCATCGCGATAAGTCGCGTAATGAACTAAATTATGTTAGGTAACTTTTTAATGAGTGAAGATAAACACGTGGTTCCAATTAGAAACCTGCTGAGCGTCATGGAAAACCACTTGCAGGAGTGGTAACTTTAGCGCACCACCGCGCTTCCCACGCGCCCCAAAGTGTTCTCAAATTATTTAGTGTTTTTTTTTTTATATAACGCTCAGCAAGTTGCTAGTTGGAATCATGCGTTTATCTTCTCCGACTAAAAGGTTTATAAACAAATTTTCGTTAATTATTTGACTTATCGCGACGACTATACTCCGTTCACCCCTAAGCTAAGACTGCGGCGGAAGCTACGTCCTCGTTGGACGAGTCATGCGCCTCTCATTCGCCACGTGATCACAGTCCCGCCGATTCCCACGCGCTGAGAGCCGGGTCAACTCATCAAAGCTCATCAAAGGGAGGCGGCTGATTGGTAGCTCCCTCCCACACTCTAAGAAAAAATGGAGGAAAAAGGTAGCAACGGCGCGTCTTCCTCCCTTCTACTGGCGCGCCCCCAAGCCGACACGAGAAAAAGGGAGGAACAAAACGTTTTTCTCCTTCTCCAGGCAGACGGGAGAAAGATTTCGCCCTCCTGACTTATATTCTTTCGGTTTCGTTTTTCGAGCACGTCGCACACGTTGTTTAAGAAAAGTTGTTGAGTTGATTGAGCTTCAGCGGCAACGAAGGCCACCGTTAATTCCGTCTTCTAGTCCAAACGTGCAGAACATTTCGGTTGCATTGATGTTTTTTATCACAAATTTTAGCAAACGAGCAAACGAAGCCGCTAAAAACAGCGAAGTTCCGGAGCAGTGCCAGCAGAGCTACGCACACTGGGTAAGATCGCCGTTGTCGCCGTCTCCGCCGTCTCCGGATTGCGGAACCCACCCCTCCCACCCTGCCCACCCCACGCCAGCCCACGCGGAACTACAGTAGTGGAACCACGCGGATCTGTGTGGACGTTTTCCACGTTATGGAAATCGCAGGAACTGCGTCCAAGACCGGCAGGTTTTGCTGCTGGCTGCCTGGGTGCCTTCCGTGCTGAGTTTGGTTCTGTTTTCCGATGCCGAGTGCCAACCGGCAATCAACGTGGCTTTGTATTTCTGCGTGTCAGCAACATAGCAGCAACATCGTGATGGCAGTGTTGTACGTTGTGAACAGACGACTGGAATTATCGCCGATGTGACCGTGTGTTCGCGTATCAGTGGTGTAACAACAAGATGAGATGACGTAAACTGTCGGGCATTGATGCCGCTGGCCGAGCCGTGATCGAGGGGGCGGGGTGTCGCAGGTTGACATTCCGCTTTACATTAAAGAGTTTAGACCACTTGAGGGATTAGGTGCAATCGGTCGACGTGCGGATAGTCATGTTGGAACGCTGGTCTGAACAGTAAGCTCCTATCGTACTGTGGCCAATGTGACTGTCGGTTGTCTCCTCCCCGAGAGCGATTGCGCTCTGTGGAAAGGACTGAAAAGTACGAAATTATGACTGAAAGCACGTATATATACGTACAGTGTGGAATTTCAGCATTAAACAAGAATAGTAGGTAAAATCGAAAAAGAAAAAAAAGCTACCCTTTATTTTGCTGGTTAAATATACTACAGTTCCTGGAGAACCTGCCCTCCAAGTGGCGCGCTGGGATGAGCGCTAGAAGTTTTCAAGCTCGCCACGGTGTAGCTCCGTACACTTAACACCTGCCGCAAGTCGCGGCTTTGACTGCTTTCAAGTTGATCGAAAAGCGATTTCTCTGCCCGTGAAGCATCACTTCCAGCTGAGTGAATATCCGCTCTGCAGAGATTAATTCAAGACGGCAATTGAAGCCGTGCGCGAACAGCACAAATAGCAAAACAAACTACAATAGAAATACCGGCTACGACGTGCCGTGCGGGGAAACAAACTCATGGCTTCGAGCAGCATTGGAGCGGCGTGATTTATTGGCTTTTAAATAATTACGGCATGATCGAGCGTTTACTTCTTAATAAGAGATTCATCCCCTGAGCCATTCGAAATATTCTCAGTGGTATTACATTGCTGGGAAAAGATCAACATGCTGGGAATATTTTTTATTGCTTAAGGAGTCACCGAAAACTTCCGTACGTTCAAAACCACCAGTATAAAAGCCGGAAACTCAGAGCTCGGGTGTAGTGTTCGGGTTAGTGTGCCGCTGTGTTGACATTTGTATGTGCCATGTGTGTGTATGTTACTCTATGTTCACCTGATGCTTGTAGTATGTGTAATGTGTGTATAGGAGAGGATCCGAAAGCGCAAGGATAACCTGAGCAAAATAAAAATATATTTTTTGTAGAACATGAATTCGGCGGTACCTAGCGCCGCCTAGCTATGCTGGTTGCAATTACTTCGTTTGACCTTGCCATCTGGTGGCAAGCGATTTAACCTTCTTTCACGCTACGCGGTAAACAGCGGCTTCGAGGGCTTCGAGATTGTTTTTTTTTTAGAGCGGCTTTTGGTTTCGCGGATTGGTTTGCCATTCCTCCGTGATGTGCGGTTGGCGAAAGAATCGTGACTCGAGGAACAGCAAAGGTAAGACGTGAAGTGCGCGAAGTATCTGGTTCTCGGTTGTCTCCGTTTAACATCGCAGTGCTGGGGACGAGAAGACTAAAGTAGCTGCTTTCGAAACGCATTTCTGTACCTGCGGGGGAACCTGGCTTTCGGAAATAAAGACAGTTCGCGAAAGCTCGTGTTACGCTTTTATTTGCTGCTCCTTTTTGTCCCTGTACAAGAGACTTAGCGTTCTCGTTGAGCCTTATTGAGCTCGATTTGCTCGATTCAGGGCCGCCATAATGAGATGCAGGCGACGGAGGAACTATTTGCT